>JACEII010000022.1:6494-145347 GCA_014332785.1 Antheraea mylitta | reverse complement strand
ATATATATATATATATATATATATATATATATATATATATATATATACATAAATCCTCGAGTATACCTCCTATATACAAAATTGCATTAGAATGTATAAGAATTTTTGACAATTGTAGTGCTTTTCCAATTGCATGTACATAATTTTATATAGATTCTTCAAGTCTTTCTTGATTTAAATTACATCATATAAACAGACAGACAGATAAAATATTTCTTACAAATAAAAAAAAAAATTACAGACGAAATTACAGATATACAGACTGTCGAAAAATTTAACCATTTTCGACATTATTTCTAAATTTATTACACGAATAAAACCAATAACAATAGACTACAAGGCATTCCATATCCGCACACCAAATTAGGACCCCCTCGGCAGCGGCTCAAGCCTAAGTCCGTTCCCTCGGCGTGGAGCGCTCGAGTACACTGCTCGCGCGAAACAGTGACACAAAATCTTACATCACTGGAACAACATTACACGTATCACCCCCACACGCGTGCATATGAAAGTGGAAGGGTTTTGTTTCTTTCCCTTATCGAACTGAAATAGTTTAGAAAATTGTCTGCTATGAAATATATATTGAAGTTGTTGAGCTATGTATGCTTGGTACACATATATGTTCCAACAACTCATATATGTATGAAAAGTTAGCTTAGGTCAGCTCAGATAGTTCGGGAATTGCACATATCAAGCAACAGCCCAAGCCGAGGTGTGCCGTGCACCCTTGAGCTAGTTGTCAAATAAAATCGGCTGAGTACCATAAGCGCTCACCTTAGTAGTCCGGTGAAGCTGTCACCTTGCTCGGTCAATAGCGTAGTCATTTTGAGATAAAAAGAGCATTCCATACTATTACTCAACGTAAAGTGACAAGGCACATAAAGTTCCAAGCTAAAAAAAAACTTCGCAGGTAAAAATATAACATAAATCTTATTACGTAGGTACGCGCAACCCGGCACTTACCCAAATCACTTTATTTCATAACAAGGAAAATTACAATTACGGTGCGGTAGAGCAACTCGTACGGTGATTTCGACGCGTCACGACGGAGCAATTCATCACGTAGCCTGATAGCACCCTTGCCCCGTGCCCTAACAATGGCAAATCAATATTTTGCACCCGAATGTAAGCACGGCCGTCGTGTTTCGGATGCGGCGTTATTTTTACCCACTCGCTTTGCTCTGCGATATAACGTAGAAGGTATAAATAACTACTTATGTTCAGTTTCTGTCACCTAAGTGGTAGTACAGTCAATTAGGTCACAATAAAACTAATCACTGCAGAATGACAATAAGCCATGTATAATTAAATAGGTTAAGAATATTTATCTTGTAATTGATATTTAAGCATTTATTTTTTCGCTGGAATAACTTTCTTTGAATGATTTCTTTTCTCGAATTGACTACACTATTGGCCTACCAAGGTCTTAACAGCATCACCGGACTTCTAAGGCGAGTCCTTAAGGCACTTAGCACTCAGCACTCAGCAGCTGTGTAATTTCACACAATACATATTCAGGAATATACAGCGATACATTCATTTATGACAATAAAGAACAGGTTAATAATATAGTAACTAATAAAATATTGCATTACTCCTATGTAACGGACAACAAATTTTGAAGATATTTTATTACCGATTGGTTCATTATTAAGTGTCATCCCAACGTGCAAAAAACAAGCATTGTGTAAAAACCTACACGAGTAAAAGAGAGAGCACTTCAAATTGCTCACACGTATCATTGTTAGAAATTACAATACAATATAAAATAACAAAGTAATCAATTACAAATAGTACAAGGGTTTAATTTTAGATGTAAAACCTTTGTTGGCATCTATAAATATTACTATATACTAGAAATAAATAAAAGAACTGAAAAAGAAAATCCGGAGCACGAATTTTCGACGTCAAAGCCTGGAAGTTTCTGCACCGAGCAGGTAACAACGTAGAAAATGTTAAATTTTACTTTCCAGTAACCGTTACCGTGTGTCGGCAAAAGGTATATTAAATTTATTTTAAATATTAGAGGAAATCACACACACGGTTATGTATACCCAATCAAAGCTTAGATTGTACTACTTCACTAGCAGGCACAAAACTGGTATTTATATATAATATTATTTATATTATTTTATATTATTTATATATTATTTATATAAAATTATTTATATATAATAAATGCACCGCGCTCGCCCGAGGATAGCTCACGTTTTCCTTTTTCACAAGTCTAACCTAACCTAACCAAAGCGAGACAAAAGACCAAGATGGCGAACGTTCGGCGAGCGCGGTTCATTTAATACGAAAGTACCGAAACCTATTTAAAGCAAGTATTCAATACGTAGTCAATTTTTTCGCAATACTACCATGAACGTTGGATCATGTTTAGCGCAGAAACCACAAGTTCGAAAAATGTTGCGTTAAGACAGCCAATTTACTGATGAATATTTAAGCCATTCGATTTTATGTTACGATCCTTAGAAGTACAGTGAATATTTGAATCTGTGGAGCACAGTTAACAGAATATACTTGCATGAGAGGCATACGGTTACGTACATTATATGTCGCCCTACTCATAATGTGCGTATCGGAACATCTAAATTAAAATTGTATGTATAAGATCCTTAGATTATTAGTCGCGTTCTAACACTCAATTTGGTTACACGACAATACCATTGTAACATAGAAATAAAATAATTGTGACCTGATAAGCAATTTTATTTCCACAAACGGGCATCCCAAGAACATATGTAAGGCTAAGACTTGCTTCTCACCCCTGCAAAAGGTATATACATAAAAAAGTGTGCCTTTTCCGAGAGGCACGCACGTGATGGTGGAAATGTTGGTCGACCAATAAATTTGATATTGGAAATGTCTCCTCATTGTGCGCCGCAAATATAGATATGCTCTTTATTTATTGAGTTTCCTCATTATTATGTATTCTATTGGATTTGTACTACTTTTCTATTACTTTTAGCTGTACTACTCGCACAAATATAAATTTCTACTGAAATGTAAGTAAGTAATTATACTAAGATATCTCCATAGTAGTTTGTAACTTTAATTGTAATAGATATATATTTATGGTTATATTAACACCGGAATTAAGTTATAAAAATGTTAAGTTTGTGTATAGGAGATCTTATAGCTGGCCCTACAAGTCAAAGTCTTAGAATTTCCCTGAAAAAATCTAGGTCCTGTCTAGATTTTTTAATTTGTTTAACACGAGTAATGCAAACTCTAAGTTATATGCCCAGTAGGAAGCGATGATGGCCAACTTCTGGTTAAAACGAAATAAATATATGATGAATTTAAGGTTAGGAATTTTTCAAAATCTGCCATGTTATCTAATTATCTTCCAGTAAAATATCTGTCTCCAGCATCTATAGGTCTATGTCGGTAGCTGCGCTTGATTGCCCAACCAATTAGCCAGTTATTCCTTTAGATCACAGCATTAGTTAAAATTGCTATGAAACGCTATACTTATAACAAAAAATGTTATAGATAAAAATACATCTTTTGTGCTAAAAATATTGTAACATTGACAACATTTTTTGTTTTGTACGTTCCAGTGCTTAATTAAATTTCGAGTACACTGATGATCCAATAATTGAAGATGTTTCGTCTCGACGTTGTCACTGTACTGAATGTTCTGGTTTCGTATGCCACAAAGAAAATTTATTTGTATAATTTTTTAATTATTGTACTGAATTTTTGGTGTACTTTGTGTTTACTAATTGTATGTCTGTATCAAGTCCTCGTCGAAAATAGGGACTTAAGTTTTCACTACGAATTTAAGTCTACAAGAAATAACTCAATGTTTCCATGGAATACGGATGATGTTGCAATTAAGAACTAATTGCGTAAACATTATTATAACGATGACAGTTACAAGAATGGTAATTAGTACCACAAAAACTTATTTGTCCGGTGTCTCTTCAATAAAAGAATGAATTGATATTTACCAGCTGAATGCGCTTCATCGAGTCCATTATCATTTTCTATCAGGTGCGACGGAGGTCAAGCGTAGAAAGAAACATTATTAATTGAAACGTTGACATGACAGATATATTAAAAATCAATTTACACAACAATGCATACCGCAATATCGCGTAAAGAAAATTGTCGAAAAAATAAACACCGCCATGTTTGAGTATTTCAAATGAAAATTGGGATTGATGCGAGATCCGCGAGGTAATAATAAAAGATATCCCAAAAGGATAACCTTTTTGTTTGACGTTATTTACATATATATGGAATATATTAATAGCTCTCGTAAAATTTGATCTGAAGACAATGAATAATGTACCTATAAATAAAATGAAATATTTATTTGAATAAATCCGTTTTTCGTTTAATCCTTGTATTGTTCTCTGTTAATACTTTCAATGAACGAAGGAGGAGGTGTCGATTAATTTTGAACCTTATTTTACCAATACATTGTTTCACATTTCATTTATTCTGTGAATAATGTCAAAATATGAAGCATATCAGCATGAAGCCATTGGAGAAGATCAAATTAGTTCAGCGTCGTTATAAACATGACTACACAAAAATTTTGAAATACCTGATGTAGTAGATACACGCAAATGGGAATAAAATTGATGTAGAGATTAATAATAAGAAGACGAATACAAATTTAAAACGCCTTTCATTTATTTTCATCCTTTGCAATATAGTATAAAAAGCGCATATAATTAAACCAATAACTATTTCCCTTTGTCGCGTATTTTTCGAAAATAAATAAATAAATAAATAAAATTAAATATTAAATTATTATTATTAAATCCAAAATAACATTATACTTATTTAAAAGTAACTAAATAGTACGAAAGAATACAAAATTAAAACGCGTTTCATTTATGTTCATCCTTTGCAATATAGTATATAAAACGCAGATAATTAAACCAATAACTATTCTCTTTATCGCGAATTTTTCAAAAGTGTGTATATATAAATACAAAAATAACATTATACTTACTAAATAGTACGAAAGAATACAAAATTAAAACGCTTTTCATTTATTTTCATCATTACAATATAGTATACTAGCTGTTACCCGCGGCTTCGCGCGCGTTTTTTTTAATATATTAAATAAATTTAAAATTGTGATTACACATCTAGTGTAAAAATTACAACAATACACTTTCAAAAATATTTGTATCACACGCACATCATCTACTGTAACAGGTAACGTGTACATTATGTATGTGAATACTAATAGTGTATCGAATGGGATGGGATTATGATCAGTCACATAACTGGAATTTTAAACTATATATCACCCTCAGTGCTCACACTATATAAGAAAATAATAAAAATATGAAGCTACACATTATCGAACAATATTTAATAAAACAGCTAATTAGTTACTTATTTGCCCGTAGAATTCCTGTTCAAATATTACTTGTAGTCCGGTGAAACTGTTAAGCGTAGTCATTTCTACGAAAAAAAAACATTCACATAGGTCCAGTCGTTTCGGAGATTACCCGGAACAAATAAAAAAACAGACATATCGACAGAGTTAAAAAAAATTTTGATGTTTGTATCATCACAGATTGTATTCACCAAAAATAATTTATTTTAATATAAATTACACTCACTTTACTTTTATAATACGTAATATATCACAAATAAAAAATTGGAAAACTAATGTAGAATAAAGTTTTTTAAAAGTGTTTGGCGGGATTTCAGTCTGTCATGTAGCGGATTTTATATTTTTTCCATAATATTGTGTTACATGATTCTATATCGTGTAGAAATTGGTTGCGTATTATATAATATCGTTCGTTTATTTTGCATAAGTGAAATGAATGAAAAATAGAACCACGAAGCATTAATTCTATGGTCTTGAAGATTAAGAAGATAAAAAATTACGTTATATTATGTAGAGGATTCGGCGCTTATACCTTCACATTAACTTGGACATAGAAGAAAACTAACTATATTGACAACTTCAGAATTGGCTGTATGGATTAATTCCTTCGACTGTCTTATTGGACGAATATTATTACTACTAAACTTTCTGAATAACAACACAAAATAAACTTAAGAAATGTTTGCGATATAAACGTAACACGTATAATTAAAAATCGAAAACAAAACTAACGTAGAATAAACTTTTTGAATAGGAATACAAAATAAACCATGAAAATATTTTTGATAGAATGTTATCGCGTTACCATGGCAACGCATATAATACTGGCATTAACAACAGCGGAAGCTTCCAAAATAGCCCGATTTTGAGACATTCTTAATTAGTGCTCAGCTCCTTTTGGTTTTAACGTGATGATATGTAGCCTATAGCCATCCTCGATAAATGAGCTATCTAACACTAAAAGAAACTTTTAAATCGGATCTGTAGTTCTTGAGATCATAGCGTTCAACCAAACAAACAAACTCTTCAGCTTTATATATTAAGTATAGATAAAACGCAAATAATTAAACCAATAACTATTCTCTTTATTGCGAATTTTTCAAAAGTGTGTATATTGGAGTTTTTGGCGGGATTTTAGTCTGTCATGTAGTGGATTTTATATTTTATTCATAATCTTGTGTTATTTGACTATATATTGTGTAAAGTTGGTGGTGTTTTACGTAATATAGTTAGTTTATTATTCATAAGTGAAGTGAATGGAAAATAATAACACGGAGCATGAAATTCTGAGATGCCACAAAAACTCCCAGGAAGGTTCTAGCAAGGGATCCACCATTTTGTTAGAAAATGGTTTCACACGATGCTTAATATTGGAATGATCGCACGAAGTTTGTGATATTATTGACTACGTGACAATGGCAGTAATAATCGGAAAGATTGATTGCCAAAAATAAAGTTTAAAAAAAAAGTGTGTATATATAAATACAAAAATAACATTATACTTACTAAAAAGTAACTAAATAGTACGAAAGAATACAAAATTTAAAAACGCAGATAATTAAACCAATAACTATTATTCTCTTTTCCGCAAATATTTCAAAAGTGTGTATATTAAAATCCAATGATAACATTATACTTATTAAAAAGTAACTAAATAGTACGTTTTACTGTAATAAAATACATGAAAACATTTATTCGTATTATTTATGAAACGCAGAAACTTTTCTTTTATATCTCTACTAATATAGTTTCATGTAATAATTAAATTGCCTCAAATGAAAAAGGAGAGTAATATTTAATTTAACTTGAGCTCTTATTCAAATCAAAAACTACTTGAATAAAATTGTGAAGAAATGGAATAACGAGTTTTGTAAAATTCCGTCCACGTTTATTTTCTTAAAGCAATAAAGTATTGTTCATGCATGATATCTTTCAGGGAGCAAATACTATTGTCTTAAAAATACATGCATAAAACAAAGTAGTCAATTTGTCTTTGATTATGCCTGAATAGTTGTTTAAGTTAAAGACCGTGAAAATACATATGAACACGAACGCATTTTATAAGACGGTACATATGTTAAATTGTGCATAGTCTAATAATTCTAGTCTAGTATAATCATTACTATAATGCGAAGTTTACTAACAGGATATAGTAATACTAGTTGTGCCCACAACTACGTTCGCGTGAAATTTCAACTATAAAAACAGCGATTAATAAAATCATAGGATTATATGGTGTATTTAAACTTTACATCGACGATTTAATTGGCCTCGTCCTTTGTGAACTGTTAAGTTCTTTGTAACACAGCTTGGCACTACAGCATCTAGTTTACCCACGGCAGCGGCTCAAGCCTAGGTTCGATCCCTCGGTTGCGCGATACGGTGACACACAAATATACATCACTGCTACAACACTACACGATCACCCCCACACACGTGCACGCCTACACGCTTACACATGAAAGTGGAAGGGTTTACTTTTTTCCCCTTATCGAACTGAAAAACTATCAATTTTCCGATGATAAATATATGGAGGAGTTGTTGAGGCGTGTATGCTTGGTACACATATACGTTTCAACAACTCATACATATATGAATAGTTAGCTAGGTTAGCTAAGATAGGTCGCGATTTTGCATGCAACAGGCAACAGCCAAGCCGAGGTGTGCCGTGCACCCTTGAGCTGGTTGCCAAAATAAAATCGGCTAAATGCTTTAAGCGCTCACCTTAGTAGTCCGGTGAAGCTGTTAAGACCTTGCTGGGTCAATAGCGTAGTCATGTCAAAAAAAAAAGCATCTAGTTGTACATTTATATACTTGAGAAACACAGCTGCGTTCATTCTATAATAAGCCTTTAGACATCAAAGCCAGCTTGACATGCTGCTTCAACTATCTGACATATCGATAATATTCTTTGCGGTCTTGTGTAATACCTAACACTATATTGCTTAAACACTATTACTGATCTCACTAAGCTTAAAACATGAGATGATAAATTCGTTGAAAACATGAGATGATAAATTCGTTGCAACAATTTATTTCTAATATTTAGGTTACGTTGTTTCTTTATTAAATTCAGATTTTTAAAGTCTTTGTGTACATACATTAAGTTATGATTAATTCATCGAGAGACCAAAATGAAGATACCCAATTTCTCAAATTTAGTGAATGATTCGATAGGTGCCATATTATTTACATGTATTGCTTGTTTTTCTAGTAGGAATATTGGATCAAATTCATTTGCTGTGCCCCAAAACAAAACAGCATATGACATTGAGCTATGGAAGTAAGTGAAGTAGATCAACCTAACAGTGGCAATATCTGTATGTCCGTATTATAAAGTAGAAGAGTTTGTTTGTTTGAATGCACTAATCTTAGAAAGTACTGGTCGATTTGAGAAATTATTTCAGTGCTAGATAGCTCATTTATCGAAGAAGGCTATTATAGGCTATATATTATCACGCGCAGATCAATGGAAGTGGATAACCAATGAAGAGTGTTACAAAATCGCTTTTTTTAGCGTCAGGCCAAATTGACTACTACACGCGGAATAAGTCGCGGGCAGAAACTAGTATATTATGATATATCCATGTATAAACTATTACCAAACGAAATTTCATGATAATCGTAGATTCATTCTTAACAGAATTCATTCAATGTGTATAAAAAATTTTGTTGTAATCAGATGAACGGTATTGCAGCGCATAAGAAACGAATAAACAAATATTGATTTCTAGATCGTACATATGTATTTCAATATATCGAAAATTAACCGTAAGCCGGGGCTTGCATATATTATAATCAAGAGTTTAATTCAAGATAAAATCCAAATATCATTATAAGAATCCATAACTACCATTTGTTTATCCTTGCCTTGATATTGTATATATAATATAATACATATATATCTACCTAAATTTACTTCCTCCGCATCTATATTCAGAGCAGTCGAAAAGTTTAGCGCATATTGTATTTGTCGTTGATTTCTAAAGCATATAATTTGTTTTATGAAATAAAATGATTCTTAGCCAAATTTTTTAGAACATTAAGTACAGTAATAAATAATATCATTTGTTAGTTACAGTAGGGAGAAAAAAGTATTAAGAGTGAAAAGATTAGTCACAATTAAATTTGAAAAGGGCTGTACGCGTTAATAAAATGTTCTAATATGAACCTGAAACGGCTAGTTATTACAATATAACACTGACATACATAACGTATAAGAAATATTTAAGTTTTCCTTATAGCCCTGTACGCGGCAATGATAATAATTGATTTAATGTCGTAATTATTTCATCAAAATTGATTATTTTGTGCTAGAATTCAATTTTATGAATATAAAACATAGTCTCGCCTATCATTTACTACCTGAAAACCACAACTATCTTCATCCTATAATTGTGTATTTGTCACGTTCGAGTAATAAATTTACAAATAATACTTCTTGAGGTTACATTTTTGAGGACAGAGATTAAAATAAATTACTCGGTAATCAATATTTAGCCGGTACTATATACATACAAGAAGATTTTAATTGAGTATACTCTATTTGATTGAAGTAGGCATTACTTTGCGGTAATCCATCATTAAATCCGGACTACATCGGAAATAGATGTCTTAATATTGCTGTACAAGGCCCAAAAAACGACAGCTGGACGTGATGAAAGCGGGCTTAAAGGAAAATAATATCTGTCGGTTTTGACACTTCTGCTGATACAGATGTAGGTAATATTTAAGAACAGTCTAATCTTTATTATTTAAGTCTTTGTTTAGGTATCTAGAAGTATCTTGAGTATGAGTATTTTAAGGGATTGTTACGTTCACTGATGTGACTATATTCCTCTTGTTTATTAAATTCTTTAAAAGACCCTCAAGTAAAACTTATTCGAAATTTTAATGCAGGAGCGACATGTCACGAGTAGTGCCGCTTAGCAAACCCGTATCTGTGAACGAAACTTTTAAATTAAACTCTAGACACACCATAATGAAACGCAAGTTCATCCGAACACTAATGCGCAATCCGAACAGGCAAACTTTCAACAATACACATGTCAAATTCCCTAAATGAAAAATGTCTGACAAGGGATTTAGTTTAACTCCACAGTCCATTTAAGTTTACAAGTGAATTTAGATAGCAAGAAAAAAAATTGTGTCTGTATTTAAACTTTGGTTCCGAGAAATACAGGGTCAGACTCATAAACCACTGAGGCTTGGCGACCAATCGGAGTTTGTTTCGTATTTTACTTTAGACCTACTTCGTGGCCTTCGTTAATAGAAAAACATCGTGAATAAAACATTACACCTGTATAAATGATGAGGGTACGGCAAGAACGATGTTTAGTGGTGGTAGTAACCTCGTGCAAAACATCATTGCAAGGTCCCATCGTTAAATCTGTTCACTCATGTATATAAACAAAAATCAATTGGCGAATTCATATAAGCCCATCACCACAGAAATTTAGAACAACAATTACGTGGCTAATTATCTTTTTATTATGTGTGTAATTAATTGTCAGGACAAGCCAAGTATGAAGACAATCGTACGGAAAAGGAAAAGCTTGAATTCTAAAAAATCCATGTAAAAATGAACGAGTTAATGACACGGAAGATGATCAGATCTTGAAAAATATTGACATGCAATTGCTATTTTAGTTTACTATGTACGTAAAGGGCTAGTTTGTCGATCAGTCTGACATTCAGTTTCCACTTTACTTTATTATATAGTCGTATCTAAACACACAACTGGTACACCCATTCATTTATCTCATACAATATACCCTATAATATGGCAATAACCAGGCCGTTTAATAACAGCCATTACTACACCATTATGCAGTCTTTAGTGGTGCGTTTTAGCTATAAGCTATAGCTATAACTTCTAGTAGTCGTTTGTCATGAGGAGGATGATACATATTTTTACTACCAGCATGAAAACTCAAGTCATGTAGAAGAAGAGTTATTTGATTTTATTCTTTCATCTCCATTCCACTACAGAACTATGTGAACTATTCTGTGGAGTCAAAGTATTTTCCATATCGGCACCAAATGTGTGCAATTTATTACCTTTTCCGTGCCGTATAATATAGATTGGTTTCCCAACTAATGTGGACTTTATTTCCTATAACATTAGATCCTGCAAAGAGTCGTAAAAAGGAATTTCAACAGGTCGATACGGTGGCGTCGATTACCGCTAAAATTTGTCACCGACAGTCACTGTTCTTGTTGAACTTTATAGATGTACCGATTACCACTTAATATGTGTGGAGGAGTTTTGAACAGGAAAAATATTAATATCGTCTTTATAAATTTCAATTATTAATTACGATAAATAGTAACATCATAAATAAATGACATATAAATTTATTTCCCTATTGGGGTGTTCATACAAGGTTTCTGGAACAAATCGCATTTCCACGCAAAGAGTACAAAAATCGTTGCAAGCGAACGTGAACAAATATTTACTATACGAAAAGTATTTTGTAATACCCTATGCAAAATTATTCAATAATGTTCAAAGTAGAAAACGCCCTTTCCTAGCCTGAGTGGAACTTGATAATGCGTTGTTGTTTGCTCTTTCAGTGTCGGATATAAAGCTAAAATAATGCTGAATGTTTCGTGATAGAGGAAATAGAATATTTATTTTGTCCAAAATCAAAATGTCAGTCAATAGCATGTCTTTAAAGAAACAAAATAACCCTCTTGCGACCTTTGCTGTGTTTCATCAGGATACCATATAATCAACAAAATAAATTAATGAATATTTCCAAATTTTGGTAGCCAATGACGAATACAAACAACCAGTCTAGTATTGCAAAAATTTAAGAACAGATACTACAAGAAATACTATCTAAGTGCATATCAAATCATATGCCGAATGTAAGTGAGCCCATCACTTCAGGACGACTGTGTTTATGTCTCTATTTTTTTTTTTTAGTTTGAGAACTCGTTGGGAAAAGTGAAAATATTCTATACAAAAAAGTGAGATGGTAAACATAGGCAAACCTTCAAAGATATTGGACAGGAGTTTTTGTTGTTGTTAATTGTAGTCAGTTGTCATGTAGTAGATTTTATATTTTATTCATAATCTTGTGTAATTTGACTCTATATTTTGTAAGGTTGGCGATGTTTTACGTAGTTTGGTTATTGTTATTTTTTCTCGAATTGACTACGCTATAGACCAAGCAAGATCTTTACAGCTTCACTTGAACTACATGTGGTTATTGTGCACAAATGAAGTAGAGAGAAATAATCCCAAGGAGTTTAAATTCTCAGTTGTCACAAGAACTCCCTGGGAAGATCTAACAAGAGGGCCTCCATCTTGTTAGAACATTGAAATGATTAAAAGAAACTTGTAATACTGTACTGTACTGTACTGTACAATGACAGTAATAATCTACTAGAAGATTGGTCTTCCAAAGAAAAACTAAAAAAAGGTGTTGACAGAATTGAGGTTCAGTTGTTCAGTTGTAATTTTATTTCATTATATGATCGTACTGTAAATGGAAGATTTGATCCCATTTTCTTCATTAGTACAAACGCGCGAAGCCGGAGCAGACAAGTAGTACTTAATAAAAACAGAAAACACGATTTCGTAATTTCGAAATATTTCGCGTCCCAATTCCTATATGTCTTCGGTTGAAGCGCTATCTCGACGTAAGTCGTGACTGATATCTTGTTATCGACTGTTATTCACTTAAACAATAATCACGACGTCAGGCAACTCTTTAATTTAATTAACACCCTCTACGTCGCACTATGTTACGGAAGACCGTGTAACTGCGTACTAGAGTTGCTATGTAGTCTGTTATCATATTATTATAATTACATGCTTTAGTAATGGAAGCCAAAATCGACTTATATTAAACAATATGGAATCAATTCTTCTTTTCTGCTTTATACTCATTATCCGAAAGTATAATATGCTGTCATTGATTCTAAAAAACTATTGATTGAAGAACAACTATATTTTTTTAATATTTATAAAAATATAATCGCAATGAAAGATTTGTTACCATTCCTGCTTACCTAATTTAGTAACTATAAACAATCATTATCAGAAGCATGGATATGATTTCTGTCACGAGAGAAACGAGAAGTTACTAGTTAGTAAACGTAAGACGTAAGTAAAATATAGTTGGAACATGTAGACGATGTCTTGATCAGGTATTATTAACTACATTAATTGTAGTACACACAACAAATAAAGTGCTTCATTAACTGTAACTTAAGAAAAAAAACTGAACTGATTTCTAATAAGCTTTTCTCTCATGAATTATAAAGATTCACAATAAAGTTTCTATAGAAAATCGTATATTAAACTTGAAATTTCATCTCGGTAATATTTTTAATGCTGTATTAAGGGAAACAAGATTTCCATTTAAAATTCCTTTTACAGTAAATTGTAAAAACGTAGACAAGAAAAATAATATAACACGAGTTAAATTCGTTTTACGTATTGTGTTGGTACATACTTGAACAGATCAATTTACAGCAAATTTTAAATCGACTATAATATGAGTTTATTTTAAGCCTTCCTAATTGTTATGGAAAAGTAAAAAATACAGCTTGTCTTTTGACTGTACAATCTAAGTGCTTGTCATTAATTAATGAAATCCGAAATTCAAGATGACTTCCTCAAAAATAGATCTCCAAGCATAAAATCAACGGCAACAATTACACCGACATCTTATAATTGAAACGATAGTAAGAGTTAATAAATATACAGGAAAATATATGAGAGCACTGGCATAAAGATGTCAATCACGTGATGATACTGCGTCGGTGGAATTGAAGCCGTTGAAGTTGTAAACAGAACTCCTTTCCCTTTTATGAGATCAAAATGTATATATATGTGTATCATATTTTACAATAAACTAAATCCAATTTCAATCATTCATATAACATCTTTAGTTGCTTTTAAAATTTCCATGTTTTATACACCAAGAACAAAGTTAAAATTTTGCCGTTCATAGGATTTTTAGTATTTTTTTTATGATCTTCATATTTTACAGTACGAAATTGGAAAATCTTGAGAAATAACGTAAAATATTAGATACGCCTAAAATTGGACTTAGCTCAATTTGAAATGTTAACGTCTTATATGATGTACATAAATATGTATGTGATTACTTAACACAGAAGACATCACATTAAACAAAAATATCTTCAGATTTTAATGTATCGCTACGCCAGCGGCTACGAAATCTACGTAGTTATTTAATCGACTCTAGCAAATTAGTGTTCCTTGTGTAACGCTTTATGCACCTAACCAGAACTAGTTATGTCCTTAAACTTGTCAAGTGTATCAGCACGGTAGAGTGGGCAAGTGCAAGCCCAGTCCCCGTGACCTAGATCCGCCGGCCCTCGCTCGGGAAGCTGCTAATTTCCACCATCGTTGGCAGGCTACGTCATAGCGGGGGTAGGGAGGCAAGGCAACGTCGGCTCGCCGGCTGCCTCGTTCCGACCAGTCCACCGCCCCACTCTGTCTTGAAACGACGCGCCACTTGCGAATACATCGCGTACGATCGCGATTCAAACATAACATACGCCGCCTGATTAATATAAATCAGTGTTTTTTTTTTTCGGGTATTTTTTTAAAGTGCTGAAACTGTGAAAGCTGTATTTTTTTTATTCAGTATACTGTGATAAGTCAGGCCGGCGGAGGCTCGGGTGGGGCGCGTTCCACTGACATACTGGCTCAGTCAAGCGACGTTCATCGAGTGGCAAGCACCATCGATTTTCTCCATACATTTTACGCGAGGTACGTAATCACGTGCTAGTATTTTCATCGCGGCTATTTCCACGCGCCGGTGTATTTTCAGGCGATCTGTGTAGCGTTCAAGGCCGCGTTTGTTTGCGTTACTTACTATACGATTTACGTTTAAGTTTTTAATTTTCATATATCATTCTATTGTATATTATTTATTGTATCACGTTTTAAACGGCAGGAAAACTAATTATTTTCACGGCTCTTCAACGTTTTACGCGTGTATGGAATATTTAATGCGATAACGTTATTGTAAGCGAGGTTGTGTGTCGTACCTATATAATACGTCGGCTATTTATTTTTTCTCTATTCACAAGTGATATCTTCACATTCATAATACAGATTAATGTTGATATGATGAAGGTGACTTTTTTCACTTCTAAAAGTTCAGTTAAAAATACGTTCTTTGGCCAGGTGTTTATAATATGGTCATGATATGGACGGTCGTGACCTACAGAGCGTTACTAAATCAAACTGCGTATGATACGCGTTCTGGCAGCGGTTCAGACAGGGATTCATTCAAGCTCTGCGTGTTTTCGTTCGTTACATTGACATGGTATACTATAATAAAATACTTTACACACGTCAGTTATATATTTAATCACCGAGATGATAATTTAATAATTATTACTATCATCTAATTTAACTTTATAGATGCGAGTTATTATATTAATTTATGCAACTAAATGAAGCGATTGTCATTTTTTATTTATTTTAATAACCTCATCTTCCACTTTAACCTTGTTTGAATGTCATTAGAGACAAGTAATAACTTGTAACTGATCGAAATAATAAATCAAGTATATATAAAATAATACATCCTTGAATGAGGTTTGCTCAAGTAATCAAATAACCAGACTATAATGAATACATTGTTAAAATTAATATAATTAATATTTAACTACCCACGAACACAACGAATGCTACGTCAATTGCTATCAGTCGCTTCAATGACGTCACGCATAATAAATAGGTACAAATAGCCTTTTACAATGTTATAGCAAGTTCAACACTATTTTCGGAAATCAATTTGAAAACAAAAACTTTAATATGAATATAAATTATAATATAGGTATCTATTACTCTAATGAAACGTACATTACGTAAATATAACATACACAAAAAAGTTACAACGATTGCTATTTAGAATTTATAACTATAAAATATGTAATTACTTAATAAAATAATTGTAAAAATTGCGGTGAAATAAATGCGACATTTCTTATAGGCTTCTTTTATTCTATAACGATTACGAACTTCCTGACAATTATTATAACCAAACTATCTCAATACTATCTCCATATACATAAATCGTTTTTGCACAGTCGAATAGAGCAATAGTATTTGATTTCTAACTTAAGTTACATGTTTAAAACCTAAGCAGTTAGTGACTTAATCCATCTTCGTTGTATACGATTCTTTAGGATTACCATTAGCTGGAAGATTTTTCAGTAACCCATCGATAGAGATCACTAAGACTGTCTATGAATATTCAGATCTCTGTGGTCAGGCGTTGTGCCTTGTTAGATTATAGTTTAGTTCCATATTTATAACAACACTAGTTACGCCCACCGTTTCGTTCGCATGAATTACAATATCTAAACATTCATAATGTTTATAACAATCGATTGAACAGATGTTGATCAACTCCAGCGACATCTAGTAACTGGTCATAGTAAAATGTATAATATAAAAATCTCTATGAAAAAACACTTGGTTAACCAAGTTTAATGATAACCTTTTTAACGGTCATGCAGGTGACCCATTTTAGATTTACTAACGTATATTTTTTTTTTTCAAATAGATAAAAAATACACTAAGATTTGTTTTTTAAAAATACCCATTTAATATCATACTTCTTTGCAATAAAGATGATCAATGCGATAAAAAAAAACCTTTAATCAAAGTAACAAGTTTTGACATAATTATAGTAAGAAACAATTATATTAATAATGAATAAACACGATCAAAAAAAACTTTATTATCTACGTTTATAATATTACTTTTATTATTAAAAATTTGTAAGTAAACGAAGCAAAAACTTTGTTCGTAATATTCTTTCTGTTCGTAATATTTTGTATAAAATCGTGAATATTTTCGTCGCCATCACGATTCGATTGAATCGCGAAACAACCGAGATAAGAATCCAATAACGATTTCTGTTAAATCGATACATGTGAGGTTAAGTAGAAGTGTTCAAATTTATCTGTTTTACCAAAAAACGACGCTATAACTTTGAAGGCACTTATGTATTATTGTAATTATATTACATCGTTATATTTTGACTATTGTTTTGTTGCAATGTCGTTTGTTTGTTTATCGGTATATTCATGTATGTCAGAAAGAACCTTGATAAACTGGATTTCGTAAAAGACCGGTATAGTCTAAATACTAGGAACCGTGACAAACTGGTTATCCCGTGTTTGAGACTTAGTAAAACGAGTAATAGTTTTTTGGGAAATAGTGCACGGTTCTATAACAAAGTTCCAAAGGATATTACCGATTTGCCGGATTGTGAATTTAAGCGCCATGTCAAGCGGGTTTTGGTCTCAAAAGGCTATTATAGAGTGGATCAATATGTGAACGATAGTGATGTCTGGAATTGACTCATCTCTGTGCATCAATTAAAAACGTTTCTGTCATGTATGTAATATAGAGGAAATATTATATGTATATATATATATATATTAAAAAGATAAACCAGATCAAGTTTCTTGCCGGTTCTTTTCGATTACTGGGTTGTTTCCAAACCGGTGGTAGTTTTTGACGTTCATAGGTGCCTTATTAGGGCCTAAACTGAATAAAGTCTTTTTTGATTCTTGATTTTGATTTTGATTCACGTATGCAATAATTTCAGCAGTTTAACTGCGGAATAGTAACTAACGGAAATTCTTTTATATTTATAATATTACTAGCTGTTCCCGCGACTTCATCTGTGTGAAATAGTTTGGGCTAACGCTAATACGCAGCGAAAGCTCTCAAAAGAAAAAAACTCCGATTTTGAAACATTACTGAATAATACCTCGATAAGTGAGCTATCTAACACTGAAAGACTTTTTCAAATCAAACCAGCAATTCCTGAGATTAGCGCGTTCAACCAATCAAACAAACAAACCCTCCAACCTTATAATATTAGTATCGATTTATTATAGTAGCTTGTTATTTTTTAAATTAGATACATATTTTCACAGAGATGTTAACAAAAGCAAAATCCCGTAACATATTTAATGTCGTAGATGTGTAACTATTTACATATTCTTAATTACAATTAATATTCCGTACGAAATTTGTTAGATAATATAACAGTTATAAGATTTCGTTTGATAGCACAACAGGCTAAACATGCTTCAAGCACATATGTAGGTATTCATTTGTTAGGTAAATAATAATAAAGTACTAACAATAATATAGTTAGCCGAATCCTAGAAATTATTATCCAAAGATTTGTAAACTTGGTTTTGGTTGTATCCGTTATTTTTTGAAACGTAAAAGGTTATTTTTGTAGGTGGTAGAGCCAAAATGCAGCTATTACTGGCTTCACTATGAATGGGTCGGCTCGCCCTGGGTAGTACCACCCTCTCACAGAAAACCGACGTGAAGTAATAGTGCTTGCATTGTTGCGTTTCATTCGGTCAGTGAGAGCGGTTGAGGCCCACCTTTCGTCACTTTCCCCGTCTCCTCTTCTCTTTCTCTCTCCTATCCCCAAAACAGGCTAGCAACGCACTTGCGACTCCACTGATGTTGCACGTGTCTATGGACGGTGGTGATTACTTAACATCAGGTGACCGACCTGTTCATTTACACCTTACGATATAATGTATATATGTGTGTGTATATAAAATTTAAAATCTTTAGCCTACCTACATCATGAGAATGACGCTCGATGCTTTGGTGTGCCTCTATCAATAGCCTATATTAGAACGGTTATTTTTGCAGATATAAAATGATATTTTACTGAAGCTTAAATTATAAAATTAGACATACATTCAGTAGACGAGGTACCGTTATAAAGTTCGTAATAACATAAAAAATTCTCTCTAGGTAAACCTCTTGAATATTATTTCTTTTACAGTTTTTCCTAAAACAATATTTCAGTGGCACGATGTCTCGTGATTAATCAGCAATTAAATTTTTATGCCATTTTTAATTAGTGAGATATCATTTATACTTTTGTTATTGTAATGGTGAACATTATACCTTTCGGATTTGTTCATGTATTTATGAACTTAATAGCATTTATGCGTTCATTAATGCAGACTTGGTCTATCCTCGGAAACAGTACTTCTGGATGAACAGCACCATATGTCTTTTTCCATACCTGTGACACATGTATGCAAAAATTTAATAAAGCTCGATTATGATAACTTAATTTAAATATCCGGTACACGTGTACTGAACGTGTTAACTCAGCTATGCTAATGTTAGTGTATGCTGTTTTAGAATCGGCTAACTGGTATATAGAATGTAACAAAGATATAAACATTTCCATTTCATATCTACATATTATAAAACAAAGTCCTCTGCCGTGTTTGTCTGTATGTCTGTTCGAGATAAATTCTAAAACTACTGAACGTATTTTTATGCGGTTTTGAACAGTAGATACAGTGGTTCATGAGAAAGGTTTAGGTATATAATTTCTTAAAGTTTTTTGTATAATCAGGGTAGGACAACGTCCGCCAGGCCTGCTAGTTAAGAATAAATCCAATTCTGTTATTTATCGACTTACGATATCTTTTAAAATTATTTTCCAAATTATATGATAAATGTGTACATAAAAATAAACCCTTTATTTTTACTATAAAATCAAACAAGTGTTAAAGTTTAATAGAAGAAATAGAGGATATCAAATTACTTTCAAAGCCTTAGTAGTAAGCAACAACATTTGAGAATGCCCGTTATTATGTCCATTGAAGATCGTTTAGGAAGCCCAATAGCCGCCGTAGGTGGTAGAGCCACGCTGAAACTAATACTGGCTTCATCATGAATGGGTCGGCTCGTCCGGGGTAGTACCACCCTCTCACAGTAAACCAACGTGAAGTAACAGTGCTGGCATTGCTTGTGTTTCGTTCAGTCAGTGAGAGCGCTGGAGGTCTGCCTCTCCTCACTTCCCCCTCTCCTCTTCCCTTCCTCTCAACCTCCCCTTCCTCCAACACAGGCTGGCAACGTACCTGCGACCTGGTGATCACTTAACATCAGGTGATCGACATGTTCGGTTGCGTCCTATGCTATAAAAAAATGAGAATTAAAACTAGAACTGCCATATACATTCAAATAACTTTATGTATGCGACTTCTAAAATAACATTCAACGCAAATGGTAATAAAATCTTAGGCATAATATATTATTACATTTTGTAAGTGTGTTTCAACTGGTTTTAAGTAAAATATGAATTCAAAAGTATATATAATTTTACTGAATATTTTGTCGATAAAAATTTTGCTACAAAATTTTTATTATTTATGTTTACCGCTCAGTGATGTGCGCAACGGAGTTTTCATCAAGTACGAGTATATTGATGCACGCAAATTTTTGTAAATATATCACTGCAAAACTTCTTTCATCAAATATGATTGAATAGGTCATTATTGTATATCTTGCAAAACGATTCCAATGAAATTTTATTTTTATATAACGTTTTATTTTCCAAGTATACCTGCATATGTTTTTTTTATTACAAATTTGCATTAAACCAAAAGCGATACTCGATCGTTCAGTACGTCTGTCAATACTTCTGTCAATGTGTTTTGATCATCAGATGAAATTGTGGTCAAAGTGGTAAAGCCTGAAAATTATAAAAAATATATTAACATTCTGTACTAACACTATCACTAAGCCATTATAACGCTTCAAATACGATCAAGAAATATATACACGAAAAGCGACTATATAGATAGCCTAAATACCTAGATATATGAATGGGAGTAATTGTCTTTCAAGAGAACTGGGTTACCAGGAATGAAAAAGAAACAAAAAATTAAATTTATATAATTCCTTTCTATCACTATTTTAATTATCAATTGTAAGATAAATTCATAAACCCTCATATATATTTTTCTCGTTTCAATCTTTGACCTTCATAAATAAATTTATCTTCAAAGCAAACAATTGTTTTCTGGATTTTCTACGAACGTACTTCATCATCGACTTTTAATACAGACACCTAATAGCTACCCGGCAGATTTACGACGTCTCATGAATATCAACCAAGAACGAAACTTGCTTTTGACGTTCCTGAACACGAAAATGTAGACCGAAAATCTACATAACGATGTCGTTAGGGCAAACAGCGAGAGAAATATTTGAAAGCCACCCCGATACGTTACTCGGGTCTATTGTTGCGCTGTATTAGCTTGATATGTATACCTACCGTGCATAATTCACTCCGCGTGCCTCATTTTAATTGACGATGTGACCTGACCTTCACCATAAAGGTAAAAAGAATAAAACGGCCTTCTTAAATTAAAAATAGAAGTAATATTTGAATCGCCTGTTATATAGATGTTGCGGATGCAATTTTTTTTTTTAACTAGTGTCCATGTTGTTTGACTTTTTTTTCACTCTGCCTTCATAGTTCTCGTTTCCAAAGAATTAACAGCTTCACTACGGTCTGTGTTTGAATTTCGACGATAATAAAGGGTATAAAACTTTTTTCTTTACGTGTTTTTATTTTGATAGATTTTTTTTTTTTTTTTCAAAAGTCTAAATGGTAAATACTGTTTTAAGTATAGTATAAATATTGTAGACTATAGACGTAAAGAGCGTAATGATTGACGAATAGAAAGAAGTCTATAAATGAAGACTTGTCGAAGGTAGGACGAAATGTATTTGCAACCTTTTTTATTTATAATACTTGTCCGTGGCTACTGAACAAATAAAGAACAGTTGTCCATCAGAGGACAAAATGGTACTAAAAATAATTTTTGATAATTTATACAATATTTGTTTCTAATCAGTCTCCATTAAAACAGGAAAATGTAGCGTGTTCATATTTTTTATATACTAAACATATAAATTCTCTATATAAACTAATAAGGCCTTCAAACTAAAGATTAACCGTTCCGATGACACGTATTATACTATGACAGTTTCGTCTAACGCTGGCCTATTTTATACCACCTTCGCTTTTACCTTGCCTCGTCACGCAATCACGTTAGTGGAGGCTTTTTCCTTATCGTTAGTATTTTCCTTTTTAAAGGATCGCTTCGTTGTGAAGAATTTGTTTACGATCCGACAAGAATGGATTAGTTAGAGAATAATTGAACAGATTACGTCAAATCGGATACAAACAGTGACCTTTTAAGGAAATTACGTCCTCGTCGACGGTTAAAAGAAATTGTTTTTTGATTATAACAAAATTATTACGTGAAAAGAATATATACAGTATTGTTAAGTTATAAAAAAAAAACACGATATTGATGAAACGATAAGCACGCGATATAACTATTTGTTGAATGGAACGAATTATTACTAAGTTTCTATTTTTATTGGTGTCTCGAAATGATTAGGTATTTATTATTCTTTTGACATATTGTGATTTATTTTGCGAAATTTAAACTCAAAACAAACTCGTCGGTTGTTCACTTGCAGGTAAAAGTATTACGATTTATAGCTTAATAGACATTTATTGTGTTATTACACAAAAGTTAAATTCGCATTGAACTCTTTGACGTTATTAAAATGTAAATATTCTCTAACACTTGTCTAGGTTGACAGTTTTATGTTATCGTTGTAATTTATTGTCTTTCTATTAGCCGACAAAAGACATTTCGTAATAAATTATGAAGTTTATGGGTCTAATTAATTTAGAAGAAATTAATAAATAAAACAATTTTAGAGATTCACAAGTAAATCATAACTACTACTATTTGACACTATTGACATCTGACACTGTTTTTAATGAGTCATTATACTGTTGTTCCACCTTACGTACTTTGACGTAATATATAAATTTTATAAATTCCTTATTTTGTTTATTTTATACACCATTATCTTTTGACTAAAATATCATAATAATCATCGTTAAACTGTAACGTAAAATAAGCAAATTTTATTAATGAAGATCTAAACGAAAATATCTATACTAATATTATAAAGAGGTAAAGTTTGTCAGTTTGTGAGTTTGTGACGTTGTAGGGGGTAATCTCAGGAATTACTGGTTTACAGGAATACCGTTTTGAATAATTCTTTCAGTGTTATATAGCTTATTCATCGAGAATGGTTATAGGCTGTATATCATCACGCTAAGACCAATAGGAGAGCACAGGAGCACAGATGAAAAATGTTTCAAATCGGGATGTTTTTTCCTTTTGAGAACTGCTGCGTGTTGGTGTATCTATTCCACGCGAACGATGTTGCGGGCAAAGGCTAGTTATTCATAAATTGAAATTGTTCTGTAAAATATCTGTATGTAATGGAGCGTTTTTTAATGATGAGATCGAATTCAACGAATGTTATTCAAAATTGCTTGTATAAAAAACAAAACATATATTTAGCTAGAAACCGCTTGGACACGCTTCTATAATAAAGTATATGAAACATGACTTCAACTAGATTTAAAATTTTAGACACTGCTTAGTAAAACTCGTGTTATATCCGTGTTCCCTTTTGTTTTTGTAAAAAGACCGTATAAATAAATCACATGAATGTATTTCTAATATACTTGAATGTTTAAATATAATGAATACATTATTAATTAAAATGAGTTATGTATGCCAAGCATGACGTAAATTTGTACAAACGCTAGAGGCTGCCAAATTTATACTAAGAGTATCTGTTACCCGCAGCTTAGTTCTTGTGAAAATCGTCTTATTGTTTTATCTGAATTTATTATAGACTGGCTTTTATTTTTTAATTGTAATTTTCTCATAAACTTTATACTCATTTCATGTCACCCCTGATAAACTTTATGATTACAGATAATACGTTGGAGGCTTTCTATCAGTAAAGGTTTTGTTAAAATCGGTTGAACCATTTTAAACATTAGCCCAAACAATAAAAGACACTTCCATTTTATGCATAATTAAGTGTAGATATAATACAAGTTACTTTACATTGAGATACGTTTTAAATCATCACACTGGATTCATTGTTGATAAAAAAACATATTCAAAACACATCCATTAGTTATCGAGAAGTTCTGTCAAAAATACCATGCAAGAAGGCATTCCTGAACATTTGAGTTACATTATAACATTTAATTAATTGTATAATACAAATTATTCATGGCATTGAAACAAATACCTTTCCCGACTACAATTATTCGGTAAGGTTCGAATGTTAAAGCCTCCGTAGTGTGTCGTAAATCAACATAGTGCTTTAAGATAGAATTTATGTACATTTTATACGTGACCTGACTGTACAATGTCATATTATATACTAATTTATGTGCATTGCGTACTAAAGATTCGTAAGAAGATTCTACAGTCTGTAATTCTAATGATTATCTCATTTATTACATTATTTTAGTACAATTTTGTATTGTTTTACAGACACGTAATTAGTTTTTCTGGGTTAATTAGATGTCCCCTTTTCTTTACGATGGTAGTGTAGCACGGTTAAATTACGGCAGAGTGATGATAAACACATTAGAATTTAAGAACAATGGTAACCGTCAAGAGATCAGCAATCTATCGCTGGTCATCGTTAATTGGTTTACCAACAATTTGGCTGTTAAATATGATTGGTTAATAATATAGCTCCGTAGATCATCAGATCTTGAGCCATTGAAGGCAATGCCTCGGCAAAGTATCCTCACCCACCCTGTATGAGGGGTAGGTAGAGAAGACCTCTAGACCAAACCTGGCTGATTCCAAAACGCAAGGAATTTTCTTTAATATGTACTATGTAGATTTTTATCTTGGCCAATGCCATACTATTTCCTTAAATTTTTTGGTCAGTTCTACTGTACCAAGAAGTCATGAATGAATGAATGTTATTTGATTTTACGAAAATATGCTTCAAAAATTAGTTTTCGTCTTTGATTCTACTATAGGTATACAGTTTGGATACTTTGGTTATTTATAGTTGTAAGCCTATTCGCGCTAAATTTGTAAAACCAGAATTCGTATATGGACATAAAACTTTCATTTAGGTTATACAATTAAAAAAAAATGTCGCATATCACCTTTATGCATTCGTGTCATCAATATTTTTTGGTTATTATTATCACACGCCAATATTTAATACAAAAATATGCGTTACTAAAATGAAACTACAAAGTTTGGGAAGTTATCGTTATAAAAATTCCAAATGGTCTTTAAATATAAATCTCTATTGGTATAATCACTGAAATCACTGAAAAACAAGTACGTAGTAAATTACGACTAGAAATATAGTTAAAAAACAAATGAACAGAAAACTAGGTAAAGATAACTACGTCATTCGATTCTTTATTAAAGGTGAACTTGAAATGTTATTATAAAGTCATAAAATATTTTCTCTATAAAAAAGCACAATTTTAAAAATTGAATTCGTTATTTTGCTGAAAAATAATATCTCTGAACATACATGATTAAACAGCGACTGAGTTGGAGATAAAAAAATTCACGCTTTAGTAGGCGTGATAATGTGTAACAGAATTTGCATATTTCATACAGTCAGCCTTAGTCGACTTTCTTATTATCATTTTGAAGCCGCTGTACCTACATTTTGCGATTCGTTAACTTACATTTTTCACAGTAATTGTGTCATCAAAGATCTCAATTATTTTTATAGGTAAAAGAATAACTGACTAACTTACATTTCATCACAAAGCCCATACTACTCGGGCCAGGGCCATTGTAGTGGTAGAGCCACTGAAGCTAATTACTGGTTTCGGCATGAATGTGTCGGCTCCACCGGGGTAGTACCACCCTCTCGTAGAAAACCAACGTGAAGTAACAGTCCTTACATTGTTGCGTTTCGTTCGGTCAGTGAGAGTGCCGGAGGCCCATTTCTCCTCACCTTCCCCTTCTCCTTTTCCCTTCCTCCCCCGACTTTTACCCTCCCACAACACAGGGTGGCAACGGACTTGCGCTCCCCTGGTGTTGCATGTGTCTATGGACAGTGGTGATCACTTAACATCAAGAAACTCACCTGTTCGTTTGCCACCTATAATATTAAAAAAAAAATGTAATTTGCTTGCAGATTCTTTTTACACTGTAGATAAGCATTACAGTTTATGGAAATTTAACCTGTAAGATGGTAAAAAGAAATGCAAAATTTTTAAATTCGTTAGTCAATACAGATACAAAATAAAAAGTCGGAAATATTTACTGCATAGACAATGCCTGCAGAATTGAATCATAAGCTTCAAAGTATTCAAAGCGTCTACAGCAGGTTCTTACTCAGAGTAAGGGCAGTGGAGATAATCGCTGATACGCATCGATAAAAGACCCTTAAACCTGTACTTGATTTCAAGTCTCAAGCACAGCCCTCGGCTCATTGCCCTTCTAACAAAACAATCGACCGGCACCCGCATGGTTAAGCCAAGGAATGCTAAGAACTTCGTCTCTCTTTGTTTACGTGCTTTATAAAATATGCCTTCCTCTGTAAAGATTTGCACTTCAAAAGACTTTGCTGTTGCTTTATAATTTACATAATCCAAATTTACCATTCTCGTGAAACGCTTAAACGGAAAGTTCCAGTTTATTTAAATCTGAATTGCCCAGTAATCTTGAGCTTCCATCGGAATAAAAAACTGCGATGAAATCATAATATCTCGATGCTTACCTAATCTAACATACAAATTGAATATACATACACTAAACATGTATCGATGTAATTTTACCTGGTGCACTTGAAAACCAGTTCGTGTTTCTTCATTATATATGTCTTATTTGAATACGTCATCACTTAACACCAGGCGAAATTGTGCTAAAATTTTAGCCTACAAAGCTATATGTAATACAACGAATTCACTTAAATAAGACACCTTTTCTTGAGGCATTGAGCCTTTAAGGCAATTTTCACCTAATTTTCGCCTTTTTTACTGTGCAAAAAGACGTACGTTTGTCACTTGTGTCTCTATTTATTTGGGACGGATTGTATGTTAAGCGGATTGATCAATTTTACGCACAGCGTGTCGTTGGGTTTGTCTTAACTGTATGTGTGTTTAAGTATGACGTCTGTACATAAAAAAGGAAAGATTTTTTTTTTATATCATAGGAGTCAAACGAACGGGTGGGTTACCTGATGTTAAGTGATCACCACCGTCCATAGACACTTGCATCACCAGGGGAGTCGCATTCCATCTTTTATATTTTTCTTTTAATTCTACTTCCCAATTTATAATTTTCGATTCCCGCAAATGTCAATTCTAAAACGGATAACAATTAAAAATTATTCTTCGTAAACTCTTAAAAGCGGCTAAATTCGTAGCACTCTTTGTCGTCTGCATGAAGATAGCAAACGTTCAATATCGACGGACGTTCCCCTTTCAGATTGAGCTCATCAAGCGTTACTGTCATTCGTCTGCAAACTTACAAAGAAAAAAGCTCCATTTACACATCCGAAACACCTTCAATGTAATTAATAGCTCATGATAATGATATACGTAGAACTTGTACCTGATAATTTAAGTATGTGACTATCAGATTTACATTACCTTACATTAAAGTACGATAACTAGACTATACGACCTTACTTCTACCTCGTTTGCACACACGTGTATAATTAGTCAGCAAATATTTGCATTATATCTCGTGATTACCCACTTTATAATTTGCAAATAGATAATAATCGGTCATGTTTAGGTTATCGTAGCACAAAAGAGATCTTTAGGAAAAATATATTACTAACATAGTAAAGGACATTATAAAATTATCAGAACAAATGAGCTTTTCGTGAATGAAAACGTGATGAAGCCAGAACATGATGGTAGGGTTTTTCCTTAACCCGCCTCACTAGTTAACAGGCATCTATAGGTGTCTTCCGATAGCTCCATATGAAAGCCAGTCGTATTCTAAATTTAGCATGCTTACCATTTTAGACCATGTTGTTACCCAATATCAAATATATGTCAAAACCAATACAAATACAAATATATGTAATGTATGTAAGCAGCTATTTGGTGAATTCTTTGTAATTCACTAGGCAACATTTATATTAAAGAGAAAGATATAGAAGTCTCCATAATAGAAAATGAGTGAATAAGTGAGACAGAAGATAGTAGGGAAATCTTCGAAAATATTGATAGAATTAGCAGATTGATGTATCAGTTGTCATTTTATTTCATTACATGAGCCTTAACAGTAGTTAAGAGAAGTCATTTTCCAAATTAGTATACTCGTACGTAGCTGTGACGGGCAGCTCGAAAAGTATCGAGAGAGAACAATTTTTAAAGCCAGGAATACTTTTTTACAATTTAAAGTGGATTTAATGTAATAGAAATAATTTGGAATAGAATTTAAGATATTCCATCAAGGATTTAGAATATTTCACATTTGTTATACAACAACTCGCTGAAAAATCCAATATCGTAGAGCAAACATATTTATATGTTTGGAATGATGAAAGCGTCCTTATACTCCCTATATGAATGGTATTTACACTGAGTACAAATAGGTCTTCTACTCGTAAATGCCTGACAGATAAATAATCTATATGTATGAATAAAATTGAAGTGTTTGTTGTTTGTTCTGCCTAATCGCCCAAATGCGACTTGTAATGGTAAATAGAGTAGTTTTCAGAATATTATCTGTATTACATATCATGATAATTTGACATGAGCTTTAAGCGGTAATAATAAAGTTTAACAGAATCACGATTAAAAATAATGTATTTAAATTAGATCTTAAAAAGGCGCATATAAACGTCAACCGGCAATCTCCGGCAACCGGCAATAACTCGATCGGATTTATCTTCTTAACGTACATATTTCTATAAAAAAATATATTTGTTAAAACGTTTTTAGGGGATGCAGACAGAGGATGTTAATTCCAGACATTAAAAAAATTAAGAAAGTTCTAAACTAGTTCACATAAAACACATAGATCTCATGAAATAACATAACCATTATATCGTAAACGAATCGCAAGCATCAGCTAATATTTAATAATTTTATAAATAACTTACAGGGAAAGTAAAGAGCTATTTATATTTAGGACACTGTGCGATCTATATGCCAAAACTGCTCGAGTTGGTTATATTTTCTTACGTTAGCTGGCACTCGTTCAAGATTTCGGACAATATTCCGTTTGTGTTAGTACTTCCGTTCATTCTTTTTAGTTATAATCACATATATTATTCTCTTTCCGAAAATGATTGTCGCAATCTTCCATCACATTAAATCTCGATGGTTAAATATCTTATAAATATGGCCTGCTTACTCTTGACAGAGTGAGCTTTTTAGAACGGCACAAAACAATCCATGAACAAAAGTAACGTAGACTTGTCATGAAGTCTTGTATGCAGCACAGTAATAACAAAACTTAAGGAGGTCCCAAGATAAATACGACATCTGTCAAAATGACAAAAGTATAAACAAGAATCTATGCCATTCTTTTTTCAAATTAATAATCCCTTTGTTCTAGTTTTTACGCATCAAATCACATATAGTCATTAATGATTTCATGAAAATTAACATATTGCTTTATCAAAGAGTTGATATTCCAGTTAATTTGCTCCGTAAAGCCGATTGCTAACGACTGTTGAGACAGATGGTTTAATTGCAAACACCAGCCTGTCGGCTTGTTCAGTTTACTTTAATGTAAACCCCAAAATATAAACTTTTCGCGATTTATTGATCGGCTTAAGATATTTACATCTAAAGAGATGTGCATCTCCTACTTTTTTTAGTAATATAGTGTTTTATTTATATTTGAAATCAGGAAAAACATATGCATCTACATACTTTTGTTTTGTTTCTTATTTCTTTAAAACTTATACACTACAAATTTTTACACATCATTTTCAGTTTTTTGTTAGGACAGCATTAGTAATTAAATACGACGTTTTCACTGATTATAACGATTTAAAAGTTATACTTATATCGTTCTAGCCTAATTAAGAAATCGAGAAAAGCCTTTCAGTGGTGATGCTCTGTTGATTTTCCAAACGTAAATAAAGAACATAACTGGCATCATGCATTCATGAACAAAAATTGGCTTAAAAAATAATAATCTGTCCATAGAATTATTTAAAACCGTTTTTGGGAGGTAATATTTTATTTATATTTTATTTGCGTTATACACGTATAATAATTAACGACGATTTCCCGTTTAATTTGTGTTATGTATTATATTTGAAGCTATTCAATAAAATGTTTGTACACCATTTCGAATATTTAATTATGATATAAAAATACTGTTTATCGCTCATTTATGTAAATTATTGTTTAATTTTTTTTTTTCAAATGATTATGAAAGATTATCACTAGATATTAAACAATTTATATGTAAACTAGCGGGCCCTGCTTACTTTGTCCCACTCTGAGAATAAAATACCTTGACACATTATATACCTTAACTGTCGTCATGAATCACTGTATCTGCTAGAGGAAACTGCATGAAAATCCGTTCAGTGGTTTTTGCGTTTGTCATATAAACACAGACAGACGTGACAGAAGACTTTGTTTAAATGTAATGATATGCTTTACGCTAACTTTGATAACCGAATACCCTAATCTAGAAAAGTATATTAAATAAGTATCTAAGTTTAAACGCGATACGCTTTTATTTAAACCACAGCTTGTCATCTAGGCGCGTTACGCAGATATTTTGTAAAATAAACAAACAATAAAAGACATTTTTGAATTACCATTCTAGTTTAAAATTAAAATAGCTTTTAGCTACTTTATAATAATGATAGTTGAGTGGAATTAATTGTGTTATTTTAATGCGTTCTCATTATGAAATTTGGTTAACAGTGAATAAAGATATTTTTCATAGAACTTTGAAAATAATTTATGGCATTAGCCCAAAATAAATGTTGATATATGTATGGGTTTTATTGGTAATACATTTATGTACAGATGATATTGACGAATTTTATACATGTAACGAAGATGGTATTCTAAAAATACATTTTTTCTGCCCACACTGCATACACATTTGTATTTAAGCTAAAAACATAAACATTTGATGAATAAGACGGATCAAATAATATGAAATTTAAATTTGTAAATACATCTATAAATATAAAAAACAAAAAAAGAGTATATCTGATATAATAGTATATCTGAGATAAATAGCCAAAATCATCTTTTGACGGGACATCATGAAACTGGACATATGGAAGTATTTTTGTTTCTATAAAGCTCATATGCTATCCATTTTACTAATAAACTCACCACTAGGCAATGGCAATGCAATACATTAATTTATAAACCGATCGTATTAAATGTAAACATGTATAAAATATTTGAAATGGAGGATATTTCAGGTATTTATTACTTATTTATTTTTATAGAATGAATACCATCATCTGTGTTCATGTTCTCCTAGTACCACGGTCTAGAAAAAAAGCATATTACTTACAGATTTTTCGATGTTCGAATTTCCTTTGCAAAGATACCTTCACCCAACAGAGCGACAGTTATCAGCTTTATATCATACGCTTTAATAAAAATAGATTAACATATTATTATACCTCATATGTATACGAAATACCCATAAAGTATTTTTCCGCTCAAACAAACAGTCATAACTCATAACATAAGAGATTAGCTAATATCGCGTAATACGTAACGGACGCCCACGCGTTCATAAAACATTATGGTGCAGGTAAAATATTATTTGGGTGCAAGGAACTTGTAAAAACTGACTATGCCCAGCCATAGATAGATACATCCAGCCGGTGACACGAACAAGGATATTGAATGATGAGGTCGAGTACAGACGACCTTAATGCATCCGCTACACCAATTTATTCTATTTACGCATAACTGTATGTACATTGTACAAACAACATAAAATAATATATCACTATTTAAATATACATATCCGGCGTTAAAAAGTTAAATACGTATTGAATACCTGCTTTAAAAAGATTACGTTTTAAATGCACCGCGTTCGTTGAATGTTCGCCATCTTGATCTATTGTCTCGCTTTGGTTAGGTTAAGTTAGACTTGCGAAGAAAGGATAACGCGAATTTGCTTCAGGCGAGCGACGTTCATTTAGTGCGAAATCTTTTTTAAAGTAAGTATTTAATACATATTTAACTTTTTTTTTAATAACACCGATAATGTTTATAAATACATAATAGGACCTATTTATGAGTTTACCACACTTTCTCATGTTTCTCATGTGTGTAGAAACCAAGATTTGTAGCATATTTAAATGAAATCTATCTAATTAAAAACACCAAGGCGTAGTAAGGTTTGTACCGTAGATCTTAAGTGAAAACTTCGGGATGAAATTATTATAAGTATTTATATACATAATTCTTTTATATCGTGTTTGTATTTTAATTTCGAAGCTGACATAGCTCTTACATTTTCTCGACACTGGACTTTTTAGGTTTTTTAAATCCCTTTTGATGCTAACTGTCACTTGATTTCCGTTGTCTATAACTGTACGTTGTGAATCGTATTCGATTTTTTTTTACGCAGTTCTCAATTTAATGCTAATTTTTACATATATATCTGCCAATATTTTTATTGTTACACTCTGAATCCTAGTAATGCTTCACAAGCTCTTTACAATAATACCCAGATCAACTCCCACCTCTACGCGTTATCACACTATAATTTTACACAACGCTAATTCATAACCACCACACGATGGCGCTTATACTAGACGATAACGTCAGGACCAAAACAAATACTTCACTATAAATACGTACAGATATACTTTATCCATTGTGATTTCAATCGTTGACTTAAATTATTAGTTTATTAGTTATTAACAATTCAAATCGGACGGTATTTTGTAACACATGAAAGTATGTGTTATGTGTGTGTTATGAAAGTATTTTGTAGGTAGTAGAGCCCCGCTGAAGCTATTAATGGTTTCAGCATGAATGGGTCGGCTCGTCCGGGGTAGTACCACCCCTCTCACAGAAAACCGACGTGAAATAACGGTGCTTACATTGATGTGTTTTGTTCAGTCAGTGAGAACGCCAGAAGTCCACCTCTCTTCCTCTTTCCTCCTTTCCCTTCCCTGCCCCTCCCCCTCTGATGTCGCTAGTATCTATGTACGGTGGTGATCACTTAATATCACGTGACCCACCAGTTCGTTTGCCTCCTTTGATATAAAAAAAGGTTGACCGCCGTTTCGATTGATTAAAAAAAACTTACATAAAAACCCTTGTTTCCAATTTCCAAAGGAAGGACGTATAAATATAAAATTTAGATTTCCGAAAATTACATCCAATTATATTTTCATACCTGATAAAGTTCGCTTTTACGACTCGATCATAAATTTATCTCTGACTTAGTTAACAAGACGGCGACTTCCATAATTAATCAAAGTTTGCGTTCATTAAAAAATTATGATAAGGAGAGAGATAAGGTCATCATTCTGAATGTCTATTAAAACGAATTACTGATTTTTTAATGGGAAATTCTATGTAGTAAGTATTCATATCTTCCCTTGGTTATATGTATGGATACAGATAGTAGATATAAATAGATTTTACTGATTAGATTAGATACTCTACAAGGTGTTTCAGTGAATAGGTGTCTCAGCATTTTACGCTTACAATTAATTGTGATATCATTTAAATAAATTCGCCCTTTAAATTCAAATATAACAATTCAAACACAATTATATAAAAACAAATCCTTCTCCTACATTGAGGAAGTAACAATGAAATTACGATAGTGCTATTAATTCTAATGAAATTTAATGATACGAGAAATGTATTCACTATTGAGTTAAAAAGGATTTTTTTAATCATAACAGTCTTTCAATACACTTAAACAAGTAACTTTTACGTTGAAAATATTGTATTGCAGATTGTACACGTGTTTTCTAATAGCAGTAAAGTTAAACATTGCAATTATTAGTATGTCAAACTCAAATTCATAAAGTATTTCTTTGTCAAAAGTCAGGCTTTGTCGTCGAATTCCCCAATATTCTACATAACTAAAACACATTAAATTTTGTATACCATTTTTATATTATTTTTTAAAGTTATCGAATAACGTATTACGTACGACAGAACATCTATGAAGGTCTTCAAATGAATGACAATTTGAAGGTTTAACATTTTCTTGTAAAGTTTTCCGGTCTACCAGTGGCATTATTATCGCAGCGTGAGTAAAATGATATTAAAAAAATTAAACTGTCACGCACCAGTGAAGCGTGCGGACAGCGCTGTAAACGGATCCCATGACATTGAATATGCACGTAAAGTTGTGACGTCACGTTTTATGATTTCTTCTTGTAACTGCAAATGTAAATAATAGTATATGTAATTTTTTTTTACTTTATTTTTGGCAATCAATCTTTCCGATTATTACTGCCATTGTCACGTAGTTAATAACATCACAAGCGTCGTGCGATCATTTCAATATTAAGCTTCGTGTAAATCAATATTCTAACAAGATGGTGGATCCCTTGCTAGAACCTTCGTGGGAGTTTTGGTGGCATCACAGAATTTCATGCTCCGTGGTATTATTTTCCATTCACTTTACTTATGCACAATAAACTAACTATAATACGTAAAACACTACCAAATTTACACAATATAGAGTCAAATAACACAAGATCATGAATAAAATATAAAATTCACTACATGACAAACTGAAATCCTGCCAAAAACTCATATAAATTATTTATATGCTATCGGTATATACTTTACTGTGTATATTCGAAAGAGGTTCTATCTGCATATTCGATGATGTATATATCCACTAAAACATCTATTGAATGTCTGTTATTCATTTCTGTTTGTCTTAGAAAGTACCAAACAGGCACGCAAGCCACATGGTATTATTATGTGGAATTTCGACCTACAGCTATTTAAAAGCGAATCTACAAGGATCATAGTCCTATTATAATATCATTAATTTTTTATTGCTATTCCAGAGGATTAACTTGTAACCGCTTTTGTATGCAAGTCCATGTTAACTTCCAAACTATTTGGTTCGAAACACACAGTTAGAGCATTATTCTATTGCGGCATTAATAAGTGTGTGTACAGTTAAATCTTGTACAGGCTTTACCATCTTTCAAAAGTATTTTAATTGCATTTTGAGTCACATGACGGTTAATAAATAAGCAACCGGTGATTTATCGAGTAATGCTCATGATATTAAAGTTTCTATAGGTCGCTGTTACCGTTTTAGCGACTTTGTCGGTAGATCTAGCGTATTTTGGACATGTTTAACGACTTTTTTAGCGATCTATCGACTTAAAAAAATTAGCGACTTCTAGCGACTAATTGAACATTGAAAATATTTAAGTATTTTAGTACTAATTTAATTGTAATTACTGGTAACAACATGTATTGACGATGTTGTTTTTGGAATTTCCTTACCAGAATGACTTTCGATCTCTTTTTCAATTATGTATTTTTTATTTTTCAAAATCTAGTGACTTTTTCATTAATGTCTGGAGACTTTTTTATTTCTAAAACGGCAACATTGCTATAGGTGTCCTTATACTCAGTTCGATGTCACGCATTGCGGTCTGATGCGCTATTTTTTTGTCGCAAGTTAAATTTAACCTTGGCACGTCGCTATTGGATCACGAATTCATCAGCCTTTATCCGATTCTAAAAGATTCATTAATCAAATTTGAGATTGGGGATTTGAGAAATTGTAGACTGTCGACATTCGCTGATGAATCTTAAAATCCACCAATTTCGAACATTAACAGTAACATATACATAAATGGTATTATAATCGGGGTATTGTGGAAACGATATAGGAAGCGTGATGCTACTCATAACTGTCATATATCAATGTATTACAATTTATTTTATACATATGAATACGTAACAGAATAAATTCTAACAGACGATAAATCAATGAAGAGTTAAAATTTATGTAGTTGGCCATACGAAATTTGGACAGTAGGCTTCTTTCAAACTCGTTACATCGATTAATTAAACAATTAAATAAATAGAATTTATATGAAAATTATAAAGAGAGTATACAAAACATCAACTATAGTGGGTTCTCCTGCTACCAAAAGAGAAATATGAAACTTATTGTTTAAAAAAAATAGCATAATAAATTGCATAGACAAAAATAAAATTTGTTGTCAGTCTTTTTAGTGACTAATATATATCCTGAATTACTAATTTACTTTCCATTTTATTATTTTATTTGGATTTGGATTGGATTATTCCATTTTATTTGGATTGACTTATACAAAGGATATTAATTGTTTTCTAGCGTTTAATTTTATTCATTGTTAATTGATTTATATGCTGAATAGATTTTAGTAGTTAGGATTAGTTATCCAGTAACTAATTGAATTTATACTGTTCTGGAACTCTTGTAGGTGGAAACTTCAAAAGTATCACCATAGTGATTATCTTTTATACTTCCTAATCTATACTAATATTATAAAGAGGTAAAGTTTGTGACGTTGTAGGGGGTTGTACTGGTCCGATTTGAAAAATTCCTTCAGTGCTATATAGCTTTTTCGAGGATTGTTATAGTTAATCATCACGTTAAGACCAATAGGAGCGGAGCACCAATGAAGAATGCTTCGAAATCGTTTTTTTTCTCATGATAGCTTCCGCTCGTTAGCTCAAAGTAACTATTTCACGTGAACGAAGTAGCGGGCAGAGGCTAGTATATAAATAAAATAACATAGGTCTGCTGTTACGCGCGCATCATTCAAAAAGTACTGGCTTTATATCGATTTTTCTTTTTTGTTTTATTTCTTGGTATGTTCTTTAGATAATAAACAACGCAGATATAGTCGCAGATATAATAACCATATATTTTATCTCTATCCGTTAATAACATAAACATACTTTTTGTTATATACATGTATGCATATCATAGTAATGTTTATGTAAACATTAGTAATTTTAGTATAACTAAATTATGTAGTTTATTAAGTAGTAGTAGTAGTAGTAGTAATTAAGTATGAGCAATCCACGCGATAATCTAATCAAATCAAAGTAACAACGGATCGTAATTTCCACAACCTCAGACTTCGTGGTTGTCCCGTGTCCATCGTAAATGCTCTTACTCATGACACGTTTTCGGAACGAGCCATCTATCTTGTTCGCATTACAATGCTGCCCCGACCTCGTCAATGTCACGGCCGGTGATCATTGTACGATCGTGTGAAATGAAGCTTATCATAATCGTTGTTCCATGATTTGCTTTGTTGTTATTATTGGCATCTAGATTTTACGCGCGACTTAATTCCTGTTGACTAAGAAGTACATGACTTGCACGACACCTATTGAAAACTGCTTGTATTAATTTAGAAACTTTCGCAGACGTACAACACCTCATCTAAGCTTCATTAATATTTTTTACTCAATTACGAAGGATGGTGTATGTTTCTTAATGATGTATAGTAGTCCGGTGAAGCTGATAAGAACTTGTTAGGTCAATATAAGTCGGTTGGAGAAAAAAAAACAATGATGTATACATCTTTTTTTATTTGTGCATTTTCGATGGCCTAAACAGTATCGAGTCTCTCAATCAAAAAGAGAAGTGGGATAAAAAAATACTTTTTACATACCAACACTCAATTAAGCAACTCGTTTATTAACATAACTAAAGACAGTTGGTCTTTTGTTTTTCTTTATTAATGATTGTTTTAATTCACTTACTTTTATAACTTGACGAACTTACATAATTCTAGAGTTTAATGAATACTTAAGTTCAGTAATAAAATATTCTTTAAGGAATTATTCAAACTTTAATATTAATAATTCATAAGCATCCCGCGTTCTTGTTGTAATTATATATAATTACTTAATATATAATAACTACTTAATTATATTATCGTAAATTAAGCTATATTTTACTGATTTAAATGTGACCTTTTTTTCTGAATCAAATAATAAAACCTCGAAATTTTTTTTAATGGAATACACGAATATTTATGTAAAACAAACGATATACGAAAAAATACATATAAATACGTACATCATATTTGCAAAGTTAATTGATTAAGATTTCATAGATAATTGTATCTTGTAACAATGACAGTAATAAGATTGAGATAGAAGCTTCTAACAGACGCAATGTTTCTCCTAACAACAGTTTATAGAACATTATATTTAAGTAAAACAATTTTACAGAATATTTTTCGCTAATCAAAAATGTTAATAATTATCATTTAAGATAAAGTATTTTTCAAAGTAGCATCGTAAGCATAATAATGCAGTACCAAAATACGGTAACCGTCATGCAATATATATAAAATCTTTATTACAGTAGACACACAATAAATCACAACTAAAATAAGGACTGTCAACTTCGAAAGGAGTTCGACAAGGTTGAAATATTAATAGTGTCCGTTTTTAAACAAGGGTGAACACTCTTTTCTGATTAAACTCGTTTTAAACAAGTCTTCAATGCGTATTCAACCTTATTGTGATAAGACAACAAGTGTTTAAGAAGCCAAAGTAAATGAAATCGATCGAATCTATTCAATAGTTTTTGCGTGATACGTGCACAACGGCAGAGTTCTATCATTTTATTTACATAGATAATGCTAAAGTTCACAATCAAAATACACATATTAATAGTTACTAGTCAATGAAGATGTTATCTACAACATAGAAATAACAATTAATTTAGCAATCTCAATAGTTTACTACTTTTCAAATAGTTTGAAAAGTTTTCGCCAAAACACTATATAGGCAGAGCGGTTTAAGCTTTTAGTAAATTGTGTTAGAAATTCTATAAAGTTTATTGGCTTTGGTGCCCACTCATCGACCTAGCTATTGTTTATTACTGCGCCATCTATACGCGGGGTCAGGGATTAACCTTGGCTTTGTATAGCATCATCTCATGAATGCAGTAGTTATATTTTAGTTGGAAATGATATATCGACGCTTAAGAATAAACATGTGCACTTTTAATTTTTTAGGATTGTTTGACGCTGGCAGATGCATAATTCAATTTCGCTACACCTGCCCAAACCGTTTCTATTAAAATTCTCGTCGTTTCGAAAGTTATTTGGATATACCAAGGCTCGTATCTTTTCGTTCCAATGTATTATTTGCTTTTCTTCTCTCTTGTAATATTATTTTTGAAATATATTATAAATTCTTAACCGTTATTATAAAAACACGCTTCAAAATATAGTAAACTATATACACTATTAGTATATTGTTTCTTTTATTTATGGCATTTATTTGCTTAGTTAGTTACGATCATAGTCTTTTCATAACCAAGTCTGACGTAACAGAATAATTTCGCTGTAACCTACATGTACCGACCGTTCAAGGAAACACAGAACGGAAATGACAGAAAATATTACCCACTCTCACCCTCTATCCACCATCAATCAACTTTCTTTCGGCTGCCCCCGACCCGTAAGACGTAAATGGGTAACATTAATCATTATTGGACGCGCTACGGCCTACTTTCCGAAGCTGAGTCTCTTATCTGATATATCATTGGCCATTTATTTCAACAGGCTACCATGAAACGATGGGTAAGATGTTCTAATGACAAATTTTGTACTTTTCCTGTTTCAAAAATTTTCGTTAAAAACGTGTCAGCGACATGAGAGTGACTTAAAGTTTTTATATTAGAAATACAAACTAAAAATACTTACTTCGCCATGTGACATTATTGCCTTTCTCAAGGTTCAAAGTATTTATTCTACATTTAATCGCTTATATTAATTGAGTATATGTAATAAAATTATCGTCCTATTAAAAAAATAACTTCGAAAACCAAACAAATACGAATATATTTTTCAATATATTACAATTATCATCGGATTGAACAAAAAAAAATGACACAGTAAACATGACCTAATAGGCTTTTGAATATCATCTGTTAGGGAGATTGCTTGTGGTTGAGTTTATTTCGTAGCGGAATTGTCAATCAAACAATCGGAGAATTTTGTTTTGTCACTATATCAATCATTATTTATTTAAGTATAAACCACTCTTTATAACGCACTCCGAGTTTTAGTTGTAATATTGTACTCCCTGACCCTCAAGCCTTATAAAAACTAGCTGTTCCCGCCACTTCGTTCATGTGGAATAGTTATTTCGGGCTGACGCAGCGAAAGCTGTCAAAGAAAAATGAACACGATTTTGAAACACTCTTCATCAGTGTTCCGCTTCTATTAGTCTTAGTCTGGGAATATTATAGTCTTCCTGGATAAATGAGCTATCTAAGACTGAAAGAATTTTTCCAAACGGACTAGTAGTTCCTGAGATTAGCGCGTTCAACCAAACTAACAAATCCTCCAGCTTTATAATATTAGTATAGATTACTACTCTTCTCTCGTACTTAACTCGGACCGTCATTAAAATTACAATAACTTTTGATAGAGTGAACCGATTTTAACTCTCTAAATAATAATGACTTTTTAAATAACATCCTACATACACCATGCATGAATACTACACGAAAAATTGTCAACCACTCTTTTTAATATTACGTCGTAGTGCAAAAAACATCGTTTTATTCAATCAATAATGTAAGCATGGATCCATTAAAGGAATCACCATAATCCGGGTAGTAACGCCTCCCGACGCTCTCTCGTATAAACGAGAATTTTCTCAGGGAGATACCGACGACTTTTTGAATAAATTACAAACCATTCCAGGGGAAATATTCACTGAAGTTTGTTAATTTAAAAATGTCGAGTATTTGAATAAGTATCTTGCTTACTTTATCGTCCAAAATAACTTTTCATAACTTTTATAGGACTTTTTATGAGTGGCGCTTACATTTTGTAATTAAAATACGATGGTTAATAATAAAATAACATTGTTATTTTTATTTATTCTCCTTAATTTTAATTAAGGTGCTCGATCTGTAGATGTTTACAAATTTATAATGCGATAAAAATAATTAGTTTCACTATTTCTTCTTCTTCTTTTTCTTGTTTTGGCTCCGCAGAAGCACTTGCCAGTGTCAATATTTTGTTTCAATGGAGGTTACAATACAATAATATTACAAGCGTCGTGTGATTATTTCAATATTCTAATAAGATGGTGGATCTATTGTTAGAACCTTCCAGGAAGTTTTTGTGACATCTCAGAATTTCATGCTCCGTGGTATTCTTTTCATTCACTTCACTTATACACAATAAACTAACTATATTACGTAAAACACCACCAAATTTCAAAAAATATAGAGTCAAATAACACAAGATTATTAATAAAATATAAAATCCACTACATGAGAGCCTAAGATCCCGTCAAAAAACACCGTTTTACTATTTCAGACGTGGAAGATAATTTTGTTACCATTGTAACGACAGTCATTTGTTTTAGATATATAAATGAGTCTATGCTTCATACTATATCACAATACCAACAATAAGTTATTAATTTTGTAACAAATGACGTACTGTTAACCAAATACGTTCCCTCAATATACATGGAATGGATTCACGTGAACAAATATACCTATATTTCAATCGCGTTCAAATGTTCTATTTAAGGTAACACATGTTAGATTTAACTGAAAACTCAAAGCTTAGTCAAACGACAAATGTGGGGCGATGACGTCAAAGTTTTCGCATTAGGGAGCTACTAGGTCTCGGTCGTGGGGTGGACGTCTTTATGGGAAAATAACTACTAAGTTACTTTTCATAGAACTGAAATTTCTTTGATATGGAATATTTTGCGATAGTTATGTTTAAACTACCGTTAAATTAACCTTCCTTAGGTGTTGTACTTTATAGCGGATTATGACGTAAATTGAGACTTACCAAACACTCGCTGTAATCCGTTCCACGGGGTTTCATTATTTTTCGAATCTAAATACAATGGCTTTTAAAAGACAAGCCTCTGTCCGCGACTTCGTTCGCGTGGAATAGATACTTTGGGCTAACGCTAATACGCAGCGGAAGCTCTCAAGAGGAAAAACTCCGATTTTTAAACATCCTTCATTGGTGCTCCGCTCCTATTAGTCTCAGCGTGATCATAACTTTTCTCGATAAATGAGCTATATAGCATTGAAACAATTTTTCAAATCGGACCAGTAGTTCCTGAGATTATCACCAACAACGTCACAAACTCACAAACTCTACCTCTTTATAATATTAGTATGAATAATTGACTGCTGAGCATTATAAACACAACAGAAAGAAGCTTAGAAAAAGTAATAAGGCTATCATATTCTATATATATAATAAGAATGCAAATGCAACGTGCCTGTTCTTTTTAGATTATTATAAAAAAATGTTGCAGATCTCTAGGAATGGGTAATGAAATGCATTTCAACAATCAGACAAACTCACATTCGCATTTTTATTTTTTTTATACTAGCTTGGTATAATGACTGCACTATGCGTGATGATAAGCACAGTGCAATCCAAAAACAACGGCGACTGCCGAGAGATACATCATCCTTCGTCGGTCGCCGCTGTAATGCCGGCCTGCGTAAATGTCTCTTCAAGTTACGCTTGAAGGACCCCATATTATAGGAAAGAAAGAATAAAAGAATATTTGTAAAGATATATATAAGATCGACAACTCCAATACCATTTGACCCATTGCCATGTTACTTGACAAATCCAAGTGTTTTATTCATTGACAAAGTTTTTACTCAATCTATTTTACTATAACTCGTCATTAGGTAGCACTAAACTATATTTTTGTATTATTCAGTTTTATACTGTAATTGTATGCGGATAAAGTCGCAACCATTCATTAGTATAATATAAAGCACACGTATAAAAATCATGTTATATATTTCTTCTATAGATGTACAAACATACATTAAACTTGAGTTATAGTTATTATATAGATAAGATGCATTGATTCAAATCGGGTCGTAACTTTAATAGGGAAATTGCCTTGACACAATTATTCGGCCTAAACAGCGTACTAAAATCTATTGTTACAAATGTAGTATCGAGGTTACAATTTACAATGAATTTATTATTCCCGTTGTCTATGGAAGTAGATTTAAAATAACTAGTAGTTATTTCATAGTTGATGACCATATTCAACAATAATAAGGGGTGATGTTTTCTTCAGTTTTTTTTTTTTTCTCGAACTGACTACGCTATTGACCTAGCAAAGTCTTAACAGCTTCACCAGACTACTAAGGCGAGCGCTTAAGGCACTCAGCCGATTTTATATTGGCAACCAGCTCAAGGGTGCACGGCACACCTCGGCTTGGCTGTTGCCCGTTGCATGCAAAAAACGCGACCTAACTTAGCAAACCTAGCTAACTATTCATATATGTTTGAGTTGTTGAAACGTATATGTGTACCAAGCATATTCGCCTCAACAACTCCTCCATGTATTTTTATCGGAAAAACTGAGAGTTTTTTCAGTTTGATAAGGGAAAAAAAATTAACAAAAATAACCCTTCCACCAAGATGTGTAGCGTGTAGGCATGCACGTATGTGGAGGTGATCGTGTAGTGTTGTAGCAGTGATGTATGGGTGTGTCACCGTATCGCGCAAGCAATGCATTCAAGGGCTCCCTACCGAGGGATCGAACCTAGGCTTGAGCCTCTGCCGTGGGAGGCCTAATCGGGTGTGCGGGAGCGAAAGTAACCCCCAGACCGCGGCGGCGCGATCTGTGGTTACGCGGGCGTGATTTTCTTCAGGTGTCATTCCTTCCTTAATATCTATTATCTATACTAATATTATAAAGCTGAAGAGTTTGTTTGTTTGGTTGAACGCGTTAATCTCAAGAACTACTGGTCGGATTTGATAAATTCTCTCGTTGTTCGATAGCTTATTTATCGAGGAAAGCTATAGGTTATATATCATCACGCTAATACGAATGGGAGCGCAGCAGCAGTGAAGAATGTTTCCGAACCGGTTTTGAGAGCTTTCGCTGAGTGTTAGCGTTAGCTCAAAGTTAGATCGACTCGAACGAGGTCGCGGGGACAGTTAGTTATTTATAGGATTGTGTTTTTTTGTTACGCTTTCACAGCCTGACTACTCAACTTGCTATCGTGAAATTATTATATTTAACTGGACAGGATTAGAAAAAATCCGGCCACCACGAAATTAAATCAAAGTATATACAGAGAGCTATCTATGTATACATTTAAATATATAGAAACAATGATCTACGACTAATCGACATAATAATAATATTAAAGTTAATTATAACAAAAATATATTAACAGCACACCTGTGTAGAGAGCTATTATAATCAAACTGGAGGTATAAAACCCTTTCTGATGAAAATACATTCAGATGTAACAACATTAATTTTCATATATATATATATATACAATTAAGATAAACAATGTGTAAGATAAATATGTGTACAATACATATAAAATAATACAAAGTTAAGACGAGTCGAGATCCAACGTTGCCACGTCTTAAAACAAAATACGTGTAATATCTAGAATTTTATCTCAATCAATCAAAGTTTATTTCAAAAACAAAAAGGCTTAAGTCATTAAAACGCTGTCGCCAGTCTCTCCGTATCTGGTGTGAAACTTTCCGATAATATGTAATATATCATGTATGCCAGTATGTCATGTGAACGAACATTTAATCTGGTAACGTGGAATTTGTGCTCAGTTTTAACGCGAGAATTTGGAGAATGATTCATGTGTAAAATGTTATTAAATTAATACTGTAAAATTAAATCTTGAATATTATGTTATATGATAGTTAATTAATTAACAATCGATAAAATAATTACTGTACGAGATGTTCTCTAAAATTTGGCTGCATTGCGAGTTGTATGACAATGTTTATGCACTAACCGAGAGGCAGTTGGTCACAAGATGCCCAAAAAAAACTGTCCCTATCGGAGCCCACGGACTCAAATTTAAATCCATACTTCGGAAACAAGTACCCCCTATCAAAGTCAGTGTATTTACGTTGTTTGAGGTTGTGAAATAACTTAACTCAAAGATGAGACGGTGCTACATTGTCGACTCACGTGTCATCCCAATCCAATGGCAGACCCATCCTCCAAGGCATAAGTCATATCTCTTTGGGGCTTTTCCAAACAAATTAGTTTCAGACTTGCCGATATATCGACTCTGATAAGAAGCCAGTGTAAAACGACATTCATATTAACATGACGTAATTTAATTATATTAACATTCTTTTTTTCAAGGTACTTTTACGTAATACAATATAAAAATAAACGTGCGAATCTGAGATCGCAATTAAATATGTAAACACATCGCACACGCTTCATACGTACATGTTATTCGTATGTCTAGTAATTTCCCTATAGGCACGCTTACGAAACGATATTTATCTCTGACACGGCAGCATTATTTTTATATTAAACAAGAATTATTTCGAACACGGTATTGTTGCATAGTAAAAGTCATGTCTTAGCAATAATCGGTGGCATCTTTAATCTATACGATAGAGATATAAATAAAGTAGAAGTGTTTTTTATTCGTCTGCGATGATTTCCAAAACAGCTGAAACGATTTTGAAAAGACCTTTATGGGTAGATATGAAATAAATGTATAAGTAGTAATAATAAATCGTAACAGAAGTCACTTAAAATCATTAAAAGGATTAATTACAATGGGAGTTAAATAATAGTAGCAAAATTATATTTAAAAAAACTTTTTAACAAAAAATTAAACCGCCGAAAAAACTGAAAAGCAAAAAATAATAAACCTTTTACTTTATTCATCTTAATAACTAAGTTCTTAAACTAATGTAAGTATACCTAAGAAATTTTAAGTCGGCGCCAGTCAAGCAAATTAATTAATTACGTAAAGCGTGATGCGCGGCGGCGGCGCAGCGTGACACACCCCTTGCATGCCGAACGCTTACGAAGCAACCCGAACGGTCACACACGTTACCGCTGGAGATCTCACATTGTGTTTTTAATTTGATTTGTTTTTTTTTGTGAATTTAAGTAATCTAATCTAATCTTTGTTCATTGGTTGTTTGGCGCCGACTCAAAATTTCTTAGGTATACTTACATTAGTTTAAGAACTTAGTTATTAAGATGAATAAAGTAAAAGGTTTATTATTTTTTGCTTTTCAGTTTTTTCGGCGGTTTAATTTTTTGTTAAAAAGTTTTTATTTTATAATTTTGTGTGGCTATGATCTTACTAATTACTACAAGCTTAATTTATTTGTAATAACACAACTCAGAAGCTGAATTATAAATCATGCCCGGTTTTCTTACCCTTGGGGTTGCTATTTTCATGTTTACATGTATATGGGATCAACTTCTGGGTATACTCTTTCAAATCAAAAGATAATAATTTAATTCGGACTATTCTGTCTAAAGGTATGCGCGGTCATAGACATAATCAGTGCGTGAATAATCAATCATTGTCGATTTTCATACTATTAGGGTTGAAATTTTTTTCCCAAATTTAAATGGGACCAACTTCGGAGTATACCCTTTCCAATAAAAAAAAGAATTATTAAAATCGGACTATACTGTAAGTGTAATACACAACTCAGAAGCTGAATTATAAATCATACCCCGTTTTCCTACCCTTGGGGTTGATTTTTTTATGTTTACATGTATATGGGACCTACTTCTGGGTATACTCTTTCAAATCAAAGGATAATAATTCAACTCGGACTATTCTGTCTAGAGATATGCGCGGTCATAGACATAATCAGTGCGTGAATAATCAATCATTCTTGATTTTCATACCCTTAGGGTTGATTTTTTTTTCCCAAATTTAAATGGGACCAACTTCGGAGTATACCCTTTCTAATAAAAAAAGAATTATTAAAATCGGACTATACTGTAAAAAGTTATGCGTGATCATACATAAAAAAAAAAAAAAAAATATACGCGACGAATTGAGAACCTCCTCCGTTTTTTTCGTCGGTTAATAAACTGAACTTACTTCCAAATTAATCCGGATAAAACACGTACGTTCCATGGAACAACAAAACCATTTTTACAAGCAACAACTCGTTTTACCAAAAACTCTTTAGAGCTCCCGGCATTTGATTTGGCACGTCGAGGAGCAGAGTGAGATCTCCGGCTAAAGTCGGATTGATTCGGTTTTGTAGAGCGCTCTCTCTAACACACAGCGCAATGACTGCGATAGACAAAGATAACTACACGAAACCTTTAGCCGACTATCTCGGTTTCTCCCCAAAATGTCAAATCAAATGCTAGGTACTGTGAATAATTTTATTGTTTCATGGCAAATACTAATTTTATCAAAATTAATTTGGTATTTTTGATGTGAAACATCTATAGGCGCGGGTAAACCTGATTGTTAGCGTGGCGACCCAAAACACGAATTTTGCACTCTTTACGAAATAATCTGAAACATTTGCAACTCAATCTGTATAATCAATCATAAAATTCAAAGTGTTTTGTCGGCCACTCGTTCTACTAGTGTTACGAAGCACGCACCGAAGATCTAGCATCCTTTGACAAATGCCGCCAAACACACTGCGCTTAGTTGAATTTTTGTATTTAATAATAATGGATATTTATGTAATAAAATAAATAAACAGTCATTATTGTATGGAACAAATTACTAATGCTTTATCTTTTCATTAGCTGATTCCTGTCGTAATGTTATTTTATGCATATAATTTATACAAAATAATTTCAATGTTTCATATCTGCCAGGCGTCCCGTGACAGTTCAATTTCTTTTACTTTATTAAAATTAAAATGATTAGTAGGTACTTAACCTCTATAATCGTTATTATTTACATTTACGTATATACATATTTATGTTCATAGGACTCAATTTATTATAAATTCATACTTTATATTATTGTTAATTTTTTTTACTACTTAGATTAGGCTCCCCTCGGCAGCGGCTCAAGCCTAGGTCCATTCCCTCGGCGTGGAGCCCTTGAGTGCGCTGCTCGCACATAAGATCTTACATCACTGCAACAACAGTACACATATCACCCCCACGCACGAGCACGATACACGCTTACACATAAAAGTGGAAGGGTTTTGTTTCTTTCCCTTATCGAACTGAAATAGTTTGGAAAATTATCCGATACGAAATATATATAAGAGTTGTTGAGCTATGTATGCTTGGTACACAAATATGCTCCAACAACTCATATATGTATGAATAGTTAGCTTATGTCAGCTCAGATAGATCGCGAATTGCACGTATCAGGCAACAGCCCAAGTCGAGGTGTGCCGTGCACCCTTGAGCTAGTTGCCCAAATAGAATCGGCTGCGTGCCGCAAGCACTCAGCCTTAGTAGTCCGGTGAAGCTGTTAAGACCTTGTTGAGTCAATAGCGTAGTCAGTCCGAAAAAAAAAAATTTAATGTAATCAATGCACTCGAGAGTTAAACGTTTATTGGGCTAGAATTACTTACCATGTCATATATAGCAACAAATCAAACAGCACTCCGTTTCTATTTTATGCTAATTACAATTCGCTGGTGCTCTTGAAATAAATTGTACCAATCAATTCAAGACGCCATTCGTGCCCTATCGATGTGTACGGAACAACACAAACTTGCTTTTTTCCTCCACGGTGAGGTATTGATGCTTCTTTATTCAATAATTTTTATTACAAAATAAATTGAGCCGTCACAGGACGCCTGGTAGATGTGAAACATCGAAATTGTTCCAATCGAACGAATCTCAAATTACACTAATATAATTAGTATGCGAGTTCCGTGCGGCAAGAGAGATTATGCGCAGCTTGCACATACCAACGTCGCGTCGTCGCCACGCCAAAAATAAGGTTTACCCGCTCCTATAAATGTTTCCCATCAAAAACTTACAAAGGACAGAATTTATTATAGGTAGATCGCCCTAAACAATTACCAGTTACCTAAAGTTATTGGTAAACGAGCAATATTATAGTTACGTATATATGACGAGTAAACATAATTCATAAAAAGTTTCAGCATTCTCACAAACGTTATGTTGATTCAGCGTTATTGTTGCGACCTTGAAAGGCATTACATCCATTACAGGTACTACGTCTTCTATATTGCTACGTGTATACATATACCTGATATATATAATATGCTGTAGTCAGTCACAAAAATTGTTACTTTTGCAAATTCTTCCTTTTATATAACACTTGCAACCGTTTGCGACTTCGTACAGGTTAATTACAGTAAAATACACGATAACATTAAAATATAGCCGACATCTCTAAGGTATAACGTAGCTTTCTGTCAATGAAAACAAATTGTGTCGATTTAGGAGTTTTGGTATGTTACCTCATACAAAAAACAAACAAACCTTACCCTTTTATAACAATAATAGTCTGATGGTTTTTAAATATAACCTTGTAATTTTATTTGATTGATTTATAAACTGCTATCATTTCGGAATGTTTTAATAAATATTTAATTATTGTTTAAATATTCAATAATCAAGATAAACGGTTCTAGCCGTTAAACAAATAATAAAATAACTTCGGTATCGGTACACACACTCGTTCATCAAGGTTTTCCTAATTGAGTTATTAAGTTATATAGTATTTATACCTCAATGTGGTACTTGCTTGTTTATTTTCTTTCGTTTAATGTACCCACTTACCAGTAGCGACTTCAGCTGCCCTATAAAGAAATATATCCAATAACCTTATAAACTGTAAAGTATTTACAATGATAACGACAAGTGTGTCCTACAGTTTCCATATTTTGCACACAGTCTTACCGTTTGCTTTATTTCGTGTGTAGATTCCAAAGCACTAAACTTCAAAATTTTAAAGCGTGTTGACTTTTCTATAAACTTCCTTTTTGAAAATGTTCACCCTTCGACACTACTATATACCGTAACATAACTTAATAGTATTTGATGCTTACTCTCTTTTCTCTCTTGTAACCCAATTTTACCATTTCGGTGTAGGCCTTCTTTATTGTTATTACACACTTAACACTTTAAGTCGTATCTACTGGCTATTTGTCTAAGCCACTTTCGCTTCTGTTTAAAAAGTTGCTAAAAACATATGTAACCAGAATTTGTTGTTGTATGTTGTTTAATTATAATACAAAATACAGTAGATATATAACAAAATTTAGGTTAAAAGTTTTTTCGGGAAAAAACAAATCAGGTACATTGTCCGCGACATAGTTACATGTATTGCAAATTCACGCAAACTGCTCTGTATAGTGTAGGTATACCTGGGTTGTTATGACAAAAACGTGTGTCACTCGTTATCACGCGAGCGATGTGTTCTCGACGTATCTCGTATCGTATTGTATTCTAACAGATCTTCACAATATGTTCTCGTTTCAATTTTGTTATTGTGTACCTACCTCGTTAAACTATACAATAGTATATATTATATTTATATAACGTGAACAAACTTTTTGAGTAAATTTGGCAACCTTTCTGTGATTTAAGTACTTACCATAACAAAATTATGAAAAATAAATATTTTCAGATGGAAATTTATGCTGTAAAATTTTACAATTGTAATAATAAAACTTTACAATCATTTCAACGACATTCGATTAATTCGATTCGATAAGCTTGTAACTGGGGAATTTCGATGTAAACTTTTCAGATGATTTTACATTGTTTAATCTTGGCAATCTATACAAATAAAATGATAGAGGTATGCAATCTTTTAGTAATAATTCTTAGACGCTTGTTTCTTATCTAAAAAATATACTAGGTTAACTTAATTTAATAAAAAGTTGAGTTGATAAAAACTACGTCTACACGCGTGTGTTTTCTTACCATGGCGAAATGGGGAGCGGATTTTTTCGTAAACGCAGGAAAAGAGCAATAAACGGATAACATTGTTTTACAAAAACTTATGTATTTGTTTTCAAGTTTCTTTTTTGTTTTTTACTCTATACATAAAATATTTAAAACAACGCAAACGAATTCACGAGTATCAGTTAGTATTCTATATATATTTTACGAAAAATAAAATTAATAATGCTTAATTTAGAATATATTTCTGTCCACAAATTTCTACCTATACCAAGAGTAACATAAATAACAATTTATAACACGGTCTTTTGAAATATGTCTGTAATATATATGTACTTAAATACTACCCCACGTGTTCGAAAATTATCTACATAATTACGCGATGTTGAACAATTTTACTGGTAATATTCATAAGTAAGATACTGACGCATTTGTCTTTCAATTAGTTTGTAGTTGAACGTCGCTACAGTATCGCAAATATTTGTAACATGAAAGTTACAATAATTAACGTCAAAATACGCCCACTACGCACTTACGTATTTCAATTAACGTAATATATCATCGGAATTGAATTAAGAAGTGGACGATAAACTTATTTGTTTATTGGAATAAGTGATTATATTAATGGATTACTAAGTTATTTATGTTACAAGGTTGATATTGAAGTGTTTTTTTTCTTTCTATAGAACTAGGTAAAGAGAAAATTTTGTTTAGAATTCTTGTAAAAATAAATTCTTTTTCTATAATATTTATTTCATGCTTTTGTGACATTATGGGCCAGTTAGGGTGTAAAATGTGTATATGTAATTTGTATTTCAATACCCTATCTGTTTCCATATGCATATCTTATGTCTTAGCTATAATTATTAGAATATACTATAGCAATTTAAAAACGTAGAGTTTAATTGATTCTTCTTGAACCAAGGTATATTTTTATGTTTATTAGAACATTTGTAAAAATTATAAGTTTAAAGATGTAATTAAAATAAAATAATGATTTTGCTCGTCAATATTGTATAGAACAGACAATCATTGTTTAAAAAATGAAGCAGTTATCTGTAGATGTATATTATTTATCTCAATGTTTATCTTCGTGTTTCTCGTTTTGAGCTGAAATAAGTACGATTTATTGGTTTATCACAAGAAGTTATGTAAACTTGAATAACGTATAGCGTATACCTATTTATAGGAAGCCGAAAATGCAACACAACCGCGTTGTATGAAACATCGTTGATATAGTCATTGACAGTTCGTCTGATCTCGGTAATACTCGGTTGTCGTCAGGTGGCCAACTAGGGATGTTAAAAAATAATCGGGTTTTATTTAAATCGATTATGTAAATTACGCATTCAAATCGATTTTCATAAACATCTATGCGACGGATGAATGAAACTCAAAATAAGTTCATTATTATTTACAATTGAAGAGTGAGCACAGTGATATAATATAGTTGTAAACAATTAAAATGTATTCTAAACGTAAAACACCTAAAAGCGGCTGGCGAAAGTATTTTATAACGAAAAAGAATAATACCACAGCAAATATGCATGTCCTGTACGATAGAATATTTTTTTTGTAGTAAAACTACAAATTTTAAACAACAAATAGGATGAAAACATCCCACTGCCTTACAAGTAACATGAGTTACTGTATCTTATAATGATTATTGTCGTTCTTATGACAGCTAAATACTGCTCTCTGTAAAATTAAAAAAATTAGTAAAACTAAAAAGGTCTGTCATGCGAGTCATACAATGTACTTCAACATATTCACTAAAAATATCTTATGGTAAACTCGACATCGATAAGTTTACGAAACTATTGTTAAATTATTATTAAAATTATTCAATAAACAAATTCTGAAATTTTGTCAATCACACTATAATTAATATGAAAATTTAAAAGAGAACACATTAATTTCATTGTTTTAAATTTCAAGGTTAGAATTAATAAGGTTGTCATTTTGTTAGGATGCTTATCATTTCATTTCTATTACTATAAAATGCTTAATAGTACTGAAAAATTCTATGTATAATGATATTTAGCTTCTTTACCTTGAAAGTTTAAAGGAACATTCATTTTTATTGTGTTTGGAACGGATTATTTATCTATACGTATCATTTTATTTTATTCTTAATCTGATAAATTGTTAGTTGGAATTGGAAATTTAGGTTTATTATAGAAATATGGAAAGCATGTCTATTTTTAAACATTAGAAAAATCGATTTTACGCAGAAATCGATTATTTATTTTTAATAAAATCAATTTTTGTCAAATCGGTTGTTATTGAATAAAGAAAAATCGATTCCTAATTAATCGATTTTTTACATAAATCTCACATCCCTATGGCCAATCCGTCCACAGCCCCCACTACCCCGCGCTGCGCCATACAACTTCCTGCTTTTAGTTCGTTCTTGCTCGACTTATGTACAAGGTAATTTATAAACCAATTAAGGAATCTCCAAACCTTTCATATGAATGTATCAAATTCACTCTCAGTACTGATATAACTTTCTTCTAGGAATTCAAACAATGGATATATTGTAAAAAGTGTTAATTTGTAAAAACATAAATTCTATTACCTACTAGAATACTTGATTATGCAGCGTTTTATTTATTTAGAAACAAATATTTACAAGCAATTTCTGTGTATATAGCGATGCCTTGACAAATAGATAAACCAGGCTTCGCATAACCGAGGGCATATTTTTATATATAAAACTAACCGTCCCGCGAAACTTCGTCTACGTGAAATCTGTCACCTACCGATTCGAATTGTATTTTCAAACTCAAAAAATCTTAAAAAACCAAGGATCCACAGTTTCCACTTGTAAGACAACACAATGCAGGGACCAACCCGACATATATCTAATTAGTTTAGTGACTGAGAGGAAGAAATTTCGATCAGGCCGACGTAGTGCCATCTGCCATTCAGCAACATCAATAATTTCGTTTTGTTTGAAATACAGACGACCGTTTAATCATTTGGATATTGTCTATACAAAAATCGCGAATAAAAAAACATGGGAGGATGGAAATCAGAAATTGAAAATTTTGAATTACAGGTATTTTTTTAAGACAAGAGAAATAACAAAAAAGAAAACGTAAAAAAAAAAAACTTTGGTATCACGGTATAGTGGTGTCGGGACTCATAGAGTTTTAAAATACTCTGGGCTAACGCAGCGGAAGCTCACATGAGGTAAAAGACTCAGATTTTGAAACATTTTTCACCGGTGTACCGCTCCTATTAGTCTTAGCGTAATGATATATAAGCCTATAACGTTCCTCGATAAATAAGCTATATAACACTGAAAGAATTTTCATAATCGAACCAGTAATTCCTGAGATAACTCCCTACAACGTCACAAACTTTACCTCTTTATAATATTAGTATAGCCACTTTACGATATATTCTCATACCTACCAAATATACATTTAAAATTTCATAAAAATCTATCGTATCGTTTCGAAGGAGTTCGAACACAAACACCTTGACACGGGATTTTTATATATTAGATATTATATTACTAAACATAAAACAATAAGATGCTTCGAACGTTCAAATTAGCATTGCTTTTAGCTTTACGACGCGACGTCTATGACGATTGGGAATTTGCCTCGAGATTGGTTTTGTCAAACATTATGCCGTATTGTTTTTTTTTTTTGTGTTTCATATAATAAATATTATTATATTTGAAGATGAATTCAACACATTGGATATTTAGTACCAATGATATTACAAATATATGTAATATCATTATTTAGTACAAAAAATTAACTTATTTTAAAACATAATTAGATTAAATTGTAAAAAACAAAGATCATAACTGAAATATAATAAAGTAGGTAATAATTATCAAGCGACTAAGATATTTTAATGGCTCTAAGTTTTTCTTAATTTTACATAACATTCCGTTTCCAATTAAAGTGAATTGTTTTGAGACTCGAATTTTCGGAACGTAGTTCGGTAATTAGTACCCGCATAAATTTCATCGTTGAATTGAACCAGTAAATCTGTCAGAGATGAAAGATTTATAATCATAAAAGTAATTATATTTATGTTCAACAAGTTCGTGGTACTTAGTTTGGTGTTATTTTTATTCTTATCGGTATAAAAATATCTCGTGCTAAGAAACGTGTAACATATAGAGTTTTATAATATAACTAGCAGTGGCCGGCGACTTCGTCTGCGTTAAATCGCAATACAATACTTAATAAAATACAGCCTAGCATCTGCTAATAACGATTTATAGTATTTTAATAGTTTTATATATCACATTACGTGAATGCGGCTTCGTTTGCCATTACAACAATTTCTAATTGGAAATTTATTAAACCCAAAAATTCCAATGTTAGGATATTTATCAAAATACTAGCGTTTGCTCGCCACTTCGCTCGTGTTAACGTAGATTTGATCTATCCCTCGAGAACCTTTTTTGCCATGAAAAGTAGCCTGTGTTCTTTTCTGTACCCCTGACGACGTGTGTACAGAACTTCGCGGTTGAATAGTTAAAGCGTGAAAGCGTAACAAACAAACAAACTGGAATAGTTATTTTAATATTATTACATTTTAACTATTAGAGTCGCCTCTACAATATGAACGCTGCCTTGGCCACACTGCTTTATAACTATATAAACAGCTCATATTAGAATATGAGCGATATTTCTAATCGTGCCACTGTCACGGACAACAATAAATAGGGTGTGTCGTAAAGACACAGGATGGAAATGAAACTTTTGTATTACAAGGAAACAATTTAGTAGTGGTAGAGCCAAGCTGAAGCTATTATTGTTTTCAGCACGAATGGGTCGGCTCGTCCGGGGAAGCACCACCCTCTCACAGAAAACCGACGTGAAGTAACAGTGCTTGCATTGTTGCGTTTCGTTCGGTCAGTAAGAGAGCCGGAGACCCACCTACCCTCCCCTTCCCCTTCCTCCTTCCCTTCTTGTCCCCCCCGCCCTCCTCCCAAACACAGGCTGGCAACGCACTTGTGACTCCCCTGGTGTTGCAAGTGTCTATGGACGGTGGTGATCACCTAACATCAGGTGACCCATCTGTTCGTTGGCCTCCTATGATAAAAAAAAAAAAATCAAAGAAATACAACAAAAAGCCAAAAGCCACGCTGTGTTCCCAGGCGGTCATCCATTCAAGTAAAGACCGCCCCCGGCGTTGCTTAACTTTGATGATCGGACAAGAACCAGTGTTTTCAATACTCTACGCGACACAGTGGTTACTCTTTAAGCTTAGTAATTTCTTAAATGCATATTACATTTACACGGCTCTAATACAAATGAACCCCAAAAAATAAACACTTAACACAGCTTAATCTATGTTAACGAACAGGTTGAAATAGTTTGATAACCCACTTTGGTATCGCGGTGATCCCGCAACGTGTGAAAGTATATTTGTTTAACTATGTACAATTTGCATAGCCGATAACCGCACATCGGTTCATATGTGGAACACGTTGATAAAAATGTTCATGTATACATATATGTTTGCAACAAAATGTATATATTTCTCTAAAGTTGTTCTACATGCAAGGATCTAAATATTAAATAACGTTATATTTTAATTTATTCTTCGTTTTTTTTATTATCTCATGTCTTATAATTATTACTTAACAATGTATGTTACTATTACAACATTTCCTTGTTAATATTGTTATCCATTTACTTCCCCTTTCCGGCGCATGCGTAACACACTGCTTGCCCCACGTCTCCACAAAAACAAAACATGAAACTGAAAGTGTTCTTAAAAAAAGTTTTCTTTAAACTTTATATTAAATGAAGCTATCCTGTGTTTTTTTAAATAAGTATAAAGTATCTAGAAAATAACACCAAAAAAAAAAATTAAAATCTATTCAATAGTCTCTGCGTGATGCGCACTTAATAGCAGATCTCTAAGATTTTAGTTACATATATAGATAATTCACCAACGTTTATGAAATTCAAAACAACGATTATGAAGTATGCATATCTTCTGCCTAAAGTTTTCCCGGCTTAATGCCAGGATCCACTTTCCAGCTTTACTTCTTTTCGGCATCCTTTTATGTAAAGTCGGTCTTCTTAGTATTCGTTATCATTAAATGTTTAGTTATGTCTATCTATTCTATAAAACATTTTATGAATAATCAAATGCAAAGTAAACCCTGATAACCCACAAACTTTATCGAAGTTACTGACATCGTGTAACTAAAATTAATTAATCATACGCCTACGGAATCCACAATGAGAATTAGTATAATCTCATGTGAACGGCTATATATATATGTATATATCAATAAAGTAAATTTGTATAGCGAATGAACTGTTTAGTGGTGTCGGTGTCCTGTAAATTGTTTTTGGAATGTTCTAAAGCGACCCACTCACCGGAAGGTAACAGCTACCGGCGCGGCGTACTTTATATATGAATAGCTTTATTGTTCACTGTTATGTGTCGCCGCTATTTAATATTAATACTTTTACATGTAAATACCTATCTCGAGACCGGTGGGTTTAATAATCTATACTGATATTATAAAGAGTAAACTTTGTGAGTTTCTAACGTTGTACGGGGTAATCTCAGGAACTACTGGTCCGATTTGAAATTTTTTTTTTCAGTTTTATATAGCTCTTTTTTATTTTATTTTTTTCGTGTTATTCTTCTGTTCTGCAGACTCTTGGTCCGCACCCTTTTTTTGCTTTCGCATTTTTTCTTTATTGTTTGCGTGAAAAATGGTATTTGTGACCAACTATTGGGTGTTTTTTATTTATTTAGTATTATTTTTAACTTAAATTTACCTTTCTTTCTTTTTAGTTAACTATTTACTATTTTACAGTGGATTTTTTAATGATGTTATTATCGAGTAATGCTATAAACGCATCATCACGCTAACACCAATAGGAGCGGAGTACTAATGAAGAATGTCTCAAAATCGGGGTTTTTGTCCTCTTGAGGCCTTCCGCTGTCTGTTAACGTTAACCCGAAGAAAGTATTCCATGCGGACGTAGAAAGAATGAAGTTCTTAGTAATTGATATATCCGTGAGCAGTAGAATAAATTCATATTCTTAACTTATTTAATCATGGTATAGACTTTTGTATTATAAATAATTTATAAAAGTTCTTTATAAATGTTCAGATTTTAATTATAGTTTGTTTTATTTACATCTCTTCTAATAAATCAAATACTCCAGCAACTTGAAAACTGATTTCGGCTCTTTGAATCTCGAAAACGTCTTTGAACTACTGAGACAATAAAAAAAGATAATGTAACAGTAGTCAGTCAAAGCATGTAAACTGTATTTATCCATGACTGATTGCTACATTCTATCATAACCTTGACTTGTTTATGTCGCGTACGTGATGCTTAAGTGACGGTCGAACTGCTGAACAACGAAAACTCACGTCCATAACCTTGTCTACACTGAGCATTTCAAATTTCAATCACTGATGCGTGTAATCTACCGGAGGGTTCATTAACATGTTAACGGAGAATATACGATGAGCTGATTAACTAAGAGCGGAGGTAGGAACACGCGCCAAGTTTCCGAAATGCGAGCTTTCAGAACTAACAATAATAATCCTTCATATTCAATATTATATTCAATATTCAATATCAAATATCAAAAAATATTATATTCAATATTATAGATGGAAATGTAACTGTTTAATACGCTTTCATGTTGTCAGGTATATAAAAAAGGACATAGGGTGCATTTAGTTCCGAAAAAAAGTACCATTCTCGAGAGATAAGTCAAATGTACATAAATGGGAGCAAAGCCGCGTGGAAATCTAGTAGTATAATGATTATAGACTCACAGCATTTTTATTCGTTAGTCCTTATTTATTGAGAAATATTTTACTTTAACGTAGACATATAGTTTCAATTTAATTTGTATAAAAGAACGTTTACATTACTTTGAAGCTCTGTGACTTTTCTCTACGAAATTTCCGATATGTTCATAAATGAATAAAGGTTTATTTCTAAAACACACTCATTATTATTAAAATATTGGGTGATCTTGTATCTGTACTCGACTGGATTTTTACTATTATATGATAAACCCGTCATAGTGACTCTCTGTAATTGCCTTCAGCTAACAGTGCAACCGTTTTGTCATACCCCGTAGAGAATAAAAACGATCTCGTCATCATCGCAATACTTCGTTAGAAAAAGACGTCGCCTATTTTATGCATGTTACGTATATAAAAAAAAATGTGTTTATTTCACACACAGTAGAAGTGAAATTTACTGTTCTGATTATTTTTTAAGTGAATAAGACAAATACACCATGGGTATAGTGAACATTAATTTTTGGCATTATTTTTTAATATTTTAATATACAATGTTAACAATATACAACACAGAATATTGTTTTAAAGTGCGCGATGATCTCTACAATCCAATAGAAAGGAATGTGCTATACATTTCTACGTTTCTCGCTCTCTTTAAATGTCTCTCTCTCTCTCTCTCTCTCTCTCTCTCTCTCTCTCTCTCTTTGTATATATTTCGAGTAAATTAAAAATATACTGTCTCATTCCCTCACAGCTTAAAACCTATATAACAATATATAGCCATCCCTTTTTCGTTACACATTTTTGTTTCATAAAATCCAATTCAAATCCTCCCAAAAGTGGTTTCACTCCAATATTCTCGAGTTTATCAAGTATTGTTTTTGAACAAAATATCCGAAAATTTTATTCTTTACATGGTATGATTTGAAATTTCTTTCACTAGATTGAGTACCAAGTTCATTCATATATCCAAACATTCGATTAACTTAACCTTAACACGAAAGTACATTTAAAAAATGCTTTTCTATAGATAATATTGATACAACCCTACCATTTACATTTAACACCAATTTATCTCGACGTTCGAGCGTGAAATATTTAAGAGCCTTCTGAAAAGCCAAAGAGATGCCTGAGAAAATTGACCGCGATCAGCGACCGCAGACATCATTAAACTCACTTTATCTCGTAAAATACCCGTGTGATATATATAAAGTTTCTACATGCCTTGAAGGAGGTAGAAGACATTATTAAGCTATAACAATACATCAGACCATTAGACGGTGAGAACCGTGTAACGTAGACGAATGCAACACATTTGTAACAATAAGACGCACTATATAAGAGTGAAGCGAGAGTAACAAAATTTATGTATAGTGTAGCCAACTCAACACGGACAAAGTAAAAGCAAACTCAGTAACTCTATACTTTGTAAGTTTATGTACCTATACAGTAGAAACTCGATTAACCGGACTAATCGTTGTCAATAGGCATTCGGATAATCGAAAGTCCGGATAATAGAATTTATGAAAAACCTGCTTTGGTTTTATATATATATGCAATGTTGTAAACATGTATATAATTTTATGCGTTTATTAAAAGACGAATATATATCAACGAAAATCAATGTTTATTAAGAAATTATAAAGAGATACATTTTGCAACATACGATGTATACACTTATTTATGTATGTACATACATATTTTCTTAGATTACATTATGTAATACTGAAATACTGCAGCCTTAACTATGAAATACGCTATTTTGGTACGTATGTGGGAATACTTTATTTACAATATGTACTTGGTAATTTACACAATACATAGGTAACGGTTGGTAGTCTGAATAATCGAGTTTCTACTGTACCTTGAATAGAGTTTTGACTCTTTCGGTGTTATTACAAAAAAAAATACGTATAAAATTCTTGCTTTAAAATAGTTTCGTATTAAATGCATCACGCTCGCCCGAGGCAAGTCCGTGTTATCCTTTTTTTCACAAATCTAACCTAACCTAATCAAAGTGAGACAAAAGAGCAAGATGGCGAACATTCAGCGAGCGTGGCGCATTTAAAACGTAACCTTTTCAAAGCAAGTATTCAATACGTATTTAACTTTTTTGCAATAACACCGTTTATGTTTTATAAAATATATATTTCGATATTACATGACTATACAAACTAAATTAAAAAGCAAGTCTGAACTTTATTTACAGAAGTTTATATATATATGCCTATATTGAAGTTGTTACTCTGTATGTTTTATATAATCTATGATATCATATCAGAGAACTAAGCAACCTAAATTAAAACCGATCTTTTTATCCAACTGCGTACTAAAAAGAGGTTAATCTTTTGGAATGGATGTGTGTGTTGAAAAGGCTCTTTAGTAGAAGATTTAGTTGATGTAGGCTTAATAAATTTTAACATACGATATGACGTTATATTCGCTGTCATTTGTGTTAGATAAGCTATACAAATAATACTAATATAAAATAATTGCTGTGAATCATAAAGAGCACAGGAATAGGAATGTTTTTTTTTGCTTTCCAGTATGTAATTGAATAATTCGTTTATTGGTATAACAAACTGTGATTTAGTTTTTTGCGATCGATTTTTTTATTTCTTGTTATTTTATAATTCAAATTGTTTTGTGACTTTTATTTGGTTTTATTTGTGATGGCATTTAGTCAAAGGTTTTCTCCACTTAGTATAAAAATAATCGTCAAAACTCTATTTTTTATATTGAATAATTAGCTGATATTTGATTCTTGAAAAATCACTTTTAAACCACGAGGAAAATAGGTAGAAATTGTCCTTTGTTGTAGTCATTGTAATTTTACTGTTTTTTTTATATCACAGGAGGCAAACGAACAGATGGGTCACCAGATGTTAAGTGATCACCGCTGTCCATAGACACTAACAACACCAGGGGAGTCGCAAGTGCTTTGCAAACCTGTATTTAGGGAGAATGGGGGGGGAATGGACCTCTGGTGCTCTTGCTGACCGAAATAAAGCGCAACAATGCAAGCACATCAGTTTTCTGGGAGAGGGAGGTACTATCCCGGACGAACGGACCTATTCATGCAGTAATAGTTTCAGCGTGTCTCTACCACATACATTGTAACTGCTTAGCTACTACGCAAAAGTGTAATGATACACGACCTACACTATCACCTTTATGCTTTGTTTGCTTGAAAAGTTTTAGCAAATTAAATGTAAGTACATTTAAATTTTATTTACATAATACAATACCACACTGTTTCACTTGGTTAAGGCGCAGCATATCATTAAACAGATCAGTAATTGAAAAGTTTGTTTAAATAAATAAAATGCACAAATGAAACACAGTGTCGTGACGAATATTAATAATTAACAAAATCGCTTGCCTCACGCAAACGTAGCTAGTAAATGTTTAAGATATGTATATTGTTTTGCGTTCCTGAAACTAACCGTAACACCGATTATTATTTCTCCTACCGACGTAGTTTAGCTTCCATATAAGAGCATTAACTGAATATTATGTCTTTTGGTTTTCCGACGTCTGTAGACAATAATACTATTGTTGTAGTTGTTTTGTAGAATTTAATAACAATCCCGAAATTAAATTTAATTAGTTAATAGTAATATTATCTATTTATACTTCACACGGCTTAAGGTTAAATATATTATCTTATATCTTTGGGGTGTAAGGGGTGTCGAGTAACATCTTAAGACTTGAGACACCCAAGCCAACCTCACCTGCACGTGGTGCACCCTGCTGAATAACGAACGAAGCAATGGCGAAAGCGGGGTGGTAGGGTTTTACAGCCTGACTGGGTCGCAACCACCATGCATATGGCGAAAAAGCCCGTCATAGTGACTCGCTTCTGCGCGTCGCGTTTCGGGATCAGCCTGTGCATATCCAGTACCGGGTGACTTTCGTCATTATGGCCGGCATGACAGCGGCGAGCAGCGATGGATAATCTGTCTGTCGGTGGTCGCCACTGTTTTTGGATTGTACTATGCTTACCATCAGGCATAGGGCAGTCACTTTGTCGTGCTTATTATTGCGTATTATATATACACATATATATGTATATATATTAAAAAGTGATATAATTATCAAATAATTCAAGAATGGTGAGATGAAATGGTGAATACGAAGTATGTATACAATTAAAAACCTAACTAATATTAGAGACGCGAATATGCCTTAAATACATACTCAAGCGATCATTGTGAAATTGTGAAATATATACGCTGTTAGAAATTTTCATAGAGAAAAAAAAATATTGTTCAAATTTACATTAACGCGAATGAAGCCTAGAGAAAAACTAATAAAGAAAAAAGCATGTTGTAAAATTAATTTACACTAGTTAAGTATTTAACGAGATGATTGTTCGATATTGGAAAAAAGTGCGTGTGTACTAGTTACACTTCTTTGGCTTAAACAAGATAAAAGTCTTTTAAATTTTTTTATCTTTCGCCTGTATGTACAAAAAACGACACTAACAATAGAAAAAAGTTATTTAATACATTGAAAATTTTAACACAAAGAAATAGGAACAAAAAATACAAAGAAACAAAATGTTGACTATAGCTAAGCTTCAAGGTGTCGGTTTTTCGTAACGGTGTGCGCGCGCATCGTAAAAATTTATTCTCCTCATTATTTCCTAAGGCGCCAAGTATAACTTCAAAATTATGCCCGCTTTTTTATATACACAGACGTTGTACTTCAATATTATATATGTCACGCACACAATCTAGATAAATGCCAATTCATATGTTAAAGACAATAGTTCATAGTTCAAGCTAGAGAATGTGCCAAATATATAAATATTCGAAAAACATTAACCTCTTTGTACGCAGTCGGATGTAAACGTGCGGTTTCCATCTGAACGATATTTGGTCTTCAAAAGAAATATGTGGATAACATTTCAAATATATTATTGAGTAATTCTTTATAGGGATCTATCTATCTGTGAATGTTCGGTATATTCAAAATGGCATAGATTATATATGCTTCCTTCCGTTCAAACAAGTTTTTTTATTAAGAGGGGAACAGATATAAGGTGATTATAGCCTTACCTATTGTGACAAACGAGTAGACAGTTTATGCACTTTAGTTAATTGTAATTGTTACTTTTTTTTATATCATAAGAGGCAAACGAATAGGTGAGTCATCTGATGTTAAGTGTTCTCCACTGTCCATAGATACCAGCAAGGTCAGAGTAGTCGCACGTGCGTTGCCAGCCTGTGTTGGTGGGGAAGGGGAAGAAAGGGAAAAGAGCGGGAGGGAGGTGGGCCTTCGGCGCCCTCACTGACCGAACGAAACGTAACAATGTAAGCAATGTTACTTCACGTTAGTTTTCTGTGAGAAGGTGGTACTACCCCGGATGAGCCGACCCTTTCATACTGAAACCAGTTGTAACTTCAGCGTGGTTGTCATGTTGGTATAATATAAAGACCAACATTTTATGAAGATGGTTGTATGTATCCATTACTGTAACACTCCACTAGGTGTCACTAGGCTTTATTTAATTGATAGTTTAGCTAATTTAACACGAACATAGTTACAAGCTAGTAGCAGTAATTCAATACTACTTCATATATAATATGTACCTATAAATGACTGGATGTATAGCGCAGTGGTTTAAGTACTCACCTTGCCAATGTCACTGTGGTGTGTGTTGTGGATTCGACCTATAAGTTGGGAAATGGTTTTTTTTGGCGTGATCTTAGAACACCATGTAATGGTCTATATATTCTATCCATACTCTTGTGTTATTTGGCTCTATATTGTGTAATGTTAGTGGTGTTTTACGTAGTATAGTTTGGTTATTGTGCACAAGTAAAGTGGATCGGAAATAATATTACGGAGCATGGATTCTAACTTTCCACAAAAACTCCCAGGAAAGTTCTAACAAGACGGCCACCATCTTGTTAGTTCATTGAAATTATATTAAGAAACTTATAATATCGTTACTCACTTGACAATGGCAGTAATAGTCCACTAGAAGATTGTTTGCCAAAAATAAAATAGAAGAAGAATTTGGGAACTACTAGTCTATAGCATAATTTAAAATATGACTGCACAGCATATTATTTTTAATGTCTCCTAATTATTTTCGCAAATGTTACAGTTCTTTACATTTGCCATCATAAGTTATGTACTTAGTGTAGTTTTTCTTACATGCCAGAAAAAAAAATTAGCATTAAGTTATGTAATATATTTTACCCAAACAAAATAAGCCGCCTGATTACACAAACTCACACATAAAATGTAGAACGCATACAAATAAAATTATCACAATGAATATAACCACAGAAATCGGTTCACCCGGACTATTTAAAGGCTGACGGGTGTCACGTACCATACATAGGATTGTGAGCTTTGTCGCTACTATATTAAATTATATAATTGCATGTGCGTGTGTATAAGGGGTTGTTGGGCAGTGGGGCGCCCGATCGATACTGGGTTACAGATCGTATAAATAGGACAGGCTAACTTAAGGCCTTGCCTTTCACAACGCTCGGTTTCATTCGTAAATCGATTTCGATGCTGTGGCTTTTCAATAGACGAACTGAGGATCAAACTTCATTTATTTAGTACAACTTATGTTTGTCAGTACGACCTCTTTTAACCAGTTAATCGAAATGGATTCATTTATTTGGTTTAATTATTGATCAGAATACAATATTGAATCAATATTGTACTATTAAAACACAATAATGATATACGTTAACCTTTAGAAAGTCGTGAAAAAATGCATTATAAAGTTTATTTTTAAGTTTGTACAAATCCCTCAATATTTATCTACACAAATAAACAAAATTGAAGTGTGTATCATTTGTTTGTTCAAGGTAATTTCTGAAACGACTAAACTCATTGAAATCGAAGGGAAATAAAGGGCTTTTCAGAGTATCATTATCTGGCTATATAATTAATTACCTTTTCCTATGCGGCTAGGCAGCAATTATAGAATTTAATAGAAGTAATTTAAAATTGATAAAAAGTTTATTTATGTGCTAAGTGGGTAACATTAAAATTATAATTAGATTAATAAAACACAGTATACAATTAATCCACATAAAATCTTTATTTCTCATAAAACTTAAAATAATTTTCGCGATAACGAAATTGGAAATAATTATTTTTCCTAGGTTTAAAAGAAAACTTAAAAACATTTATAAACAGAAATCTATTGAAAGGAACTGATAAAATTATGAACGATTCATAAAACATAAGAAATAATACTACGTGTATTTGATAGTTTTGTGAATTCGTTCCAACGGAAGTTTTATGAAGTGATTAATTACCTCATGTCACGTTTCCTTGACAACAAAATCCTTATTTCACCAAGTAAAATTAGTGACTCAATTTATTACTAATTTAATTATAATTTCAAAAATATTCATCAGAATCATTGTAGGTATGTAATACAGATCTAACAAATAAATTCACAGTCTATTAGTGTAAAAGTTTATAATGTAATCTAACCATTCTTAGATATTTTTGTACTTGATATCTCAAGAACATATGCTAGATAATACCGTCTGTATTATAGGTTTATCATATTTCATGTATTTATTTCAACTAGTGATCGAAATTCGACCATAATTAACTATTATTTAAGTATCAAATATATGAAGTATTCTTTTCGAACGAGTGTCCAAATATTATGGATTAGTAGAAGAATCATTAACGAATAGAGACATAATTGTTTCCAAATTGTATTTAGTAAGAAAACACGAAATATTATCAATAGCTACTAAGCAATTAATAAAAGAAAATCGATTAATAAACATAGAAGATATATAGAACTCATTTATGTTTGCATATTTATACATAGACTTATTTATTTTAATTTTCCAGTCGATCGCGCGCGTTTAACAAATAGGTCCTCTAAACGAGGTCGCAGTTCCCTCGATCACCGAAATGTCAATAAGTCGCCTAAAAGCTTTTATCCTAGCCGTTACGATGGTACCAAACATCGGTCTCGAAGCTACGTGATTAATCTTAGGCAAATTAATTACCGACCTTCATAGCTCACGGCTCATATGTTTAGGCAAAATACTGTGGTCTGTGAAATCGCTATCGGATGTAACCTTATTACTAAACATTTCGCGATATAAAACTTAGATAATATTATATATTAATAAAACAACTAAAAAAAACAAAATTACTGCTTGTATCTCTGCAAGTTGTTCACTACTCTAATGATTGTGTTAAAGAGATTTTTATTATTTATGAGTAATCTGAAAGACGCCGTTTAACCAATAGTATGTGTTATAGTTTTATTCTGTTGGATCTTTTCATTAGAAGGAATTTTGTAACAAATTATATTAAAAATAATTATATTACATTTTTTTATATATTACATTTTATTTCAAAAATAACGAACAGGAAAACTTACCAAATGGCATATCACTATCACACTAAAATTATTAATAACTTGAATTCTATGATGTCACGAATGATTTGATTACGTATTTGGTATATTCATACTTGAAAAATTCTTAAAGTTCCTCTCTAGTGTAGACTGGACATTTTAAAATTAGTTTATAAAATGTAGATAAGAGTTAAAACGCTTTTCGACTAGTACTGTGATCACTATCTTATGCCGCCATTTCTCGTCACGACCTCACTCGTGACAAGGGTAGCTTTGTTCGAGATATAATGGTGGGAACCATTTACCTGGAAAATATACATGGATTATTTCCTTCCTTTACGTTAAATAATTTTGTTTAATTGTATCTGTTTTATGTTGGTAACGCCATCTATTAATTTTTATATGTATTATTTCCTCTTCCTTATTTCGCATCTTTTATCTATAGGTACTTCCACACGCTATTTATTATCTATGTATTTTATTTAATCCCTTCCATCTCCAAAAGAATGGAACGCCTAAAATATGGCCGCCCGCGCCGCTGTCATTCTTTTTTTTTTTAAGTGGAGAAATCCTACCTCGGATACCCCCCACTGTCGGGGGACAATGAGGGGCTTATGCCGGACTTCTACCGCATGTTTGTGGACCAGGGAACCGGGGTGACGGAAGCAAGCTCCGACGCCCTGGTCACACGCCGCTGTCATCCTCGCCTAACCGCTTACGAGAACGCACGCAAACTCGCGAAGCAAAATAACTTGTACTAATTAACTTTGGACCTTATTAAATATTTTAGCAAATTTTCTTAAAAAAACATATTAATTTCAATAAAATATATTTCTATGAACAATTCAATTTTTCTAAAGTATCTTCTTCAGTTACGTTCAATCTTCCGATTCAGTTTTATAAAGAGATTTTATTGATTTAGCCTCTAAAAAAGTTACAAACAAAGCTGGGAAGTAATTATTTTTAATAGACACAATTGAGAACGAAGAAAGCCTTTGTGGAATGACGTAAATGAAGATAAAGAAATCCCAAAATATTCAGCACAAATACACTCCATCGTACCTAAATAAACCATTTCTCATAAAATAGGTTAATGTCGCGTAGTTTCTTCTGACAGAGTTCTGTCGACAAATGTTCATTCCGTACAGAGTTATCTCCCGGGACCTTTTGTAGGCTCTCAAAGGGTTTTTGGGTCTCTGTCATTTGTTTCTGGGGCAAGTATCTCGCGTTATCGGGCATATCTTAGAAAATGGAAGCCAGGATAAATGTATTAATCTCGAAGACCAGCTACATGTTTATATAAAAAGTATGAAGAATCTTAGTTATATCTTTACTCACTCGACGAAGGTACATAGAGATAAGGAAAAGATACAACATGCTACTTTGTTTGTTTTGCCTCATTTTTTCTGTGGATAAATAGGAATCCAGTAAACATAATATGACAGATTAGACGTCATTATTTTTGAATTCCAATATTTTTTTTACAAAATATTATACCACTATAATCACTGCATATATATTTTTCAACTTTGTTTACGTCAGCTATGAACGTATACGAATAAATTATATATACACAAGATGTGTTCAGAAAATAACGGGAATTTTAAAATTTTACGAGTTTGGAGAGTCAAATTGTCAAAAAAAAAATATTATGTTAATATACACGCCCCTGAAATACGATATAATTCTCATCTGTGTTAATTGCTTACTTAGTCTGTAGCTTTTTTTTTCTCGAACTGACTACGCTATTAACCTAGCAAGGTCTTAACAGCTTCACCGGACTAATTAGTCTGTAGCAGCCGCTATGGTTAGACGTGTATTTATGAGCTTGGCGATTTTCGTTTGTTGAAAGAATTTTGAATTTTGAAATTTTGCGTAAAAAATAAATAAAGTGTAACAAAGTGTGTTATGAGTAAAACAAGAGTTTACGAGTGGCAAAGTGTTTCTAACATGGCCATGGTGACGTTGAAGATGACGAGCACCCCGGACGCCTCAGCACATCCACAACCGATAAAAACATGAAAATAGTGAAACCAGTGGTTATGAATAATAGCCAAATCACAATCAGACAAGTCGCTGATAACGTTGGCATATCGATTGGCTCATGCCAATGAATTTTTTTCGAAAGTTTTGGGTATGAAACGAATGGCAACAAATACTTTTGCTTCACTCCGTTGCTTGTTCGTGAATTCTTGGCCAAAAAAAAATACTGTAACGATGCCCCAGCCTCCATATTCGAGAGACATAGCACCATGTGACTTTGTCCTATCTCGACAAATAAATATAACCTTAAAGAGCTATCGTTTTACAAGCATAGATTACATTAAAAGCACAACGCTGAAAGAGCTAAAGGCTATCCCAAAAATAGAGTTTAAAAAGTGTTTCGATAATTGTAAGATGCGCTGACATAAATAAGTGCATAATATCGAATGGAGACTATTTTGAAGGCGACAATATTAATTTAGATAAATGAATAAATATTATGTTCAAAAAACGAAAGTTCCCGTTATTTTTTGAACACATCTCGTACATATAACTAAGCAGTAATTTCCAATTTATTAGAATACATATAAGATAGTCGATGGTATGATAAAAGTAGGTATTTCTAAAGTTTTTGAGAACACTAAAGCCCGTCAATAGTTACTAAAAATATTATACTTAACTGTTATTTATATCAAAGATTTATATAAGACATCTTACATTCAGGAAGTAAGTATTACTCTTGAAAAATCAAAATAATTTAATAATAGTTATCAAACAGCCTTGAGTGGTACCTACGCTATTTATAAAACATTAATAAGTAAATATTTGTATTTCATTGAATCAAACGATTGATCTCGAATGACGTAAATCATGTTTTAGGAACCAATTAAAGAGAGCGCTTGTATTAGCTATTAATTTATCAAATACCATAAACTGGACACTTCTTGTGGTTGTATGTATATAATTCTTATTCTTACTATTTTTATTCTGAAAAATCGCTGTGACAATTTGGATTACAATTTGTATTTAGGTAATATTTTTGGTTTCTATTTTATTTAAATACTTTTCATATCTACCTGAGATATTATTACGACGCACATCCTCCAGGTATTATATGCGCAGTTATATTGTATTGTATATTTATAATATCACTAGTTGCCCCTGCGAACTTCGTTTCGCCTAATATGATTTTTTTTCTTAGCCTGGCTTTTTGTAGGTATATACTAACATATGGAACATTTTGATATGCTACTCTATTAAGACTGTTTGCTTTTCCGGAATACAAACTGAGAAAGCTAAATTTTTAAAGTAAACTACAGTAAAATGGTAAAATTGTATGCGTAACTCAAAAATGAAAAAAAGGCATCGTAACAGTATTATTTTTGCTAATAGCAATTTGAAGTTGCGTTAACAATTACAAAAAAAGAAGAACTGATTTGTAGGTTTTTCCGTGCAAATTTTCCAATTTTTCTCTCCTTAAAAACCTTGCCCAAAGTTTAAGGAATAATTCAAATTAAAAATTACTCAAATTGGACCAGCCGTCTTCGAGTTTAACAACATATTTTGCAATTCATTTTTATTTATAGATATATTTATAGATAGTTCAATAACATACTGTTTAAATAATCGTTTAATATCTACTGAATTCCAAACAGTTTTCCAGAACGTAAGATTTTTTAACAATAACTTTCAAAAGCCATTGAAATGTTGTCAAATAGTATAGATAATATATGTACTGACCGATGCTGTGTGAAGTGAGTAATAAAATTGTTATCTTAAAGTTGTTAGATATCCCTATGACGCTCACTATCTCATACGAACTCGTCTCACGTACAAGAAAAATAACTCGCAACTCCACTCGCGACTGTAAAGAAAATAACACTAGAAATTTCCAACGGTCGAGTATACTGCAAAATTGTACGAGGACGTACAAGTACCTAAATAAATATTACTTTCACTTGAATAAATACTGGATGACTAGAAGTAGTGGAATAAAAAAAAAACTTTAGTTTTTCTGGCGAAATATTCGTTTGCTACTCCATGCAATCACTACATGTAAACAAGAATACTTGTAGAATTTTTGAGATCCTAACTTTAAATAATAACTATTCTGTATTTATTTACTATACCAGTTAGTCGTAAAACGAAATATTACGTACATAAAATAAAAGTATCATAGAAAAAGGTAGCAAGTAGAAAATTCACTTTTAGAGGACCGAAGAGAGAGATACGAAGTTTTACCAATATTAGTTTGTAATGTGGTGTTAAATTTTCATACATAGACATCTGCAAACTTTAACCTAATATTGGTGGCATTAGCGTTACATAGTTTTGGTAATTACTCTACAAAATGATAAATAATATACATAGAAATTTCATATACGTATAGTTATAGAGTTTATTATCTATACAGAGACTTCTATAAATATTGTGTGATACTGAAATACCGGCAGCGAGTCTCTGGCTTGAACGTGACTCGAAAACATTATCTAAATGGGAGGACGGTACATACGATGCTGATCTAATAGACGTGACATTAAAACAATAGCACCTTTCACAGTTATATACACTAAAGACGTGCTGTCTATACTTTTACTTGATTTATAAAAATGCCAATACTAATACTACTTTAATTATTCATAGGTATATTACCAAAATGCACATAATAAAATTCAATTTATTTTATGAATATCTGCTTGGATGTATGACGTGCAGCCGCTGCCTCCTTATTATGTCGTACGTAAAGAAGTATTTATTATAATAGGTTTTGTGTTTCGGTGCATCAGAATCTGATATTAAATCCTAAGGAACATTCTAGTAGGGGTGTGCGAATAATTCGAACGTACGAATTATTCATTTCGAATCGAATATTCGAATTTTTACTAGAGAACTTTCCTGGGACTTTTTGTGGCAAGTCAGAATCCATGCTCCGTGATATTATTTTCGATCCATTTCATTTGTGCACAATATCCAAATTATATTATGTAAAGCACCATAAGCATTGCACAATATAGAGCCAAATAACACAAGATTATGGATAAAATATAAAGACCACTACATGTCTTGAAAGATCCCGCCAAAAACTCCATAATACTTCATTAACGTATGACATAATATCGAGGTACCGGCAGAACGTCATACAGCCAAACAAATGGTCATAAAGTAAATGTAATAATACTACGTATATTTTAACGATTTAAAAATCGCTTGTACAAACAAATAAAAATATTGCTTAATATCTATTATTAGTCATTAGCCAGACGGTTGAATCTAATATCGTTATAAAAATAATATTATTTGATACCCACACGTCAACGTGCACCCGAGGTCGTCGACCGGCTATCATAACAAGTTTGGCGTGTCAATAACTTTCAATATACACTGAAATAACAAACCCTCTCAGGAACGGGACTCACCGAGACATTGTTTTCTTTTTATACGAGCTCGGTAAAATTGCTACTGTTTAGGACGATGGGCTCGATCAAGCCATACCATCAAATTAATAGTCTCTTTGTTTACGGCTAGGCTGACTTCGTTAACTAGGGTATGCAGGCTACTTACTACTCCCGTCGCGTTTCAAATCTGTAAATTTGTGTGTATTTCTATTATAGAAATGTGTGATGCGTATATTGAATTAATTGTAAATATTAACTATTTCTCGCGGTTACCTTTTAAAGGAAGCGGTATTTTTTTTTATCGGTGGGTTGTCTTTTTATATATATATCTCTGTCATTTACACAATTAAAAAAATTTTCACTAGAAAAAATCACCAGAACATCCTTGGCCATAGGTAGATCAAGATATTTCAATCACAAGACATTTCTTATTCAATCTTCAGGGCTACCCTAGTCTATGTTTCTTCTTTTTCTTATCTTGGCTCTGCAGAAGCACTTGCCAGTGTCAATGTTTTGTTTCAATGGACGTTACAGTACAATAATATTACAAGCGTCGTGTGATTATTTCAATATTCTAACAAGATGGTGGATCCCTTGTTAGAACCTACCAGGGAGTTTTTGTGGCATTTCAGAATTTCATGATTTGTGGTATTATTTTCCATTCACTTCACTTATACACAATAAACTAACTATATTACGTAAAACACCACCAAATTTACAAAATAGAATCAAATAACACAAGATTAAGAATAAAATATAAAATCCACTACATGACAGCCTAAGATCCCGCCAAAAACTCTAGTCTATGTTCAAAATCCATGTTAATGTAATTAAAATGGGACCTCCTTGAACATATTCCCTCTCTAATAAAAAGTGGTCATAATCATAAAAACTAAAATACAACCGAATTAAGAATCTCTTCCTTTTCCACCTTTTACGAAGTCTGTTAAAACCCTGTGTATAAATACTAATGTATTAAACGATAAAAAAAAAATCTGTTTATGTAGAAAGATAAACATACGCAGTAAGTGGTTTCGATGGTGAGTGTACTACCAACTATAGATATTTATTTCGAAAAGGTCCGTAATGTTGTCAAAAATATATTGCCGCTTCTGAGAGCCGCATTGAACGGTTTTACGGAGAATTATTTATACATAACATACGACATATATACACATAAATAACCCACATATATTTGCACATTCACATACATAACCCACATATTTGCTATTCCAATCACGAAGCTAATATAAGCTCTTTTATACGTATGGAAGGAATATATAACGAGATATCATGTACAATGAACATTATAGATATATTTTTGATGCTTTGACAATATAACCGTATGTACTACTTATTCACTTACTGCCTGTACAGTATCTAATTCCAATGATATTTCTTTCCTATTGTATTCAAGCACGAAGCAAATTATAAATTAATTATCTTTATGTGCTAATGTCACACATACCTATGATCTTAATGGTTGCAATGTAATTTTGTATTATAGTTAGCAATATGTCATTTTATCTTTATGTAAGCATATGTTAGTGTGTAAAATATTCAAAATAAATAAATACATACGGCCCGAACATAGAACTGTGACTTCTGTACATTACAATATAATTAAGTGTGGTGGTTTAGTACAATTAACAATAATGATTATTGCAATGTTGATGGATCGATATATCGTTTAATCTCCTCTTTAATAGATAATGTTACATAAAATTAATTATCACCTAGGTAGAAACATTTATAACGGATAGCTTTTGAATAATAATAGACTTGCAAATCGCTGTTAAACCCTATTCTCAGAAACAAATATCGATTCTAATAGGCATATAAATTAGTAATACGTATAATAGATTACGTTGAAATTGATTTAGAAGGCTTAAAACATTTGTGATATTTCTTTTGGAATCTAAGTTTACAAATACAAAGTAAATTTCGGGTGACAAATTTAATATCACATTCGCTGTTATCTAAATACCATTGCCCTTAAATTAAACAGGTCCCTTAACTGAAAATAAAATGTATCTGGTTAATAAATATAGAAATGGAATGCTAATATGTTTTTTGAAGCGAAAACTTCTTTAGGCGTTAAGCAGTATTTTTGGCAGAAGTTATTTTTTTTTATATATATCCTATAGGATAGGCAAACGAAAAGGTGGGTCACCTGTTGTTAAGCGATTATCGCCGGCCATAGACACTAGCAACCCCAGAGGAGTCACGAGTGCGTTACCAGACTGTGTTTGGGGAAATGGAGACGGATTAGAGGAGAGAGGAAGGGAGAGGAGAGGGGTGGAGAGATGGGTCTCCGGCGCTCTCACTGACAGAACGAAACGCAACAATGCAAGCACAGTTACTTCACGTCAGTTTTCTGTGAGAGGGTGGTGCTACCCCGGACGAGCCGACCCATTCATGCTAAAACCAATAATAGGTTCAGCGTGGCTCTACCACCTAAAAAATTTTGCGCCGTGACAGGTTACGTTTTTTTTTTTTATTGTAGCACAGCAAAGTGACTGCACTGTGCCTCATGGTGAGCACAGTACAATCCAAAAACAATGGCGACCACCGAGAGACATGCCATCCCTCGGTGGACGCCGTTGTCATGCCGGACGCCGTAAGCATGACCGGCCATATTGCGCTTGTACTGTTTGCGTCACACTAGAGACGCGTAGTATTAGGGACCTGTGTAAATGTAATATTGTTATTTTGCAGCTAACACACGTTTGATTGATTAATAGGCTTTATAAAAATGTATATAATTATTGTTTCAAGTGCTAATAGATATGAAAACTACAATAACGTTAATAATTTAAATAGACAAATTCTGAAACTTAAACATTGTCATTCACACTATACTTCATGTGAAAATTCAAAAGAGAACACATTTATTTCATTGTCAGCAGACCTTGTGACAGTGTCGGCTTTTTTTAATTATACTATGACCTTAAAAATAAAAAAAATCTTATCTAGAAGAGGTATCTTATTATGCAATTTATTTTATTTACAGAAACACCAAATATGCATATTGAAGTGCAAGTCGCGTTAAACTTCGTCATATCTTACCTGTACAATAAGCTGCCGAGGCGGCGAGTCAATATCTTCGGTGAAGAACTAGAGAAAGCGTTGAAAGACAAATTCAGGGGTCACTGGTACCCGGATAGACCGTGCAGAGGCTCAGCGTTCCGTTGCCTAAAGACAGGAGGCCCTTTGGATCCAGTTCTTGAACGTGCCGCAAGAGAGTCAGGAGTACCGGTCAGGGATGTACTGGAGCATCTTCCGAGAGATCTCGCCGTCTGGGTCGATCCAGGTAAAAAGCCAATTTATGTCCAATTTTACTTTTATAATATCTTTTAGTTCATTATTAATCTATATCTATACTTAATAATATAAGACTGAAGGATTTATTTATTTCTTTGGTTGAATTCGGTAATCACAAGAATTTATCCGATTTGAAAAATTATTTCAGTGCTGGATAGCTCATTTATCGGGAAAGGGTTTAGGCTATATCTGACTATAGGTATATGTCATCACGGTAAGACCAATAGGAGCGGAATACCAATGAAGAATGTTGCAAATTCTTTTTTTTTGGGAGCTTTCGCTGCGTGTTAATGTTAGACCAAACTATTCAACGCGGACGAAGTCGCGGACAGAAGCCAGTTTCTAATATTTTTGCTCTGAATACTGTCAGTAGTAGTAGTCTATTTTAGTTTGCTTGTAAATATTTTAATTACAATACAATGATCGCCCACACATTTATACCAAATTAAAGCTTATGTCTTGTTTAATACATATTTATGATCGTTATCAAATACAAATAACCAAATTATATGACAATTTAGCCCTTTAACGAATTCTATTTCTATTTTGTTAGCCACAAATACCTATTTATGATATATTGTTTTCTAGAATATTTTTTAAATGAAATGATGAACTCGCAATTTTAACCAAGCGTTGCGAGAATATGACTTGTTCCATGACCGTTATGATAAGTGATAATTACTTATTCAACCTTAACTCCTTATTGTTGAACACGTAAATATGTAAAATATGCAAACGATAATTCTTGTCTAAGCGAATCGCGTGAAACAAATGAAACAATAGATACAAAATAAATCATTCAGTTATTTTTAGAAATATACATACAGTTATTTACTTTGTAATCATGATATCGTTTTGTCAAATCGAAAGAGTTAGCTAAATTAGTACACTAAATCTAAACGGAGACTGGCACTTAATTGCAGCCTTCAGCTTGAAGGTAGGTAGTTAAGTCGGTCCGCCGGGGGACATGCGGAACACTTCTTCATCCCTTGTCCTCCATCATGACAGTAGTGGGCACGTATGGGGTTTTAGTCCGTGCGAGTCCGACATCACCCACTCTCTCCCCTGGGAGGGTGGTGTATCCATAAGGGATTTCGCCATGTACAAAAAAAAAAGGTAGTTAAGTCGGTAGAAGGAAGCTAGCGATATGGACATTAAAAGCAAACCCTACCGCAATGCTATGGTTCCATCACAATCTTATTCTTCACTGAAAGCCCCGACCCATTACAGGATTTGAACCTTTTTTTATGTCGTAGAAGGCAAATGAGCGAGCGAGTCTCCTAGTGTTAAGTGATCACCCATAAACACTTGCAACACCAGGGGAGTCGCAAATGTGTTGCCAACCTATGTTTAGGGAAGGTATATAGGGTAGGTGGAAGAGAGAGAGGCGAGGGAAGGGAAGGTGAACCAACAGCGCTCTCAATGGCCGATCGAAAAGCTACAATGCAAGTACTGTTACTTCACGTCGATTTTTTTATGAGAGGGTGGTACTACCCGGGTGCGCCGACCCATTTATACTGGAACCAGTAGTAGCTTCAGCGTGGCTCTACCACCTACAAAGCTTCGATTGACATAGTGTCTCTAAATGCTAATCACTTATAATCCTGTGATATGAGAAAACACAATAAACTAAATTTTTTTAAGAATTATTCGTTAGCCGTCGCTAAATTTATTTACCATGATAGAATTTTCCCGAACGATATTTGCGGTTAGATAAGCGATAATAGAAAAATGACACGTACCAATAACAATTGACCGTTTAATATGTAAGTGCGGTCGATTGCATAACCCGCTAAATGTACGAGGTCGATAAACAATGTCCCCGAGGACAATACATCTCTGATTATTATCGTATTGCGACTTCTGTTGCAATTCGATGTAATCTTGTAACGTAATATTTAATAAACGTCATAACCTAGAGTCAGGTATGAGAGGTATACGCAAATTGAGTGGAGGTTTTGTTTTGCCGCTAACCAGTGACAATGTATTTTAAATGAAACAAATTAGTATGTCCGTGGTAACAATACTAAAATATTTAAAGCGATTGTGGCATAGCATTTTACGCTCAGCCACTACAGAATCATGTAGTATAGAATTAGTTATAGGTTAAGGAAGACACCATAAGAGTAATCTTTTGTATAAATGTAATGTAAATGTATAAAATACGCGAAGATAAATTAGTTTGCTACAGAAGTCGCCAAACTTTCTAAGCGCTCTGATTATAGTTGCGCGGAACACAAATATAGGTATAAGTATTATATGTATGTATAACATCGAGACATCTTAAAAATAAATAGAAGCCAATTTAAAATTGCTATAATTATATTTTAACTTTGTTTTCTTATAAACAGTTCACTATATTACACGCAAATTCGAACTTACGGCTATATTCAGAGCGACTAAACAAATTAACGAGGACTGTTGTTACCTTTTTCACCTCCATTTGTCAATTGATTTTTTTTTTGTTTAGTAGCTGTTGACATGTTTCAGTGTGAAGAGTAAATAAGATAGAAATAGTTTTTTTACTTATGAACGATGAATCGAAGCCTCTATCTAGAACGTCTATTCGTTATACTTCACGATCTCTATATCTGTTAAACTACAACATTAATACACTCTTTGATAAAGACATCAATAATATTTAAAGTTTAAAAAATCATGAATTATAGTCTAATTTCAAACACTAGTATAGGATAAATTAACTTAAAATTAAATATTTCAAATATTCCATGACAGACATAATCGAGAGGTGATATTGATATCTATGGTATCAAAATGAGGTGAGGTTTAAATAGTAAACATGAATATTTGTATTATGCGTTAGTTTAAACAGGTATTATTCTTACTTTCAGGTGAAGTGTCATATCGCATTGGCGAAAAAGGTGCTGTGAAAGTTCTTTTCAGCAACGACGAACGAGCCGCGGATGAGAGAACTGACAGAGAGGTGAATAAAATATTACATTTTAAAATTACTGTACATGTTTTTTTTTGAAATTTAATACTTTACTTAGATTGACCACAGTTCCCCTATTTAGAATATCTATCTATCTAATACCTATAAACGAGCAATTCTTGTATATTTTTATATTTGTTTATTCAGGACCTCGGAAACGGCGTCATCTACTCTTATTTCCGTGAGAATTAGAATGTATGTAGTTTCGGGGCGATAAATCGATCTGGCTAGATTTTATTCATAGAAAACTTTTTTAAACTGAGATTTCAGGCAATGAAAAAATATAGCTAGAATATAAAGGTAACTTTCGCCACCGCTGTCAAAACAAAAATAGCTCAGATGAAAATCGGTTGCTTCGAAAATCCGCGTAACCCCAGTTCGAATCCGAGTGGCAGCAGAAGAGAATATATATATTTTTATATAGAAAATATATTTTTTTTGTAAGAAAATGTTAATTTTATGAAGCAAACCTAACAGTTTATTTTAATTTAAATATGTTTTTTAAAGAACCGAGCTAGGCTCGGTCGCCCAGGTACTGGACTTTTTAAGAATAAAATCAGTGTCGAAGCTTAATTATGATCTATTCTTCTATATATTGAAATCGTTAGGTCGTTAAATCGGTAGGAATGGTTAATAACTCGCCAAAGCTAAATATTTAATTAAATAAATCTTTGTTTCAGGTAACTCGTGCATTCAATCCCGAAGCGCAGTGTTTCAGGCCAGTAGAGCCAGCAGCAGCGCCGTCGCCGCCTGCACCTGCCGCGTTTTCCCCTGGGCCGCCGTTCCGCGCACAGCCTCTCACGTTCACCACGGCGACATTTGCGCAGACCAAGTTCGGCAGCACCAAGCTGAAGACGAGCAGCAAACGTGCGAACCGTATGTCGCCCACCGAGTTCAGCAACTATATAAAGCAGCGTGCGATGCAGCAGCAGATGGCAGCGCGGTCGCTGTCACCGGCCGCGGACCCTGCGGCGTACTTTGTGGGGCGACGCGAACCCGCGCCCACCAGCGCGCCGCCGTACCCCCCTGCGCCGGCACATCTGTTGCTCGCCAACTGAGTCGCGCACGCACGCTAGCCGCCACGCGCGACCCGCTCATAGAGTCTTTACTTTTTTACGAGAGAGACGCGCGCCGCGATTTATTTTTTTATTTTCCGCGGGGGCGTCCCGCGCCGCCCGCCGCTTGTGATATCCGTACGATTTTCCATAACTTTTTGTATTCTCGTTCGTTACGTCGATGTGTAAATTAATCGATAGGAGCAATAATGAGCCGTGCGACTCGCCGGCGATTTATTTTCGTAATATTTAATGCCGAGTCGAGTTTTTGATGTCTTCGTTCGATATCGATAATTATTATATTCGTAGGGTTTAAGGGAGCGAGAGATCGCACGCACACGGCCGCGTGCGCTTACGATGACGTACCTTCTAGAGCGAGCCTGTATACATACGTCCTCCGATCTAAGATATTTATATATTATGAATATGTATACATACTATATATACGTACGCGATAATTGTCTAATTTTTCACGTGGATACGAAAGGCCAATAGAGAAATTACGTATTTTTAATATTGAAATTGATAATTCATACTATTATTATAGTGTACTGGTACCTATGTATTGTACTCAGGTAATATAATAAATGTTTGCATATCCGGTGGGACGCGGTCGGACACGATGCGTGGACCCGCCCGAAGGCGTCGGAGATCTCACATAGTGTAATCATCGCTCGTACGATTGTACCCTTATATTAATAATAATTATATACATAATAATATAGGGTTAGCTACGTTTCAATCTAACAGTATTTTTTTAAGAAGATATTAGTCCTTGTGTACATTACTGGCCGACCGCAATACGGCGGCCTCCCTAGCGTATATTGTATACTTATTGTTAAAATAAAAGACATGAATATTATGAATAAATATGATAGAAAAAAATTTCTCAATTCATAAATAACGGGTGCATGCAAAAATTCATGAATATAATATAAAACTATGTGTTATTTATCTTTTTTATATTTCACTTGGCGCACGGTACAGTTTTTCAATGGAGGTCAATAGTATGTAGGTGCTACCGGTAGAGTGGTATGCGGGTAGTTGGGCAGCTTGTCGTTGTGTCGCGAATAGGAGAGAGTCGCGGGCGGTCGTGGCTTTAGGCCAGTCGTCCGACCTCACTGTTAAGCATCTATCAACTCTGGGTTAGCTAACAATTTTCGATGCACAACGTTGACAAGTTTGTAATTAAGCGAAAATGTACAATGTATTTTTTACTATTTTTATATTTTGATTTAGAATTAAGTCTAGTTTATTTAAATACCGTTAACGTGTACTTTATTGATATCCTATTGTTAAATTATTCGAATAATTAATATCGACGATGGTCGATTGAAAAACTGACCGATTACGCTGCAGTATTTTGTAGATAAAATCTATAAATGTAAGTTTAATATTAATACAATTTAGAGTAATGAGATTTTTTATTATAAAAGATACTTTTTATTTTTCCTTTCGTTTGTAAGATATATTCGATGGAAGTGTTAAAGATAATATAATATTTGCATAATAGGTATAGTGGAAGCGGCTCTCGATGCCGGCTAATATAATTAGTCAATAATAATTTTTCATATTGTTGTACGACTTTTTAAGTTTATATTAAAATGTTTTGTGCAATCTATACTGTGTCTTCATTTATTACTAGAACCTCTAAACTGCTGAGCTAAAATGAAAAAAAAGTGTGTGTAGCGTGTTAGAAGTTATTCTTCTTTAGCGTAACAATAAAAAAATCTTTTCAAAAAATTTAGCTTTGGCCTTATTCTACATTTGTAGAAAAAACGACAGTAACAATAGAAAAAAGGTATTTTATACATTGAAAGTTTTAATACGAAGAAATACAAACAACAAATACAAATAAACAAAATGTTGACTATAGCTAACTTCAGGGTGTTGGTTTTTCGTGACGGTGTGCGCGCGCATCGTAATAATTTCAGGGTGTTGGTTTTTCGCGACGCTGTGCGCGCGCATCCTAGAAATTTACTCTCATATTTTTTCTCTAACGCCCCAAAAGAAGTATAACTTCAAAAATATCAGCCTAGATAATTTTAGTTACCTGTGAATAAATATTACTGGCTTTATCGCTAGATATGAGACATGGTTATGGGTATCTTAGTGTCTGCCTTACAAACTGTCACTATCAAGATAAAAATTGGCGTCAAACACGCATGAGTGCATTTATGTAGCGATATTTGAGAGATATCGTTAGTCAACATCAGTAGAGTTAGTAACCAAAACTAACCTAAAATATGCCTAGATTTGTGAAAATATTAAGCTTTAATTAGAATAGTTGGTTAATCTTTCTTATTTTATTGATTATTGGTTAGTTAACATTAGATAAACAAGAACTCATAGGACAACTCCTGCACAGGGTTATAGGTTTTTGTTTGATAAATAATATTATACTAGAGACCGATTATAGACCACCTGATTGAAGTATACATAAAATAAAGTATGACAATCTTCAAAATGTGCAACATATTTAATTCAAAAAAACATTGTTTATTACGATTAAACAAATCTCTAATTTTACAGCTTAGGAAATTGTAAACATGAATGTATACTATAACAAACAGGTGCAACAGGAGTGTAGCATTTTATACGCCTGAAAAAAAATTTGATACGAAAACAAGCCCAATAATGTACGAACGCGATTACGGCATGATTATAGACCACTACTGAACTATATTGACCCAAGTAGGCCTTATTTTATTCTAAGTGGAAGTACAACGGATTATTTACTTTAGTAATACATTTCTAGAACCAGAATAACGGCATGCTTGTTAGGGCATCAATTTTGTGTACGCTCACAGAATACCAAAACGTAATCGGCAACAATCCTACTATCCAGGAGCTTAAGACAATGGGGCTTTCAATAAAGATAATGCCGGATGAACTATCGAAATAAAAACCTACACATTTATGGGTGTACTATTTTACAATGAGCAGAATTAGAGTGAACGTTAACTTCGATTTTTGCTGTCTATTGTTATTCTAAGCAAGAAGATTGATTTTACTACAGCTACATACAGCATGTTGATTTATTTTCCCAAAAAGGGAATTAATATACTTTTTACTATAAACTATTTGAATTTCAACAATCATAAACCATGTGCATATTTTAACTCTATACTATAGCAGGCTAAAGTTTTTGATGTGAAACATTTATAGGCGAAGGGTGAGCCTGATTGTTGGCGTGGCGACGCAAAACACGAACATTGCACTATTAACGAAATACTCAAAAACCTTTGCAACTCTATCTTGTAGGCCACTTGTTTCACTAGTGTTACGTGGCACGCGCCGACGACCGAGGCATCCTTTGATAAATGTCGCCAAACACACCGCGCCAGCGCTTAATTGAATTTTTGTATTTTGTATTTAATAAAAATGAATATTTATGTAATAAAAAATAAATAAACAGTCATTATTTTATGGAACTAATTTGTATTTTCTCTAGCTTTATCTTTTCATTATGCCATAACTGATTCCTATCGTAATCTGTTCTTTTATGCATATAACTTATGCAAAACAATTTTGTATTTTTATTTTCACATCTGCCAGGCATCCTGTGACTGCTCAATTTTTTAAATTAAGTTTTTTAACTAATTAATTGGAAACATCAGAGTTTGATATAATTCATATAAAAACTTTATAAGGAATTAAAAATAACTTAATATAAAACTGCAACCTCTCTTAGGACCATTTTTTTTTTCTTCCAACTAACTACGCTATTGACCCAGCAAGGTCTTAACAGCTTCACTGGAATACTAAGGCGAGCGCTTGCGGCACTCAGCCGATTCCATTTGGGCAACTAGCTCAAGGGTGTACGGCACACCTCGACTTGGGCTGTTGCCTGATACGTGGAATTCGCGATCTATCTGAGCTGACCTAAGCTAACTATTCATACATATATGAGTTGTTGGAGCATATATGTGTACCAAGCGTACATACCTCAACAACTCTTATATATATTTCGTATCGGATAATTCTCCAAACTATTTCAGTTCGATAAGGGAAAGAAACAAAAACCTACCACTTTCATGTATAAGCGTGTATGCGTGCACGTGCGTAGGGGTGATATGTGTACTTTTGTTGCAATGATGTAAGATTTTGTGTCACTGTATCGCACTCAAGGGCTCCACGCCGAGGGAACGGACCTAGGCTTGAGCCGCTACCGAGGGGGGCCTAATCTGGTTAATCTCTCTTAGGACCATGGATCTTCAAATGCTCTATAAGTGTTCATAAAGAGGTATGTTTTGTTGTATCGCAACACGATAGTCGGAAAATGTTATTAGTTACAGACATTGGTGTAGCGATTCCTAAAATGGCTTCCGTTCACTGGATCATTGAATTTTCTTGAATTTGGGCATTTAAATCAATGACTAAAAAGCTGTAAATACGTTACCTATATGATATTTTGACAAACGGCGCGATAACGCACACATACGTATAGTAATATCAAACTGTGGAAGTAAGATGGTATATTCTCAATATCGGTTGTGAAAAAGAAATAGTTATATGATAAATAGTTATATATATATATATTAATACGGACGGATTGACGAGGCAGTCGTCAAAAATAAGCTAGATGGCCAAGTTGTAACACGCTGTTGAAGCGCTCATGGCATATCTATAGCTGTTTAGTTATAATATCCAATGTTTTAAATATGTAATGGGACTGCTCCGAATTTTTGGACTAACTTTTGCAGAAACGTAAACTTACAACTACTAGATTTCAAAAGAATGGTGGTATTGTCGCTACTTATACTTCTAAATTTAATATATTTCATATTACACAAATTCTATATTACAGATTCTACTACATTACTAATGTTGTTGTGAATTCTTTGAATTGAGAATTGTTGTGAATTCGTTGAACTGAGAACAAAAATAAAAACTATTATAAAATCAGAAAGTTTTATTCAATAATATACAATTTGAATTGCAATTTATGATTCAGTGGCCTTGTAAAGATTTTGAATACAAAGGTGAAATCTGATTTGTACATAAAAGTAAGCAATACAGCGCCATTATCTATTTTTATTCTCTTTGTTATTTATTTCCACTTACAAATTTATATATTGACACCATATAAATACTACATACTGTATAAAAATTTACATCTTATTTGTAACTTTCATATATTATTAAAAACTGGACACAAAACCAATAAATCTTTAAACGCTTTAGAAATCGCCTTTTAAGACAACGATGTGATTTCGTTTATTTTTTCCATAGATCTAATAATAATACGTAATATTGATGACAATCTATACTTAATCAATGGGATTCTTGAGACGATCATTTGAAACTGTCAGTTTTTAATTCAATGTATGAATGCTATTGAGATTGACGAAGTACTCAGTTTCAATATTCGATCGCCGTCAATTCGTTATTAAATAAAATTAAGAAGAATTGATCGTAGCTTACATAGATATTGGAATCATACAAGAGTAATAAAAGCCCGACTGACGGTTTCGATTGATCGTCTCGGGTTTCATGATGTCAACGCAGATTACTCTAAAAACGAACCGGGAGTACATATTGATTTTAAATAAAGAATAGGAAATTAACCTTAAGTAACATAGAAACCGATTTTATTATATTTTACAATATAAAAGGGGATACTACATATTTTACCTATAGACTATTTTTTATCAGTCGCACTTACATTCTGCCTCAATAAAAACTCTATTATAAAAAGGGGTGTTATTTTTTTACATTATATAATTTTGATTGCATAGCGTCAACTAATAAGCATGCTACTCTTTTACAATATTATTTGTTACAATTTACAATCTTATTCGTTACAGGAACAAGTATCCGGTATTTGTTAATAGTGCATCAGTAAAACGTAAATCATTTCATTTTGGCACTGTTATTAATAATAATAAAAAAAAGTTCTAAACTCAAAAGTTAATTTTAGTGAAGCGTTTACGGGCATTGCTTGAAAGTTTCTACGGACTGAACCTTCAGTCCATTATATCCAATTAATATTTTACAGGCTGGAAAGTGACATGGCGCGTATATTACATAAAAAAAAAAATATAAATCATTCCATTTTTAAATCGTAACCAAATAAAGAGAACAGGCATTGTAACCATACAATTGGTTTGAATTTAAATGTCGAACATCGTATTCGAATACAATGAATAAAAATTTAAGTCGCGTAGCGTGATTATTAATCCGATATTAACACCCTTCATAACCATCATTTACCCATAGCCTTTGCTTTGTAAACACGTCAATGTGTCAGACCACTTTTGTCCCTCTCGCGACAATAGGAGCAGACAATAACGGTGGTCTAGCATTAAATTCACTTTAACAGAATCAGTTACGTATAACATTAGGTACGTATTACATGTAAATCTAGGCCAGTTAGCATCAAATTATTTATTACTATAGGTGAGGAGATATGTCCTTAACAATCACATTATACCACAAGATATATGCCTGCAAGTATTAAAAATAATCAGTACATTTTGATCAAACGACCTTACTGTTTTCAATTCCAAATCATTAAAACAATTAAACCCCAAATTACATCAATAATATGTACACAATATAAGTAATATAATATACTTTTAAAATATAAAGTAAGCGAACAATATCCTACTGAACTTCAAAATTATTTGATAACTTGATCATTGAAATCCAAAGAGACAATATTCACACGCTTATCACTGGTTTTGACTGATTCTGACTATATTTAAACTTTTGGCCGTAATTTCGATATTCAAACATAAAAACTTATTTTAATGATAAAAATACTAAACAATAAACCATAATAAGTACTTATAATGTATATATTTAAGTGCTTCGAAAGTCTGAAGCGTTAAAATCATCTCGATTATTCCAAACTTCCAAAGGACTCCGCACAACATAATAAATAAAACACGTGAGCAAGTCTAAATATTAAGAAATTAAAACTTATTACTCCTTAAAAAACAAAAATCAAAGTCAGGGAATGACAAAGTAATTGCATTATTAATAACTAAATTATTGGTACAATTAATCGAAGCCTGCGAGGAGGCACATAATCATGTGTATATACATTGTCCAAGGGTCCTTACAAAGGTTTCAAACTTTATAAGGATAAGAGGAATAGACGTTTTCCCCTAAGAACACTAGTAAAGTGTTCGCCGTAATTTTGGCGGGGATCAATGAGACATCTCTATGTGTCTTTGGAGACTTTTTTTATTCATGTAAAACCGGTCGCACATGGCACATGGGAAAAACACTTTCTCGTTATCGGCGTGTCTCGCTCGCGTGTGTGACGAGAGATCCAAGGCTCTAGCGAAATAAACTTTGCAAATGTTGCAAAAGAATTTAGTAGGCGTCGCGTGCATACTGCGGTGGGCGATTAGATCCCGGGGAGTGGCAACACCGTCCCCGCACTGAGCACACGTGAACTCCCCAGGCGGTTGAATTGGTACGTTCCCATCGTCTTCAGATTCCCCAGACTCCTCGCCATGGTGTCTCGCCTTATGAGATCTCAACGCCTTAGCATTATCGTATTGAGCTCCGCATAAATCGCACGCGTGTATCTCCTCATCCATCTGTGACATCGCATTCGAACTACCCTCCCCGCCTTCGTAATGCTTCTTCATGTGAACGAGGAGTGTCGATTTCCGGGTGAAACTCTTATCGCATACGGGGCAGAAAACGGAATTGGGCTGGTGCACTTCGTCCATGTGTCGTTGATACGCGGCACGTTTGGTGAACTCTTTGTCGCAAATAGTGCAGTATCTGTCTTCCAACGACCCGGAGTTTTGCTGATCCAATTCGACGGAATCGTCGGAACGCAATTTCTTATTTGGGTTCACGACCGTCACTTCCACTTCTGGCGGTAATCTCCTTTTGGCTATGGAAGCAGGAGTGCTGTGTTGACTACGTTGGCTTGGCGCAGTCTCGGTGACTTCATATTTACTCACTTTACTCGTAACTTTGTGCTGTGGCATCCAAAGTCCAGAGTTATTAGCAGCAGCTTTACCGTCCGGTGAGCGGAGATGCCAACCACGGTGGCTCTTCAACGCTGCTATCGACGTGTAACTCTTGTGACAAATCTCACAGTCAAAGGTTTGCGGTTGTGATGGCTGTTGGTTTATACATTGATGGTTCTGTAATGCCAACAATCCAACAAACTGTTTCCCGCATGTGTCGCACGGGTATCTAGCTTGATATTCTACGCTAGGATCGACAGCTTCTTGTTCGTTATCGTACTCAGTTTCCGTATCTTGCTGTGCATCTTGAGATTTGCTTGAGCCTTGGTTAGCATTATACCCTAGCAGTTCACGTGCGTGAGCCGCCTTTAAGTGCTCATATAGCTCAAGCGTTGAACTGAGCGGTTTACCACATATTTTACACATTTGTACCGAAGATTTATGCACGTTCTTTCTATGACGATAGTAAGATTTTTTGTCGCTAAATGAAATTTTACAAATCGTACAACTCGATCTACTACTATTGTCACCAAAGCCACCCTGCGGTTGGAAGTCTGTATTTGGGGTTATGATGCCGTGCTTATTACGTTTGTGTTTCCAAAGACTAGTTCGTAATGGAAACCTTTGGTAGCACAGTTCACAAGAATATGGCATTGCTTCCGTTTGCGGTTGTGGTGTGCTATTAGTGAAATTGGTAAAATTAAAACTATTAAACTGAGGCGTTGATAATCCTCCATTTTCATCGATGTTAAATTCTTCCTCTTCAGTAGAAGCATGCATAGTATTATCTTCGCTATCATTTCTGTCTCCGATGACGTCAGCATGTAAAACTTTCTTGTGCTTCCAAATATTCTTTTTGTGCATAAACCCTTTACCGCAAATATCACAAGAATATGGAGCATTAGGGACATTATAACTTGGTTTGAACGAAACGAAACCGGGTTGCATCATAGAAAATTGTTTAATTGGTTTTCCTATAATTTGCGGAGCAAAGCCTTTAGGATCTCCAGGTTTTCTATTCGTTGTCGGCACCTTAGCGTGAATACGCATATGATTTGAATAAGCCTGGCGACTTTTGAAGGATCTAATACATATGTCACAATAAAATTCAGATTCTGCAGCGCTTTGCATGCCTACGCCAGGGTGAGACTGTTGCACGTGCTCAGACAGCTTCTGCGGAGTGCTGTATGAATTAGAACAAACACTGCACGGATAAAATTTAACTCGCAAATGAGTATTTTTATGTTCAGCGAGCTCTGACGGTCTCAAGAATTTTTTGTCACATTGATCGCAATGGTGGGCTACTTGGTTATGTTCAGCCACTTGATGGTCGGTCCAAGCATCAACAGTCTCAAATATGGCGTTGCATTCAGTACACGAATAATGATATTCCTCCGCTTCTTCCTTGACGAGCGATATATCAGGTTCGTTTCTTTGCATGCCAAGAGACCTATCAGAATGTTCCGTATAAATATGCTTGTTTAGATCAGAGGCTTGTTCATATTTGGAATCGCAATGCTGACAATAGTGAGGTTTTTCCTCATTATGAACCATTTTTAAATGTTTAACCAAATTGGGATAGTTACTATTCTTTTTCCCGCAAAGAGGACAGTCTGTGGGACGTCCGTCGACACATTTGTTAGCGTTATCCGATTGATCGAAATTGCCGGCATGTACGGCTACAGCGTGATCATTAAAATCTTGAATGTTCGTAAATTTTTCTGCACATAGATCGCAAGAAATGTAAACCGTACATTCCCCATTTCGAATATGTCTCTTTAGTAAACTCTTGTCTTTGAATCTAGCGCGACAATGCACACATCCCAACGGCACTCTGGACTGTCCGTCCTCATGTACATCTAACACATGTTTCATTATAAACTGTTTCAATTGAAACTTCGCTGGACATAACTTACAAGCGTAAGATCTAGCGTTGAAAATATCTTTGTAATGAACCTTGTTTTTAACTTCATGCCGTAGTACTAAGTCTTCAGTTATACCGTTCTCGTTGTAAATTATTTTCCAAAGGTCAGTACAAGAATTTGATCTCATATGACTAAGCAGAGCTCCAATGTGTCCGAATGTAACAACGCAATTATAACAAGTATGTTTGGGTACTTTATGCCCATTCTTTTGCAAATGCTGTATTACGGCCTTTCTCCGAGGATGTTCTCTGTCGCAACATAAACATCGTTTTGTGTTTATTTGTTCTATTATGTCACGATATTTTGCTATGAAATCTCTTTGTGTTTTAGTCACATATAATTTATCAGGATCAAGATCCTTGTCCGCAGACTCTTCGTCTACAGTTTCATTGGGATCTGCTGTTTCGTCAAGTTCTTCCTCTTCCTGTTCTTCTTCATTTTGCTCACTAATATAAGAATTTGTTTGCATGTCTTCGTTTATTTCAACTACCGGCGCCAATTCCATAGGCGGGAGTTCTTCGTCATCATCGTCATTGTCATCATGATTCCTCTCATGTTCTTTCTCCTCATTACCTTGTTCTTCTTCTTTGGTTTCATCTTCTGCTTTAACTTCTGCACCATCATCAACAACAATATTGTCTTGACTGTCTCCATTCTCCTCATTGGGATCTTTATAATTATCGCTATTTATTTCTTCCATGTTATCATCATGGTGAACATTGTCTTCGCCTTCATTTTGATCATCGCCTTCTGATGCATTTTCTTGTTGTCGAGCTATTTCAATTTCATTATCAGAGTCCATATCGACCGTGTCATATTGTTGACTTTGATTAATATCCATTTCACCATCATGTTCATCATCGCCTTGATGGTGGTCATATGCGTCTGGATCGGGTTCAGACAAGATAGCCTCCACTTGAAAAGATGCTATCTCTGGTTCAGATATCAATGTTTCTGGGCTTTCCGGTCCAGAATTTAAAATCTCGGGTTCAGAAACTAATACTTCAGGCTTTGAAGTTAATAAAGTTTTCAAAATTTGTGGTTCTTTCTTTGTTATTTGCAAATCCTTAAGTGCCTTAATTCGCAATGGATAAGGTAAATTATTCTGTTGGGTTTTAACAGTTTTGATTGGTATAGGTTTAGGTGGGGTTATAATTTTTTGTGAAATAATTTTATTTGGGACATTTTTAGGCATGAATTGCATTTTATGATTAATTGGATTGGGCATTAGACGTGCTTTCGGATTAAAGGGATTAGGTCTTAATTTAGGTTGCATGTGCATGTGAGACTTCTTTGAAGTTATTTTATTTGTATATCTATCAAAACTGTGAGCTGTTAGCTCGTGTCGTCTAGCGTTATGTGAATATCTATACGTTCGCCCACAGACAAGGCAATCTTTGGAAGCGAGTTGTTGGATTCCTTGGCGTGCATGTAGAGTCTCGCCTGTGGGACACATGACAGTAATAGAAACTTCTGGCATGTTAGGTACTTTGGTAAATGCGTGGGAGTTATCATTTATATCCTCCTCATCTTCTTCATCTTTGTCGCTCTCGAGGCCCTGAAATAGTGATCAAAAATAAATTGAGGAGAATGTAAATAAAAAGCTTTCCTCCTACAATATGTAATGTATATCATTTTTTAAATACATAATATGTATATGCAACATTTAAATACAGCAGAAAAAACTTGTTTGGAGGAAAGTATCCTAAATATGAATTAATTTTAATGAAGTGAACCATCCTATTACTTCGCAATATATAGTAAAAAGGGCATTCTATGATTTTCAATAAATTCTTGCAAGTCGGAAATCGACACTTTTATAATGTTGAAAAAAGACAGTATCTTTATGTTAGTAATTAAAAGTTTTCCTTAATGAGAACTTAAAACATGGATGCAAAAAGATTTATCATTTGTTTGATTCCAAATAGCCTCTTGTACTGACTTATACAGAACACTTGAAATAATTTAACTTTGGTTCTAAATTCCTTTATTACTCTAAACCACAGTAATATTTATACAAGTAATATTTATATAGGTGTATAGATAATAAACAAAACTTCCTTATGAGCACTTACTGTCATGAAATTATTTTAATTTAATTATTTTCTTTCAACAATGTAAATGTGAAAATTATTTTTTAAATATCACCTTCAATTTCAGACTTAAACAAGTGAATTAACCAAAATCTTATAAAGCAATTTTGCCTATTAATAAATGTCTAAGAATTTTTATTGCTAAAATCTACTATGGCTAATATACTATTTAAACTAATTTCCGTAAAAACTTTTTTTTTTTAATTTAACATCACTCTTGCTTTAATATGACACTTCAATAATATTAATGTTTAACAGCACCATTCTTAACATTCAATAACTTTGTATCTGTGACAAACACATATTTTATATGAATAATATAATAAAAAAACTTTTAACATAGTAAATACAAAAATGTTATTATAATAGCAGATATACCAATAATAGTAATCAAAATAATATATATTATATTTGAATGGTATATTTTTTAGATAATATACTTAGATATTCAACTTTCTTATTATTCAAAAAATCTACATAGATATATACAAATTAAGAAGCACACATTGTACAAATATTGACACAATGTTCTCTACAAATACTCTGACCACATTTAACACAGCATTGCTTCGTTCTTCTGTCCCGTTTTAAAGTTTTTATACATATCCTGCACCTCTTCCTGTTTTTATAATATGGTAACAACGCCGGAGATATATTCAACTTCATTTTCCTGCCCTGAATATCACTTAGAGAACATTGCAGAATTGAATCTTCATTTTCTAGTAAACTTAAAGCTAAACTTTTAATGAATAGTCGGCGTTGTATGACGTTCTGTGAATTCTGTGATGACCATATGACTTGAGCATTTACTGAAGCAATATTGAGTAGTGTGAAAAATAGAGATAAAGTCCAGTCATTTGAATACTGCATCGTAGTATAATAATGCATCAAGACATCAATTACTTCGACAGCAGACTGATTCTTCTTATACATCGAAACAACTGTGGTGTGATTTACATGACCTCTCTTATAGAACTTTGGCTCATTGGTTAAGACATTTATAGATTTTGACTGAGTATCTACATAAGAAGTGATGCAAAGATCATTATCAAAAAAACCAGACATGAACGACCTTGCTTTTCTGTACTTTGAGAGAAATAGAGGTGGTATGTTCTCATCTTTGGGGTTTAATGCAGCAATACTGTATAACTGATATTCCTTCTTCAAAGTGTTAACCAAATCGAATGACGTAAACCAACTATCCATGATAATTATTTTACCAGAACCTACCAAATGATGAACTAATTTTTTAAGTATCTCATCACCACGAAAATATTGATCTGTTATAATATCTAAATTACTGACATAGAAGTTAGAAGCATCAATCAATAAAACCATTTTTATACCACGTTTCAAAGATTTTTTACTAATCTCGTAGCGAAATGGGCATGGCCCGTAAACTGGTACAATGATTTCATCAACAACCACTACATTCTGGATGTCATAGGCTGCTCTGCAGTTTATCGCAAATATTTCGAAGACTTTACGCATGCGTTTCATTATATCCAATTGTATAATACCGTCCTCGTGTTTTTTGTCGAAACGCATATTCTGCAGGAGGGATTTAAAACGTTCATATTTCATTGTATTTCTAACACACGCAGCTCCCAGTTCATTGTTCCATAGGTCACTGCATTTCTGATGAGTCGGCCTCATTACTCCATGCAAATATAATATTCCGATAAGTGTTTTTATTTCACTAATTGTTGTAGGGACTGTTACTGCTTTTCCCTGTCCAGTTAAATTCTCATTCGTAGAAGACACAATTTGTTCCAATAAGTCATCAGTAAACAATAGTTGCCAAGCCATTTTGGGCCCTGCGCAATGTTTGGATACATCAATCTTACGTTTTCTCAACTTTGCTGCTTCTCTTATTTTAGTATAACTTAGGGATGATGACATTTTTGGAGCCTTTGATAATAGTTTATTATTTTTACATAGATAACCATTTTTGCTATCAATATACATATCAAATGTAACAGGTTGAAGTTCGGAATCAGTTTCTGAGTCATGATCAGAGTGTTGAAGAATGTCACACTCTTCTGTAGACTGCAGAGAATCAATGATATCATCATCTTGTACCATGTTCAATATTGCATGGACGCGTTGCCAATCCATTCTGGGGTCTACATAAGTCTGTGGATAAAATTAAGTCAATTGAACTATTCTTACACATATCTGAACAAACAGAAATATTTTTTTCTGTGACTAGTGGCCATCAAAATATTACAGTAATATTACGTAATATATTATACAATTAAATAAACTTACATAAAAATAATATTAAGTACCCAAGTGTCATATTAAATACAAGTAAAGTAATATCTGTTCCAAGCAATGGCAGACTTGTTTTTTTTTAAGATAAGATGTGTGTTACACTTGTAATCTTTACCTTATCACTTCTCGGTGTGAGCCCCAGTGAAGCCAAGATTGGAGGCCCTTCTGGCTGAACTTTACTCGAACTGGCATTCTGAAATTACATTTATTGTTATTGTTTTAAATGCAATATAGAATATTAAAAATCTAAAATTGTGATCCAATTTTGCTTGGCTTATGCAAAAAATAAAATAACCATATTTTAAAATATTAAGAATCTAAATTCTACATTACAAAAGACTGCAGAAATTATGCATACAAAGAATATTCCTAATTCAATTAAAGATTTTAAATTTAATATATTGTTAATATGGTAAACAATGCAAATGAAATCATGAGTGTCCACTAGTTTAGGATATAACAATTATTGGTATCTGTAATATAGTAAATAATGTTTATTATTCACTAATGTCTAATGTCTTACTTTAATGTAGATTTTTAAATAAAATACAACTCATCATTCTCCCTGATAATATAGCTTTTTTATAGGTGAAAGAATTATTTTAAAAGTAGTATATCATTAAGTGTTTATTCAGTTTATCAATTACAAGCAAAAAATTAAAGCTCTTTATAATAGATATATAAACACATATGTATCAATTAACGAAAATTTTAAAATATAAAATAGTTTACAAAGTGTAAATACAATCAAAGCTAATGATTTCAAAATTTAAATCAGAATTAGTATAGGAAACAAATTATCTAGATTTCTCCAATTTGAAACCTTTCAGGAATGAATACACACATTAGATAATGTAAAATATAGTAAACAAATTAATATATAAAATTCATTTATTTATGAATATTAGAAATATGCTATAGATACTTTTACAACATGAGCCCTTACACTCTGTGACTCAACAACTGTTCACATGTCCTTGACATCAAATACTGCTTAGAGGCAGACTTATATGCAGATACTGGCTAATAAATACTACCAATATTACTGCACAGTCACCTTATGTATAAAGAAAAATATTACTGAATCATACATACCTCACTATCAGGGTATGATCCATCAATAACCACTCCATCATCATAGGCCTCATCAGATAATGGCTCACTTTTAATTTTCACCTGAGAAAACATAAAGAATCATGTAAACAAAAAAAATCATACATTGATAACTGTCATTCCATGCTCAAATATCTAGAAAAAACAATCCCACCTCTTCTAGTTGGCTGCCATCTTTATTAATCAGAGACTGTAGTTTGTTTTGTGTCCTTTCACAAACACTCTTGAATATATGCCAGTTGTTGACATTGTCCATACATTTTCTGCAGACATTTGTCGGCAAGTCGTCATTTTCAGTTATCTGAAATGTAAATCATACGCAATAATAACTTGGAGGACGAATGGGCGCGCTCCACGACGCGATTCATGAGAACATTGAGAACAAGCGCGGCGAAACTGCGCCTAACGTACAGACTATAGATATTCGAGGAGAAACTAAGTAGCAACGCGTAGGTATAAACGCGCCGCGAACGGCTGCTCCTCGACCGAATAAGTAGAAGCGAGTCGAGTGGCAGCCAGCGAGCCCCTCGAGGGTTTGCGCTCGATATACGCACACACCTACAGAACACGCCGACACAGACGCTCGACTCGCCCGATGGACGGGCACCAAGCTGGTCTCGCACGATAAATCAATACGCCCGATGTCCAACGGCATACCTAACGATACGTAACCCCCTCCCGACCTGACCCCCGGGAATAATGCCAAACCCCGACCCTCATGATATGCGCCATGCCTAACCGGCTGAACGGAATGCGTCGCTTTGCGGCCACGAGCCGAGCGATAGCCGTGGAACATTACAAAATGGTGGACGATCTTACGACATCTCCACCTAAACGTAGCGCTGCCCGTCATCGTTCAAACGAGGCGGATGACGAGTTCTCACGTATGTTCAGGATCTACTTTCACTCAAAACTTTGTTGTTTTACTTCACGTACACATTACTTACCTGTATGGACACGCAATCCTTAATTTTCGAAGCGAGGACGGGAGGATCCGTGTCATCCAAACTGGTGGTAGGAAAAATCGGCAGTAATTCACTTCGAGATGACAAGCAAAGTCTACAAACACGTTCATAGTTCACATTCATTGTAAATACACAATATTTTGAAAGAAATAACACCTATGACACTTAAAAAACGGACGCCATGTCACCACGAGCACTTCAACACAAAGCACTACACATCGTTCTTGCTTGAGCACGAAAGCGGCTGATGATGAGGATGAGAAGTCGATAGGTTCAGTCGGGACGTCTGGGTCGAGTCGTCGACCACCTGTCGTTCTGCGCATGTGCGCGTAAAACAGCGCCAGTGTGGCCAACATAACGAATACAAAATGTGCTAGATTCCAGGGGTAACAAACCTTTACCTTAACCTTTCAGTAGAATATTTAGTTATAAAATGATAACCGTCATAATTAATTGTAATACAATATTATTGCAGACAAACTATCGAAACAAAGTCATTTAATGTTTAATACTTTTAGGAAAGTTGTAAGAAATTCAATAATGAGATAAACTACAATACTTATGTATTAACAGTTATTTATATATTTTACCATAGAGGTGGCTTTAATAGCAAGACACTAATGTATTACGTCTTATTTTACGTGATTTATAATTCAAATTGTGAACAAATTTTAATTATTAAAGTTCAAAGTAAAATATCAATATATAAATTTATTCATATTTCATTTTATCTATTGCCTATTTTTACTTTTATATTAATCAAAAACGAACGAAGAAATTTCTAATCACTTCCAAGTTTTCGTTATTAATATTTTATTAATAATACGATTAAGTTAAAAATGTGTTTGACCTCTGAGAAAACTATCTGTAATCTCTCTGTCTCTTTCTAAACCGGTCCAGTGCCAGCGCCAAATACAAACTTCGGTAAACTTCGCACCAATTGGATAGTGGCGGGACTATTTAAAACTCTGTCACATTTTTTTGACTTTTCAGTTGTTTTTTAAAAGTTGAAGTATGACAAAACAGCAGAGAAAAAAAGAAGTCAATAATATCTTCATCTATGCTGGTCTGTAAATACCATAATGAAAAATGTAATTATTGAATTGGGCCTTATTATAATACTATATGAAATAAAGGCTCGAAAAATTGAAGATAAATAATGCATAATTAATTTATTGATCACATTATCAGGTTCTAGATATGAATTCAGTATTAATATTGTATATTTTGTTTATTGTGGTTGCCTAGTATTCACGGTTACATTTGTTAAGGACTAAAAACTATTTATTTATACTATACATTTTATTCGTCAATAAAAGTTCAAACAATAAAATATATAGGACCAGCAGAAATTAGTAATGAATTATAATTATATATATATATATATATATATATATTAAGGGTATTAATATAAACATAGAAGCTACATAAAATCTTCACATAAAAAACATGTTTCTTGCCGAGTAAAATTTGTAATCTGTAATATCTTACAAGATATTTAATGAGATAATAAGTATACTGTAAAGAACATTTTTGCTCTACATTAAATTCTCAACGTAGATAAAATATTCAATCGGATAAGTACTATAGGACGTGTTGTTCAAAGTAGCGACGCAAATAACCAATTATTTTTTAATAATATATACAACATAATAACGATTACTTAGGGTTATCCTTGATAGATAGATACACACCATCGTGAACTTTTTTGTATATATTTTTAAACTGTATTGTTCTGTAACACATTTGGATATATTTCATAAAGTTTAGCAATGGCTACAAATGTAAACGCCTGAAAACTCCTTACGATTCTCTTAAACTACATTGAGTTTTCTGTATTGCTGTGGAATACGGATATTAAATAATAATTTATAATCCGTTTAAATTATACTTAATTCACCATATGAGATTTGTAAATAATTTTCTATTCTTACGCTATGGTAAAAATTTGGTATGAGTAATTATAACAAACGCAAATTAAGTATCTACACCTTTTTAGTCAGACAGCGAGATCTTTGATTCAATGTGGATAAAAATTAGCCATATATATTTATTTCTGTATCGACGAATCATATTCAAAGTTCATTTGAGATAAATATTTAACTCATTATCGATGCCAAATGTTCGATCACTAACGTTAAATTATGGATCGCCACCATTTCTAGTATACTGTATAATGTATTATTAATGCCCTCTATGCGCCTAATTGGGAAAATATTTTATAATTATTTATTTAATTACAATTGTATAATTAACCATGGTATTTCCATAATTTTTTTACCTATATTGCACTACATTACTTGCCTATCAACAAACATTGACTGCTCCATCTTTTCTAAACAGCCCACGTGGTGCGAGTTAAAGCTCTCGGTTTGCTGAGACCCTTATGTAATTGTATGCAAAATATTTCACTTTGACAGATCTCTAAACGTAATTGGCGTCTATTATTATATATTAAATCCCATCTATCTAAATATCTTCTAAACATAACGTAAAACTACGTAATGAACTCTATAAAGTGTATATAAATATTTAAAAACCCTCTTTTTTGCTATCTAACTGAGCCTGCAATTTTATATACCATCAAACCCATACGTGACCTGTGGTTACCTATATACAGTAAGACTGGTTTGCCGCTAGCAATATTTTTATAGGATAATCATTACTCGATTCTCGTTCTAAATCAATTAAAAAATAAGTGCTTAATATTTGAACCTAACAATCTAGAAAAAAAACAAAACTGATATACATTCTACATCAGGTGTTTTACGTAAAAATGAAATGGTATAATAAGGAAAGCAATGAATCACACCGTGCCGCGTAGTACGGCCGCGTGCCTCACTTCGACTCGCACCCCGCTTCACTTTATTCGACCGTGCGGCGTTCCGACGATAAGCAGTTATGTAATGATTTACCTTAAAACCGACCCTTAAAGCCTATTCCGGTGAAGCTGTTAAGACCTTGCTAGGTCAATAGCGCAGTCATTTCGAAAAGCGACACTTAAAGCCTAACAGTAAAATAAGTATCATTCCCATACTTTAAAAAGTTTTAGAACAAACTTAAACTAAGGTTCTCTTCGTTGTTTTTTAGTATTAGTTTTGATATTATTATTCTATATATTAAAATATGAACTACCAAAGGATTGAAGGGTAATAAACTTTAAACAGTCACCTAGCTAAATAAAATGATTTTTTTTAATGACTTCAGTTGTACGCGCATCACTTAAAAATATATTTTCTTGCCGTGGAGAGGTAAGTTAAGCATTATGATGTTTATTTTTTTCTCTGTACATGAAATATATATTGATTGGATAATGGACAATACAGACAATGTCTCGGATATCAGCTATTTATTAATAAAACATAACTGGCATATAAGTAGGTATATAGTATTATTGTATCGTTTATGAATTTTCGATAGCATTGCAAATATTCAGTGGAAAAGGTCGTAATGATAATTAAGCAATCTTGGACTATTGTAACTGGACAGTTCACCACATAATTCCTCATCACGCTATAACTATTAAGCAAACGACATAAATGGTAAGGACTTTTTGAGTAGGAAATGAAACTTAACATTCTGAGAGTTAATTGTTTATTAATTAAAACTTCACAAGCGACATTCAACGCTACACAGTAATTTAAAAACAAAATGTTATATCGAGTCATATTAATCAGATCAGTAATACACAGTATGCATTTTATATAATTAGCATATTTTATTTTTTACTTAGCAGATAAATTATTAATACAATATGGATGTATACATTATACATGTGTCAATTATTTTATAGCTTATATCAATATATTATAATAAAGGTTTATTTATTACTGAAGTATTAAGTATTAAGATCTGATCAAGATTATATTTCAATGTAACTCGATGACATTAGAATAATAGTAGGCATATTTATAAAAAATACATAATGTGAAACTTGATATATATAAGCCTGTAAATTGTGATTATAGCATTAATTCTTGTATATATATAGTATGTTAAAGCAAGTTCAATGCGTAATAATGAGTTTTCATAAATAGTTGTGATATTTTCCGGTATGTTTCGAGTCAACTGCTTGCGACTTCAGAATTCGAAAGAGTCGTTTTTTTTTATTCATACAACGGTTTATATTGATAAAATCGACAAGTATTTAGAAGTAATTACAGTAAAGTGCTAGAAAGAAGATACGTTAAGAAAAAATAAACTTAGTCGAAAGAAAATGAAACGGCCAGTAACGAAATATTGAGATAAAAATATACTTTTAGGCAGAAATAAACAATTATTTATAATATTATGAAGTCATATGGTATAATTTATACTAAAATAAATGCATTAAGTATCTAAGATTACTAAGTTATCACAGGGATAAGTTGATATAGTTTATTATTTATTACACGAAAAAATTTATTTCAATTTCTTAACAATATAATACTATTTTTCGAATATAGATATATTTCAGTACATTAAACATTACAATTTTGTGACGTAGTGACGCACATCTAAAGTATTATTAGGCTTTTTTACAATACCGAATAACTACCTATACACTTAAACAAAACTTTCATATAACCAATATAGCGTTAAAATAATTACTAAATTGAACCTCATACTTCTTTATTCGTACATAAAAAACCATAAATCTCCCTGAGCAGTAAATCATGTATTATTTAACTATTTAATAATAATTATAAATGGATATATATTATATATATAAAATTTAGTGCGAAGTAACCAAAGATTTCTTCTGCCGCCTCAAATAAACATTACACGAAATAGTCTCCGAACTGCACGATTCTATGTTGACACTGGCCATTATCGTTCACGAATGTTCAATATTGGTCCATGTTTAAATTCGAAACACGATTGGTCTTCGAAATTTGGCGCGAATTTCGAAATTCAATTTACGAGCACGGCGGACACGACGACCTTTGTTCCTGAGATGGCTGCGCGCGCACCGCCAGCCTCGAGGGGTCGACGGGGTTCGCTTTCGCAACGAGCGAGCGTGCCACGTGCGCGAAGGCGGCTTCGACATTCAGTCCGGTTTTAGCTGATGTCTCCATAAACGAGACTTGGTATTCTCTAGCCAAGCGCTGCCCTTCCTCCCGCCTCACCGCTCTCTCTAGGCCACTATCGGATTTGTTACCTGAAAGGCGAAGATATTTTTTATTAGAGCTGCTAACTTTCACGACAATTGATGACATGCAACAATATTTAAAAAAAAGCACAGTTTATACATGTACTGACGTTAAGTCTCATGTTTGGAGTTTTTGGCGGGATTTTAGTCTGCCATGTAGTGGATTTTATAATTTATTCATAGTGTTGTATTATTTGACTCTATATTTTGTAAACTTGGTGATGTTTTACGTAATATAGCTAGTTTCTTGTGCATAAGTGAAGTGAATGAAAAATAATACCACGGATATTCTGATATGCCACAAAAACTCCCTGGAAGCTTCTAACAAGGGAGCCACCACCTTGTTAGAATATTGAAATAATCACACGATACTTGTAATATTATTAACTCCACCACAATGGCAGTAATAGTCTGAAAGATTGATTGCTAAAAATAAAGTTAAAAAAAAGTCTCATGTTTGCCATTCATTATTACTTATTAAGTCAAACTCATCGAATCAATCTTCATATATGTATAATATTAGGTTACTAACAAAAAATCCCGCCTGATATTTGAAACTCAGCTATTGATAGCATAGTTTGTACACCAGCTATATATTAAATTCCTCAAGTTTATTTCTTTACACATTGCACTGATTATTTGAACAACTGGATATGTACAGGCTCGTATAACACGATATGACATAAAGCTTATACGTCGTATCAAATATGACAAAATTACGCTTACGAGTATGGTATTCCAGATAACAATCCGAACAGTTACATACGACGGTGGTTACGTTACTAGTATCATTGAGTTAATAAATTATAGCTATTTAATAAAACGGTTTCACATTCAAATTACCCTTGATTATAGCTATTAAATAGTTAAAGTTGTAGCGAAAAATATACACACAATACTCTTCTATTTTTGTTTAGTTGAGGAAAATTGTTTATAATTTGTAAAATATTTGATCACAGATTTAAGGAACTTCACGCTGTACAATATTCCTGGTAGTTAATCTCCAATTCGTAAATTTATGTAACAGAATATTTGATTAGTATATGAACGACTAACTTATCATTATAAAACCTTACCTAACAACATGATAACGACGTCATCCTGTGCATATTCCCGTATTTCGCCGAGCCACGCCCGGATGTTATCGAAACTTGTTTTATTCGTGACATCATACAACAGGAGGAGTGCTGTTAAAAAGCAACATTACAATTAAAGTTAATTAACCGACTATGTATAACTGTAGGAAAATATATATAATGTATTACACGATGCCAATGTTTATATTATTTCAGTTTTAGCATTATACTTAATTTCCGAACCAACTAACATAACAATTACCTAATAGTTGCAACACAAACTAACAAAACTATTCAACATTTGGAATTGTGTACATATTCGAATACATAATACTTACTAAATTAGTTCAATTAGTATACACTAAAAAGATTTGACCTATATCTGATAACAAAGAATATACTGACTTCAGCTTCTTTGTGGAAATAGTGCGTAAAGAAGTTATTTCTTCGGAGTTACTAATGAAAGTAACAACATTATGCTTTTAAAGATTTAAAAAGACTTCTAATTTACCTCCTTTTCAAAATTTTACTCAAGAATAAATTGATAATGATTATTCGGAAAGAAACTAACCAACATTTCTAGACTGTCTGTCAAACAAAGCATCTAATGGATATAAGGAGGCTATGTAGTTTAAACAGCTTAACTTCTGTACCTATACCATTTTAAAAAGTATTAATAATGCTTTTACCCTACTATGGGAGTTCGTACTAAGAACATAATATCAGTACAAGGCTGTAAATCGACTAAGTATTGCACGACGAGCGCTGACGAGGCACCACGCCAACGGCACCAAGCATGTGTCCACAATCGGTACAATGTGGTCGAATCGAGTTCATCACGTGGGTCGATGGCGGTTTGTTGTGTTGCCATATTATGGAACAATATTTTACCGTATTCCTCTCTATAGAAGTTTATAAATTAAAACGATTATGAACTATAGAAAAACGTGTAATGATACCAAATAAATATTTTTTAATGTAAAAATAATCTGTTTTTATTATTGAATGCCAGATGTAAATCCTTTTCGTGTAACAAAGAATAGACCATCCTACACCGTTCAAAACTACTTAAGAAATATTTCTTATAGTAGTAGTAGCAGTAAGTTGGTAATTCAGTAATATAGACTCAATTGTAAGAATTTAGAGAATAAATAATAAATTACACAAGAAATGAACACTGAATACAAAAAAAAAAAAATAAGATAGAAATATTGTTTCTATCTTAATTTTAATTTCAACCGATTCTTTAAGAACTTTTAAATAATTTTGCTAAAAATAGGATACTGGTGGAACATTACATTCGCAATTAATATAATACTAGCTTTTTTTTTTAATTTACTAAATGATATTACCCTGATGAGCCTTCAAAGCTTCATTAGACTTTTTCTGTACAGACTTTTAAGGCAATTAGCCCTATGGCAACAAAGTCAAAAGCACTAAAATGACCGAACCTCGCTTTGGACTGTTACTCTGGATGCAAAATCGCGAAACTTTCTAAGTGAAATTAATCACAAATATTAAGATTACACAGGCTTTGTTTGAAAAGGCGGTGAGTACCTATCGTTCGCTGCCGTTATTTGACCTGGAGGATCAGAAATGATATTTCGCGACCGTCTGTTATATCTGTATATCACTATCGGATTAAAAATACTAGTGGTACGAGAGTATTTTATAATACTTCGCTAGTCGCACTCGGCTTGGATTCCGAGTCATTCTAGATATATCGATGCACATGGTAACACTGGCGACGTGTGTACGTGATCCGGTCGCGCCATACACTGCAAGACTACCATAGATAAAACATTATACGCTATACTATGTACAAGGTTCTTATTGTAGAACAAACTCGTCAAAGATCAGTGAGGGCTAACTAATCTAAGCTTATTCTATATACATAACACTGCTAATTTTTACTTATATTTTAATATCAACACAAAATTTTATAGATGTTCTAACTAGCTTTGAGAAATTTAAACTTGTACGGAACGGCACCTGTAGGTGAAAAATGACATGTTTCAATTAATATTCAGTATGTATACTGAATAGTAATAGAAACATGTCATTTTTAAATTAGCTATAAAAAATCTTGGAACTTTAACAGATTATACGATAACTTTTTATTTTGTGTAACGCGAGTTAAAACAGAAATAAGTATGATACACAGTAAAGTTAAGCATATATCTACTATTATTGTTTCTAATGAAATTTAGTACATACAATGATTGAATTAGGCTCTGATATGGTAGAACAGTATTTAGAAACAGTACTGACATACTTTGCTGACCATAACGGCCCGCCATATAATATTTTATCGTCAATTTATTTCACATAAAAATGTTATAGATCCATGTAATTTTCCTCGTAAATTTGTAACCTCGATCTTTGTAAATGTTCACATAATATTGATAATTGTAAGTAACAAAATGTTCACTACTTATCATAATTTCAAATGCATTATGAAATTAATTTTAGCGTTTCAACTACTACATAATATTATCTGGTTCAAAATATATGTTTCATTCAACGCACGAGTTCCTTTCTTTTTACTTTGTATGTTAAAATGCCTTATACACAGTTCGTTTAATGTACTTATAGGAAACCACACATTCGCACACGCTGTATCAGGATAGGATAGGATGTACGTCACTGGTATAGGATTATCTTACAGAGTTCCTACTCATGTAGGCGTTGTCCGAGAGTACGCAATGTTGAAATCACACTAAGAACCTGTTTTTTATACTAGGTCTTAAGTATAGAAAACTATATTTTATACCAAATCGTGAACAATAAAAAAAATGAAAGCAAATACTTAATAATAACGGATGATCCAAAGAAACAATTTGTGCACATATCTTAACAAAACCTAATAAACCTTCGAATAACAACGATACAACGAAATAGTCGTACAGGAAAATTATTAGACGGCATATAAAATAAGGTTAGATAAAATCCAGAATGCCGGATTTTCGACGATGACCCACCTGCGTCGAGCTGCGAATAGCTAAGATTATGCGTGTACTGCAGATTTTTAATATTTAGAGATGTACTCCATTTTACATACCCTTAATCTTATTTCACCCAGACGCTATTATAAGACGTTACTAGAAAAACGACAAAAAATTCGTATTACGAACGCGTTTTGATCTAAACAAACGGATGGCTTAATATTTTTACTCTAAAACCCTTTTAAATTGTGGGTAAGGAAAACAAATGTAGCTTAAATTTATAGTACACAGTCACGAATGTCACAAGACATGATGTCAGGAAAGCTTGACGACCAGTGACCCCGTAGCGCGGAGCGGCGCTGTATTAGCCGACTGTCACGCCGGACTGAGAATTAGACACTTAACACTTATGATACAATCCACGCCAATCCGTCAAACACTGAATATGATTGTACAGAACACAAATTTATGTATAAATAATATATTGCATAAATACAAAGACAGTTTTAGGATATACTAAATTTAAATTTTACATTCATATAATAATAATTTAATTTCGTTTTCTTTTTTACCCGTAAGCCCGCACTACTGAAGAGGACTCTAGTATTCAGCTTAGAAGACACAATTACACGGGCACAGTTTTGATGGTAAGTCTTTTATTATTATTAGCATAAAATAAATAAAGAGATATTATCATAGTTACAACGCGTTATCACACTATTTAATTTGTTACTTAGGTAGGTACTTCTGAACCTATGATGTGGAGTACCCTAACAATATCCGTGAATTAAATAAAAATGCTCTCATTTTATTTCTGCTGTTATGAATAAAGAATTCTGGAATGAATAAAAGCTTACATTTTTCAAATAAAGTTCATGATTTTTCTACATTGCATATTCACCTTTTAATACTTACCAATTTATTAAATTATGTAAATATATATACATTTTTGTGTACTTCACACATGTCACCATTATTATAAAAAGTTATTTCTTTATGACAATGAAAACAATTGTATTAATTTGTTTATCTCAACACGTGCAGACAACGCTCTGTCACAACACTACGATGTACGACGCACTGTGTGTGAATAATTTAGAGATAGTATGTAGAAGTATTAAAAATACTTCTATATATGCTGCAGTGTACTCATAGATGGCGAAGGTAGTATTAATGAAATAAAAAGACTATAAGAATATCCTTGTAAGTTATTAAGAAAGAATCTTAATCCGAATTAGAAAATGTATATTAAATTATTCTTTACCGCTTCCTAAATGTTACAACGCCTAAAACACTTTTATTTTAAATAAAAAAATTACCATGTGCATCTCTATAATACGCGTGCGTGACGCTACGAAAGCGCTCTTGCCCAGCGGTGTCCCATATCTGCAACTTTACCTTCATGCCGTCCACTGTCACTACCTTGTTCTGTAAACAGATGGCGTAAGTTGTATTGATGTGGTATGTGGTATTAATTTTAGATTCACTCAATAATGTAAAAAAGTGCCATTACGTAACATGAATATTTGTAAAGATACTGATAATTTCCAATAACATGTGTGACTATTTAAACGATCCTATCACAACAACTGACTCTCATATTCTATTGAATATATACAAACAATAATTATTATACTTATACTGTAATTTATTTTTATAGCAAATCGTAAAACCATCATGATTATTTTTATAATATATTTTTTTTAACTTTTAAAATCACGTACTTATTACCAGTATATCTTGTAAATAGGTATCTTCGCTACAGTTTAATATTTATAATTAAGTAAAAAGACAGCAATTAAACATAATAATCGTATTTTTCATAATAAATATTATTAATTATTTCTTAAACACTATATAATAATTCTTCTTATATAAAAACTTCATTACATTATTTTTTATTTTATTTTAGTGAATACCGTAAGAGGCAGATGCTATAAATCAAACCGCAAAATTGTACAAACAAAAAATCAAAGACCTTCGCAACTATAAATCACTCAGGCGAACAGTCGATTCAATCACAGCTGTCACGGACAAGGGGCGGGAACGAAAAAGCGCGCCAAACTTCAAACACCAATGGCATCGCGTCGCACAGGCCGTATAAAGCCCCTGAATGGCCCATTTGAACTTAGAACCCTTCATACTTCATAATCATTAATTACCTTTTATGCCAAGAATTACTTTTATTTTGACATTATAAAGTTTTTATTTCATTTTTTTAATGAATGGGTATCGTTAAAGTTATGAATATATATCATCGATAAACGTTTTGGGTGATGTAGTTATACCCGGAAATCAATCCCGACGGTGGATATGTAGTTTCCTGCGAGGAATGTACCATCGCGAAAGCGGACTAGCATACATGTCTTCCCGACGCCACTGTCGCCCAGAAGCATTACCTGTAAAATATAATAAACTAAGATAAAAAGTAATAGTATTAAACTTATTACTAGTAACTATTAAAAGTGATGCATGAAAGTAAATACTGGATAATATGTAGTCATCATCGCTTGATTAAAAAAAATATCTGAATTTACTAAGTCATGAATTCTGAGTCGTACTATAAATAGAAAAAATAAGCCTTACTTAAAAGCCTTTATAATATCGGAACAAACCCATTAACAGAACTCACAAGGGAATACTAATATTGTATACACATTAACAATTCAAAAGCCTGTTTTTGTATTTTAAGAGAAAAGTTTTTGGTAAATTATTTATTGAACAATACAATAAACTTATTCCGAAATATTCTTGCTTCAAATTATCCATCGACTTTTATAGGAATACTAGCCCCTGCCCGCGACTTCGTTCACGCAGCGGAAGCACTCAAGAGGAAAAAAGTCCCGATTTTGAAACATTTTTATTGACACTCCGCTCCTATTGGTCTTAGCGTATATATAGCCTATAACCTTTGTCGTAAATGAGCTATATAACCCTGAAATAATTTTTCAAATCGGACCAGTAGTTCCTGAGATTACACTCTACAACGTCACAAACTTTACCTCTTTATAATATTAGTAACCTATAGATTTTACAGGAGAATGTAAATGCGGATGTTATTAAACTTTATCTAATTAGACTAGCATATTATTCTTACTATATTTATTTTTACACTTTTATGTGTATATTTTTTGTACTTTGTATGTTTTAACAGTTGAATAAATTCCGGTATAATAATAAATCACAATATGGAGTAAGATGGTAACAAGGTATATTTAGGAGAGGACTGGCTATCAAGTGCACTGACACTTCCAAAGAAATAAGGATGATATCTACTACGTAAGCTTGGAAACGGTCCTATAATCAGCATTTTCCTTATGTTTCCTAACACTGAAACTACTGGCTCTTTGAAAAGATCCAAACCTACGTTGATCAATACTGTTTCCGAGCTTTTATCGCTCACCTACCCGTATAATTCAGCTACTCTTAAATGCTTGCTTACAAATGGATTAAATAATCATAAGAGAAAAACTCGTAAAAGATAACCATCGATCGTAAATATAACGTAAAAGTTGAATTAAAAAAATCTACAGTAATAATAACGAATTTTAGGTAAAAACAAACAAATGTTAAGGACTAAATAGTAATAAAGTAGAACCTCTTTAAGTCGAAATTCTTCAAAACTCAAAAAATGTCTTGTTATTTTCCGTCAAGCCCCAAAACCTCTCAAGCTTACCAGAAATTTCAACCCTTTATAAGTGAAAATTATCAATGAGTTCCAACAAGCCTTTTTGGAATACATTTTCCCTCCATAACTCGATAAAATAAATTGAACCACCGTATCTTGAACATACCAAAGTTTGATTTTACAACCTATTAGCGCGATCATTTGATATTAATTACCTCTACAGCTCGAAAAAAAATATACTCACTTTAATAATTTACCGACAATAGTACCCGAAAGACAGTAAGAATGAATCTAAACATACAAAACGTATATTTCCATGCAAAAACTAAGTCGTAAATTTAAATTGAATGTTTAAATATTTTTGGAGTTTCCCCTGAAGTTCTACATAGTACTGTATTAATATATGATATATGAAAATATATAGCAAATAAAAAATAGTATTGCTTACTTTTCCAAATACATCATATTTGTCTTCTTGTTTGACGTTTTGTTCCCAGTGTTCCGTAGGTGATGGCGGTTCACTATGCGGCATAACACCTTCCTGTTCACTCTTGTCATCATCTTCTCTCGCGTCTGGAAGGTTTCTTGCCCAAGTCGGTCTAACTCTACCGACAACCACTCTCTTCTCCATATGCCTGTTCTCTAAAGAGCTTTGGTTCCACATCCTTGTTCTTTTATCTCTTATGTTTCGCGATCTTTATTTAAAAACTTGTCACACTGTTTATGAGAGGTCACAAACGGCACTATTCATTTTACGACAATTTTCTTCTTAAGTTATTCTATCAATTTATGGTCACTTCATTTTACTGTTTTTGTGTTAAACTAATAGCTGGCTGCAAATTATTACCAAGTTACGACATAAAACTTAATAATATTAGAATTCAAAATATGTAGTGATAAAACTTTTTTCATGAAAAAAAAACACTCGGTGTGTCAATTGTCAAACGGTGCTGGAGTTTATCTCAAATATATAATATTCATCTTTGATATGTAGATTGAACACGGATTATTTAAAAGGTAATGTAGACAATGATATATCATTGGATTTAGGTGAAAAATTACGAAAAAGGGAATTATGTTACATAGCTATAAAATATATAACACATAACTATATTTCTAATATTTTTAAATAGTCTACTATATTTCATTTATTAATTAAACTCTGCTATATAGTAATTATTAATTAAAAAAGGTTATATAGGAGTTTGGAATCAAATTGTGTGTAAAAAAATCCTTGTACATTACATTAGGTACTTTAAAAAGTCCAGTACCAGTAAATATCCCATAAGAATCAAGTATACCCATTTCGGATAATAATCCTCAGAAAAAAAATTGAGCCGTCACGGGACGTCTGGCAGATGTGAAATATCAAAATTGTTCGAATCAAACGAATCTCAAATCCTCGAATCCTCAAATTACACTATAGGTAGAGAGATTGCGCACAGTCGCTTACGCATGGCATCGCATCACCACGTCTCACACACTCGCCACGTTAACAATCAGACTTACCCGTGATTATAGATGTTTCACATAACAGATATTTTAATTTTATCACATGGATCTAAATGCGTTTCTCGGAAACAGCTCTAGTAATAAGAATAAGGATTTATTTCAGATAATAATATATTCATATAACGTAGAATCCTAACCGTGACTGGCAGAGAGGACATTCCACATACAAGGAAGTACATTCAGAAAACTATTAGGACAACTTCTAAGTCCTGTCAACGTTGCGGCATATCGTTGATGTATGGCTTCAAAGTCGTCAACTATGTTTTCAACATACCCGAAGTACTACAGATGCGAGACAGTACAAACAGCATCCTAAGCGTAAATTTAACTTAATAATTCTGACGACATTTTATACTTAGGGAAAAATCTTACATTTATATCTACATAAAACGGAGTTGCGATCCGTCAGCCGCGCTGGACGCACGCATTTGAGCGCCAGATGGTTATTTCGACAACGCAGTACTGTCGAGTGAGTCATCACTCGACACTATTGTATTTTGGAACTGCGATTACTTCCAAGAAACGCACCTGTGTGTCTACCTTGTTCTATTGCTCTTTTGAAATCCGATTAGTTCCGTGAAATGCAGCTGTGCGAAGTGTAAATCTTTCTTTATAGTTTTGTGCTACTTTTAGTCCGGACTCTGGAGTCCATTAAATTCAAAAGACACGCCCCCCTGCCCCTCTGGCAGGGAGGTTTTTAATGTCTTCCCCTGGCCCGCTCCCCTCCTCAGGCCCGGGTATGGCCTCTCATAGTGAGTTTCGGCTTTTAGCTTTTTCGGCTTTTTCACCTCTGCCATGAGGTCCCTTGTGGGTATTCAGGTAAAGGTAGCTACCCCTACTATTCACCGCAAACTTACGCGTTTCCTGCGCGATAATAAGTTTGCTTTTTTCACCTATGCGCTCGAAGAAGAGCGTATGCTGCGTATTGTCATCCGCAGAGTCCCTTCGGAAATTCCAGTCGATGACATATACGAAGACCTCAGGGAACAGAAGATCCCTGTCAAAGAGGTGCACCGTATGTGCTCCCCGCGCACTAGAATGCCCTACTATATGGTGTTGGTCATTCTCGACCGCACCGTGGAGGGTAAGAAAATATTTAATCTCTTGACCCTCTGCGGCCTCTCCAGCATCACCGTAGAGCCGCCGCACAAAACGTCCATACTCTTGCAGTGTCACAACTGCCAGGTGTACGGACACCCGCACTTAATTGTTACCTGAAACCCAGGTGCGTTAAGTGTCTCGGCGACCACTCCACTAAGGAGTGTCCTCGCACGAAAGACTCGCCCGATCCTCCGAGTTGTGTCTTATGCCGCGGCGTGGGCCATACCGCGAATTATCGCGGGTGTCCTCGCGCCCCTCGTACAAAACAGCCCCGCTACGCTAGGCAGGTCTCGCCGTCTAAAGCGCCTGCGGCGTCAATCCGTCCCCGACCTCCGCCTCTCAACTCTAGAGAGGCCTTCCCTAACTTGCCGAGCAAATGTCGTGCACCGGTAGCGCCCGCACCCGCGCCTAGCGCGCCCCTCCGCCCCGCACGGGCCCCTCAGGCCTCGTGGGCCCCCAAGATCGCGCCCCAGCCTGCTCCTCGTCCTCAGGCGGCTAAGCCTTCACAGGCCGACCCCGCCCTCTCCTTCAAATTATCTGGTATGGACTGGTCAGCCCAGCTCTTAATCTTCCAAGAGATCTCGGAGATCTCCACGTACGATGAAGTAGCAAACGATCCAAAACAGGGCCCTATTCGTGCGATCGCCATCGCGGCTACCATTCAAAGGCTCGCGCGCGCCACCTTCTCGAAATAATAATAATTTTTCTCAATATAAGATAGAGTAAACTCGCATGTTTATATCTATCTTCCCCTAATATCGATAAACAATGTCGTTATTTCTATTTTAAGATACCGGCGCCGGCGCCGTTCGATTCATCTGTAAATTCGATCTTTTCAATTCACGTGGCCGACCACTTCGCGGACCCCTCCCTCGTGCGCCACGAGGCAGGGCCCTCACGTTTTACTCCCGCACATACGTCGAGTCATCTCGGCAGCATCTTTGCTCGAGATTATCCGGGTGATCACAAAGATGTTGCTATCGCGATACAGTACACACCACACCGATTATACACACACACAGATATTCAGACATGCACCTTTACACAAACTGGTGGAAGGGTTTATTTTTTTCCCTTATTCGAACTGAATCGAGTAGTTTAGTTTGTTTCTTTCCGATTTACATATTGTGTTTTTGAATCATGCAATTTTAATTGTATGATTCAAAAATGAACACATGTATAGCTTAGCATAGTTTAGCTAGGTCTGATCGGGTTATTTCCGGTAACAGCCCAAGCCGAGGTGTGCCGTGCACCCTTGAGCATGTTACTTAAACAAAATCGGCTGAGTGCCTTAAGAGCTCGCCTTAGTAGTCCGGTGAAGCTGTGAAGGCCTAGTAAGGCCAATAGCGTAGTCAGTTCGAAAATATATATATATATATATCTACATAATTGTTTTGCACAGAGAGTTTGCACAGATTTTGAACATCTATATTAATATTATAAAGCTGAAGAGTCCGAACTACCGGTCCGATTTGAAAGTTTCTTTCAGTGTTAGATAGCTCATTTATCGAGGATGGCTATAGGCTACATATCATCACGTTAAAACCAATAGGAGCGGAGCACTAATGAGGAATGTCTCAAAATCGGACTATTTTTAGAGCATCCGCTGCGTGTCAGTGTCAGTATTATATGCGTTGCCATGGTAACATGATAACATTCTATCGGAAACATTATTAGGGTTTATTTTGTGTTCCTGTTCAAAAGTTTATTCTAGGTTATTTTTAATTCCAATTTTTGATTATAAGTAGTACGTTGCTATCGCAAACATTTTTAAAGTCTATTTTGTGCTGCTATTCTAAAAGGTTAGTAGTAATAATATTCGTCCATCACAATACAGGCGAAGGAATTAATCCATACTGCTAATTCTGAAATTGTCAATATAGATAGTTCTTATGTATTCTCTATATATAAGCGCCGAATCTTCTATATAATATTTCGTAAATTTTTATCTTCTTAATTTTCAAGACCCCAGAATACATGCTCCGTGGTATTATTTTTCATTTATTTCACTTAGCATAATAAACAAACCATATTACATAAAACGCCGCCAATTTAACACAATATAGAGTCAAATAACACAAAATTATGAATAAAATATAAAATCCCTACATAACAGATTGAAATCCCGTCAAAAACTCCTCAAAAAGTTTATTCTATGTTAGTTTTGTTCCCAATTTTTAGTTTGTGATATATTACGCATTATAAGAATAAAGCGTGTGTATATAATATTCAAATAAATACTTTTTTATGAATACATATATCTGCGGTGCTACAAATATCAACATTTTTCTTTAATTCTGTCGATATGTCTGTTTGTTTATTTGTTCCGGGTAATCTCCGAAACAGCTTATATGAACGGTTTTGTTTTCTTAGAAATGACTACGCTATTGACCTAGCAAGCTTAACAGCTTCAACGGAGTACAAGTAATATTTGAATGGGAATTTTACGGGCAAATAACTAACTAATTAGCTGTTTTATTTTAAGCTAGCGAGTTCAGCAAAAGATACCCGATATTATATCTATATAATAAAAGATTGAACACATATTGTTCGATAATGTATAGCTTAATATTTTCATTACTTTCTTATATAGTGTAAGTGAGCACTGAGGGTGATACATAGATAGAAGTTTAAAGTTCTAGCTATGTGGCTTATGATAAATCCCATCCCATTCGATACACTATTAGTATTCACATATATTATGTAAATGTTACCTGTTACTGTAGATGATGTGCGTGTCATACTTACAAATATTTTTGAAAGAGTATTATTGTTATTTACACATCTAATAACAATTTTAAATTTAATTAATACATTCAAAAAACGCGTGCGGAGCTGCGGGTAACAGCTAGTTATTAAGATAAAAGCGACTTTGCTCTCCAGAATAACAAATTCCATTTTAATGAGAACCAATATTCGAGTTGTAACATAATTACATTATTTGAAAGGTATATGTATATTTGAGTAATAGGCTTGACTGTATCATGTTTTGATTAAAGGGGTTATTAATGTTAATTAACATTTAGAAACTCTGCGATAATTACAGTTAAGTTTCATATGAAATTGACTTTGAACTTGTTTTGTTGAAACGATTTAGGTATCTGTGTGTAAGTGTTTAATAAATGATGTAGGGTAATTCCAAATAACAGTGTATACAAACAGCTTTAGAATCCGTCTAAATGTCAAGACGTACATAAACTTTGACGCTAACGTTGTATGCTTTATAATTCATCCTAATATGCTTTTAGAGTATATAGGCGTAGTGTAGATTTTATTTGAAAAATTTATAAAATCGCGACTAGTAGTGTATTATTATTATTTTTTGTATCATAGCAGGCAAACGAACAAGCGGACCCTACTTGATATTAAGTGATCACCGCCGTCTATAGACACTAGCAACACCAGGGGGATCGCTAGTGCGTTGCCAACCTGTACGTGAGGAAGGAGGGGACGTGGGACTCCGGCGCTCTTACTGACCAAACTTTTTTTTTATTTTTATTTTCGAAATGACTACGCTATTGGCCCAGCAAGGTCTTAACAGCTTCACCGGACTACTAAGGCGAACGCTTAAGGCACCCAGCCGATTCTATTTTGGCAACCAGCTCAAGGGTGCACGGCACACCTCGGCTTGGCTATTGCCTGTTGCATGCAAAATCGCGACCTATCTTAGCTAACCTAGCTAACTATTCATATATGTATGAGTTGTTGAAACGTATATGTGTACCAAGCATATTACTGACCAAACGAAACGCAACAATGCAAACACTGCTATTTCACTTAGGTTTTCTTTGTGTCCGATGGTACTACACCAGGCGAGCGGACCCATTCATGCTGAAACCAATAATAGCTTCAGCGTGGCTCTACCACCTGTAATTATTTAATAATCCGAAGTGGGATTGCCATATTTTATTATGTTTTCGTCGGAGCGCGCAAATGGAATAGAAATATTTATATATACATATTTATTGAAGAATTGTATTGCATATAATCAATACTAGACCATATCGAAGTTAATCTGGTGTTGTAATATCGCACATACAGTCTAGTGCCTTATCTTTCAAATTTAATGAGAATAATGTTAATTAATTAAAACAGTATAATTTCATTATGTTTAAGTGTCCTAAATTAACATCATCATGATTTGATATTTTCACATTACTTATTAGAATTTTATGTTTCATTTACAAGAACAACTTATGATCCGAGTCAGAAGAATATTTAGTTTAACAATTTAGTTGGCACGTTGGTTATTCTGAGTGACTGGTTACTTGTTAGCAATATTTTTACAGGTTACTCATTATTTGATACTCGTTCTTAATTAATTAAACAATTAGGTGCTTAATATTTGACCTAATTATCTAGAAAATACAAAAAATCATAGTCAATCCTCTATCCGTCTATGTTGACTAATAAAATCAACTAATAAAACATAATTTATTTTTTGTTTTGTTTATTTTATGTTTACTTTTTGTTATTGAAGTCTTAGAACAAACTTAAACTTAGGGTTTCTATGTTATTTGTTAGTATTTGTTTTAATATTATTATTTTAAATGTTAAATGTGGCCAGGAACTATCATACGATTGAATTTTTTTACTCTCTAAATAGCCACGGTGTATAAGACCAGCGACTGTTTTTCTTGTGACGTCACGGTTGTGGAAATTGTAAAAAAATATCCGTGATGTCTTAAAAGAACCTTGTGATTACGGCGTGGCGGTCAAACAAAGTCGTGATCAAAAAGTCAGCATCATTTTTGAGACGGTCACGCGTGTAAAAATGGGGCGTGATATATTTTTTCGGGACAGAGGTTCTAGTGGCAAACATGACCCTAGTCAGGTGGGATAAGGGTAAGAAGAAGAAGAAAAAACATATAGTGGTACAACAAAATAATTACAAGGAGGGTTGACGACAAGCAGGCGGCCGATCGTAAAAATTTAGCTAATTCATATATGACAACATGACAAACATGCTGTGCCGACCCTACTCAGGTGAGGTAAGGGTAAGAAGAAGAAGAAGAAACATATAGTGTTACAACAAAATAATCGCAAGGAGGCTTGATGACAGGCAGGCGGCCGGTCGTAAAAATTTAGCCAAATCATACATACATCACAATATGACAAACATGTTGTACGGACCCTACTCAGGTGGGATAAGGGTAAGAAGAAGAAGAGGTTCTAGTGACAGTAACAATCCCATATGTCGGGACGAATGGTTACCCAGTAAGGAAGTAACCCATGACCTAATAATAATATTTATATACAAAAATTAAACTCTTTTTACTATGTATGTGCGAATGTTTAAAGGAAAGTGTGTGTGTACTTATTTATGTCCACGCATTAGAAGTTATACTTCTTTGGCGTAACAAGATAAAAATCTTTTAAAAAAAAATATCTTTCGCCTTATTCTACGTTTGTAGACAAAACGACACTAACAATAAAAAAAAAAGTATTTAATACATTGAAAGTTTTAATACAAAGAAATACAAAGAAACAAAATGTTGACTATAGCTAACTTCAGGGTGTCGGTTTTTCGTGATGGTGTGCGCGCATCGTAAAATTTAAAATGATGATTTTTCCCTAACGCACCAAAAGAACTTCAAACTTCAATAAATTTGTATAATTACATGTCAGAGAAATTGATGTGTCAATAATTGTATGAATAGAAAGCAATACATAAAAGTTCTATATGTTTTATTTATAGGAGGCAAAGTTACGTCTTTTAAGAAAAACCATACATGTTTATAAAAAAGAACCTAAACGTTTTACGGATTAGCTTAGAGCATAAAAAGTACCAACTACACTTGGGTACGACCAATAACAACTTATTTACGGGACGCTTAATAAAACTATCCGGGTAAAACATACCTACATTTTAAGATATCTGCGTAATATAAATGTTGTCTGAGGTACAAAAATGGATATAAGATAATGCTGGGAAAAAATACTGATTAAAAGAGGTAGATCAAATCTATAATTACACGAGCGAAACCGCGAGTAAAAGCTGGTACCATTGTATTTAAAAAATGCCTATAAATACGTAAATTACGTATTTCATAAGAAACTTCAAAATGACAAATTAAGATTTTGTACAAGTTCGTAGTGCCGCTGTATCAATTATACACTGCCTTCCCTTTAACGCTAGAGGGTCCTGATGTTTGTAATCAAAATTCGGTAGTCCGGTGAAGCTGTTAAGACCTTGCTAGGTCAATAGCGTAGTCAGTTCGAGAAAAAAAAAAGTAATCAAAATTCGAAAAATGTTACCTATTACGCCAAATTCTTAAAAATTCTCAAAAAATAAGAAGCTCATACATGTAGTAAGAGTGCAAATTGTACTTGTCTGCACTGTTCTGATTTTAGTATTGTAATCAATGAACCAAAATACACATAAACGCCAACTTTCATGAATCTCTTTTGAGTAGTTTCGGAGTTCATCGTGGACAAACATCAAGCACTGGATTTTTATTATATATTTAGATAGATTATGTACGCTGTACCTTGTATGCTGTATCCGTGACTCAGTAATCTTTTGTGGACATAATTACTTGCTGTGATAAAAACTGCAGCATTAGACCAAACTAAATATTATGTAAATATTCTCAGCGTTCAAATATCTACACACCATTTTTTATGATACTCAGTAGATCTGTCTTTGCATGAAAACTTACTTAGATGTGCCAACTTGCACGGGCATTGATCAAACAGAATTGGAGTTGAATGATCTATATCGTCTATATATACGATGATATGACATAGATGTATATACTAACTATTATCCATTTACATATATGGATACAGATATGGGCGTAATCGAGTATTTTTGTAATCAGATTTTAATCTGATTGAAAGTAATCATGATTGTTGTGTAATTATTCATTGTGATCAAAGAAAGCAGTAATCAAGATTATTTGTATTCAATATTTAGTAGTAGTTTATACCGCTATCCATACCGTACCGCTACCGAACTCGCTTGTAATTTTTTTCAAACATACCTGAAAGTCTTAAAATCATTGATTGTGACAATTAAACTTTTATAATTGGGGTAAATTTAAATTGATGACAAAGGTAGAATACGAATAAAGTTGTTTACACTATAAAACTACGTCTTATTCCTAAATTAATATCCTGATATTAATCAAAACAAGTAATCAATATTATTATTAAAAAATCATAATCATTAATTTCTTGTATGATTACTTTTTTGATTACTTAAGTTTATCTGTAATCATAATTGAGGATTACAAAATGTAAATATAATCTTTCATCAGTAATCTGATTTTTTTTTCGAACTGACTACGTTATTGACCCAGCAAGGTCTTAACAGCTTCACCGGACTATTAATCTGATTACATTTTGCCCAACACTGGATATTACACACGTATTGCGCTCTAAGGAATGCGACCACAGTTACGCTCTTAAAGTATGTCAACGTGTTATGAAGCATAGCGTACTGGAAGCTCACTCCATAAGTAGCTTTAGTTTAGTAGTTAAGATCACGCTACACTCTTAACTTCAAACTCTTAGAAATTCATGATCACCTTATTTCGTTGGTAAAGTCTAATGCCTTTACTTACAACTTATCAAATTTAAAAAAAAAACGTTTCTGCCAAAACAACAAAAACCTGGATTCTGTGTTCCCGTAAATAGTATATGAATAACTGGAGAGGAAGATAATGATAAGATCTTTACAAGGTCATTAACAGAATTCCAGGTTTCTGTATTATGGGAATGTAGACAAGACTTTTCCAGGAGCAGAAAAGCAAAATTTCTGATTGTATGATCTACCTAAATTAGCTGTCTCTAGATTTTTTTTTTAATTGAAGCACGACAAAGTGACTGCACTATGCCTGATGTTAAGCATAGTACAATCCAAAAACATCGACAACCACCGAGAGACAGATTATCTATCGCCGGTCGCCGCTGTCATGCCGGCCATAATGACGAAAGTCACCCGGTACTGGATATGCACAGGCTGATCCCGAACCGCGACGCGCAGAAGCGAGTCATTATGACGAACTTTTTTGCCAAATACATGGTGGTTGCGACCCAGTCGGGCTAGAAAACCCTACCACCGCGCTATCGCCATTGCCTCGTTCGTTCGTTGTAGATTGTATATTATGTGGGTTAATCTTAGGTCATGCACCAATTTTTGTTTTTCCTAGAAACTCTTAAGAAATTTAAGAGTATTACAATATTGCCCCTTTATAGCGATTATAATGGTCGGCTTATCTGGATTCCATAATTCAGGAAACAGTAATTAATCTCAGTTTCTAGGTTTATAAATTTTCTACAGAGTTTGATTTATTAAAACCAATATATCTGCACCAAACAACGCTTTTAGTTTGAACTCGCTGGAGGTCATTTGAAAGCCGAAATTAGTAAAGTTTGAAGGTAATCCATTTCCTCTCCCGCGGTTTTGGGTACCCGTTTTATAAAGTGGCTTTTATGAAAACTTGTATAGATTACGTTTTATTTTTTATAAAAGTGGTGGAACGTTCAGTTTTACATTTCAAACTGCTTTTGACATATATTTTGTTATATACATTGTGGGGTACAATAGACTCATTTAAATGTAATCTCATCTCAGCAATACATGTATGTCTAAGAAAAATGAAAATTTATAAGGTAGTTCATTGATTGAACCTTTGATGAGACGTGACGTATGGTTAGTGCCAGTGCAATATTAACGAGCAAGACGAATAAAGGTTGAAATCATTTAATTGCAACACTGCACTCGATACTGACCACTTATCTTCAATACTGGCCATCTATTTCCGTTACATTAAATGATATATATTTGAATAATTGACGTTTGATATATATTATACCATTATATACCATAACTGTTTTTTCTAAATATATAAGATTATTGCTCAGTTTGCGTATTCAATTTATAGTTCTAGAATTACTTAATTCTTTCATAAAATATTAAGAAATATAAGCGTTTGAGAAATGTACTTCAAATGACACTGCAAAGAAATGCAGAACAATGGAGTATGCGATAACTGATATCGGTAATATCATTATCTTAATATTTAAACTCATATCATTTGCAATGGAAAATAAATCTCTAATCAATATCAAAACATTTACATGCAAAATTACCACTGATATTCAATGGAACCATACACTTAACATAATGCAAAACAATAAAGGAATCTTATTTCTGATACTATTAAAAATTAAATGATGTGCCTTTATACGTATTAATAGCTATGTAAATACGCAGTGCCTATATTCCAAGCTCGAATCCGATAATCCTGTAGAATTCACGTACGGTATTGAATACGAATTCTCAATTTGCATACTTAATTCGGCTCTTGTCACTGGGATATTGCGTGTACTATACAAATACCTAAAAACCTACGATTGTTTTTAACTTTTTAAATGAACAGCTATATTTTTGTTTAAAGTTCTTGCTAACAAAAAGTTAAATAGAATAAAATAGACGTTTAAGTAACGATGTGATAATGCCCTAAACTCTTCGTAATATGATATAGAAAAATTAGATATATTCCATAATAATATACTAATATTACAAAGAAGTAAAGTTTGTGAGTTTGCCACGTTGTAGAGGATAATCTCAGGAATTACTGGTCCTATATAAAAAAATCTTTTATTGTTACATAGCTCATTTATCGAGGAAGATTTATAGAATTATACCATCACGCTAAGAGCAATAGGAGCGGTGCACAAATGAAAAATGTTTAAAAATCGGGATTTTTTTTCCTCTTTAGAACTTCCGCTACGTGTTAGCGTTAACCCAAATAACTGCTCTATGGGGACGAAGTCGCGGGCAGGGATTATTGTTCTATAATTTGCATAAAAAGACTACAGATACCGGAACACACGTATGGATGCTTGGCAATGGATCTTTGATTAGAGGATAGTAGCTAATCAGACGGGTATTAAAAAATGTCCTCCTATCATACGTAACAGGACCATTTTTTTCTCGAACTGACTACGCTATTGACCTAGCAAGGTCTTAACAGCTTGACCGGACTCGTAACAGGACCAGTAATAAATAAATGTTCCAATAACTACATTTTGGATTATTTAGCATTTAGAGCATATTTAAGAAGCCTGTGCTGATATCTAAAAGTAAACAGTAGAGTTTTTATCGAACCAGTTACTCCATAGTTCGATATTACAATGTTGAAATAAAAAAAAATCTTAGTGAGACATAATTTCTATCAGTCTAGATTGAACCAGTATAATAACAGCATAATATATACGTTTGTAAATCTTGCCAGTGGACACGAAAGCACTGTACGTGCTCAGTGACAATCATATCTCTTATACCGACACAGGGGTTCTAGACCTTTTTCAACATAACGTATCTGATCTGAAGGTATTCACCCTAAACTATATACGTAATATTATTTTAAGGCATTGTATCATTTGTTTTGTATCATCGTCTATGCATTTTTATATAACAGAATTTTAAACAAAAATGCAAAATTGGAATACGATACATTTTTATGTCAACGTTAGCAGATTACCGCCCTCTTCGTCGGGCATTAAAGAATTTAGTAGTCTCAATCGAATCCAATAATAGGTAATCTAGAAGCATCTACGAAGATTGCACATCGAATAGTCATAATTCTATGTCGATACGATTCGTAGTTTTAACATGATTCAACACCAAAATGGTTGTATTTTTATTATATGTATTTATATTGAATAAAGTAGAAGATATTCTATAGTACATACTTATCTATCCAAAAATAACGTAATGTAAATCTCTGTTTTATTTTTTTATCGGACTATTTAATTGTTAAACCGAGTAGAATTTGCTTCATAAATTTCATAATAATAATCCGTGTATTCCCGTTATGGAATTGGTAGATATTTTTTATATATCGGATGTGTTTTGTCAGTTTAATCGTACAAATTTTATTTATCTAGATAAAATAGGTTTTGATGCAAATTGCAAAAATGCAAAAAATGAGGTGGATACCATATGTCTACTACAAAAACGGGCAGTTCGGGCAATTTATAATACGCGAATCGTTAAAGTTTAAAGAATTCGGTATTTTAACTCTGCCCTCCCAATATATTCTTGAGAATTTGATATACGTCTGCAAAAACTTAGATAATCTGGAATTAGTAAAAGACCGACGTAATGTAAATACTAGAAATAATAACAAACTGGTCACCCCACGTTTTAGGCTAAGACCAGTAATAGTTTTTTTAGGTAATGGTGTTAGATTTTATAACAAAATCCCAAAACACATTACTGACTTGCCATATAATAAGTTCAAGTGTTATGTCAAGTGAGTTTTAATTCATAAAGGCTATTATAGGGTGGATCAATATGTGAACGATGGCGACGTCTGGAAGTGAGGCCTCTCTCTGTGCATCCACCAAAAACGAATGTAACGTTATATGTTTACTATATTGTAATTATATAAAAAAAGTATCATGAAAAGATAACCCATATCGAGTTTTTTGCCGTGCTTCTCAAAGACTGTTTTGTATTCCGAACCAGTGGTAGTTTTGACGTTCATAAGTGCCATTTCAGGGCATAAATTGAATAAAGAGTATTTTGATTTTGATTACTATATTAATAGGAAAATGTCGCAATACATACAGTAAACATAAACGAGATAATAAAATTATATAGTAATGTTCCTTTAGCAAAATTTGTCCAGCTTCATCTAATGAAATTTTGGACTCTTTAATTTAGAGCACTGCTCAAATAAATAATTGTTGTTGTTAGTCTAATTACTTAAGCTTGGCAAATTTAACTTCTACATTTCCTGCTAAAGTACATAAAGTTAATTATAACATGAATTTATCCCTCTTAATATTTACTTAATTATGCTGGCTTAGCAACAGAAAACAAATTAATTATACACAAAATACACATTAACAATAATAACTTATAGAATTAAATTTGTCCTCCTATCAAATTTGGGCACAGCAATTTACTAATGTTATGGAAAAAATAATAAAAAAAAATAGCAGAAATTAATTAATATAAGAAAACTCATTATATTACAAAAAAGTACTTTTTTTTGCGTGCGAAAATCATTTTATATCATCTTAAAATATTGTTAAAAAAGAGAAAGATGGAGAGAAAAGAGTGAGTCAGATTGAAAGGGTAAATTATTTGAGCAAAAAGTCCATATATCATAGCAATAACGAACTTAAAAATAATAATTTATTATCACATTAATATTAATGTAAGTATTATATAGTACAAATGGTTTTATGTATTTGGTGGACATTTTTGATCGAAAAACTTTTTTCGTTACGAGAATTGAGTCGCCTAATTTGCATGTTCATTGGATTTACGGATCACATTTAAAAATAAAAAAAAGTTTAATCGAAATTTATCTAAAGTAGACTAAGAAATAATAATGACCTACTAAAGAGATGTAGGCTTTAATCTCTTGCGTAATTGCATGTGTTATTCATAGTTTGGTTGGTACAAATTATTTTAGGTTATTTTTAGTTTTATGAATTCGTAATATAAATGATGACTGTGTTAAAGAATTAATATTTTCTGTGTAGTTTTATCTATATCTAAGTGTAAACAAATGTAAATACTCCATGTTGTTTGTGACTTCCTATTAACGATGGTTCGAATGAAGAAATGTTTTGTTCGTCTGTAACTAAAATTAATAATGTAATAATGAAAAAAATTAAATGTTTTAAACGGATAAAAAATAATTATTCGTAAATTAGCACGATTAGATTTCATTTGAACTAAAATTAGTGTACATAAACTTCTTAGTTTATGTTTTAATTTTTCAAGGCCCAGATCTCAAAATTGCTGATGATATTTTTTACTTTCTAGACAATTTTTTTTTTAAATTACAGTTTTATATTGCATAACTTGTTTTTCAAATTTAAATACGATACATATTTTCTTAATTATGATGTCAACATCGTATGTTGACCAGTGCATCATAAGGTCTACATTCGTTTGTATGTAGCTTAAACCCTTATGGTTTTGGACAGGCCAAGGGTTAATATACATGGTGACTGCGACTTATCCGACGCCGGAGTATAGTCCGGTGAAGCTGTAAAGGCCAAAAAAACAAGGCCAATAGCGTGGTCAGTTCGAGAAAAAAAAATATCCGACGCCAGTGCATTGGAGCTTAATTTTCAAACCTTTACAAAATAGAATTTTATCAAATTGAAGCAGACTTACAACGACACATTGCAGTGACGCATGAGATGCGGTTTCAAAAGCTTCTGAACAGGACTGTATGAGAAATTAAAAAAGGACTGCCACTAGCACACACTACACACCAGCTATTTAAGTTACATATCATGGTAGGACTTGCATTAATATCCACATGACTAAACATGACCATCGACCTATAAATGTGTCACCAAGTTAAAGTTGTTTTTTTTTTGATTTGATTACGCTTTCAACTTAGCAAGGTCTTAACAGCTTCACTGGACTACTAAGGCGAGCGCTTAAGGCACTCAGCCGGTTTTATTTGATAACTGGCTCAAGAGTGCATGGCACTTCTAGGCTTGGACTGTTGCCTGATACATGTAATTTGCGACCTATCAGAGCTAACCTAAGCTAAGCTAACTATTCATATATATATGAATCGTTGAAACATATATGTGTACCAAGCATACATACGAGTACATCAACAACTCTTATATATATATCGGATCGGATAATTTTCTAAACTATTTCAGTTCGACAAGGGAAAGAAACAAAACCCTTCCACTTTCTTATGTTAGCGTGTATGCGTGAACGTGTGTGGAGGTGATGTAAGATTTTGTGTGAGTGTATCACGCGAGCAGCGCACTCAAGGCCTCCACACCGAGGGAACGGACCTAGGCTTGAGCCGCTGACGAGGGGGGCCTAATCTGGTTAGTTAAAGTGGGTATGTTCTTGCTGTTAAGATCTTATATCACTCTAGGTTTAGCAAGACCTTCTTAACCCACACCGTAATTTAATATCAGATGACATTAATAATCAAACACTAAAACCTCGATATAAAAGCAATATGTACCTACATTTGAAAAGTGTTACAATTTTAATAAGAGTTAAAAGCACTATTGGTCGATCATAGACATTAACATTTATATAAAATCGTACAGACGTTACCAAGAATGAAAAATAAATCTCCAAAGAAAATTAAATCGCAGAATGCCAAAGCAAATACTTCGCGGACCAAGTGAAGGAAATAGGATTGTGAAAATGTAAAAGCTCTAGCAGTAAAGGCAAGTAGATATATAATATACAGCTCCATTCGCTTCGGATGGTTCCGACTGACGGGATCTCTAATTCTGTTAATACAACTGTTGCTTTCACTCACGTTTCGGAGGAGAGTGCCTTCCAAACGTTTATCGTTCGAGAAGGATAACGTTAACTCGTGACTGTATAACATATCGGATATATCGCAAGTTTCGAAGGGTGTGTGTGTGAAACGAACATGTGTATTTAACTCAGGTACTTCTTAGCAACATATTCCTTGAAGTGAAACTACTTTTCGGACGATGTGACATTGATTTTATCAAGCGAAAATGTGTAAAGAATAAGAGATAGCTATAAATGTATATATAGGTGTGTAAATATATATATAAGTGTGTAAATGTAGAGAGAGAGAGAGAGAGAGAGACACATTGAAATCTGTAGCATATTATTTTCTGTTCGGTCGTAGTGACTATCGCTCACTTTTAAAAATTATTCTTTTTTTTATATCATAGGAGCCAAACGAACAGGTGGGTCACCTGATGCTAAGTGATCGCTGCGGTCAATACACATTAGCAACAACAATAGGAGTCACAATTGCGAAGCCAGCCTGTATTTGGGAGAGGGTGAAGGGTGGGAAGAGAGGGGGAGGAAAGGTGAGAGAGAGGGAAACGGGCCTTCAGCACTCTCACTGACCGAACGAGACTCAAAGATGCACTGTTACTTCACGTCGGTGTTTCTGTGGGTCGCGTGGTACTACCCCAGGCGAGCTGACACATTCATGCTGAAACCAGTAATAGTTTCAGCGGGGCTCTACGATTACCATTCTGTGTTATGTATTTTGAATACTGTTGATGTACATTAAAGTATTACAATATAATGTTGAAAATTAAAGTTTACCACCTACCTACATAGTTTATTCATCTTATTCTACTAAAAATTAATCTGAATTTAATTTTACTTCCACCGCGTGTGAAATGCCTAATGTGTCGACCTACCGAAAAATCGAAAATTGATCGAAAAATTCCTTCTGCATCTTATATAGTGTTATAGAGCCTACTCGTTTAGGTCAGCTTCTTCAGAGGCATAAATGTAGAAGGAACTGTAATTTTTTTCTGAATAAAATGTATTTGCTATGTCGTTTTCGTGCCACCCTACAATTTGTATACAAAATGTAATGGTAATCAGTTGAGCAGATAAGACGTGAAAGCGTAACAAACAAACTCACATTCGCATTTATAATATTATTACTGTTAAGATTTATTAAGGAAGATTATAGGTTATCTAATATCAACCTACGACCCTTGGGAGCGGAGTAGTTATAATAAAAAGTGTAGGTCAGAAAGTACGTTATGCGTGAACGAAGTAATTTTACCACGGTATCAGGTACCAGGGGTTAAAGACAAGAAAATTAAATGCAAGTAAAACCGCGAGACAAATGCCGTATTATAATATAATATGAATCAAATAATATAAAATTAGTCGTGGAATTCATTAAAGTTCACGAGGTGAACGTAAGCCTAGTCTATATAATTTGTCAAACAATATTAAATTAATATTTAGTTAAAAGCATCCTTTAGATTTGAATCGCGGAGAAGTATTATGTAATACAAATTATTTTAAGGCTTATTAGCCTCCAAAAGTGCGATAGCTTATAATGTTATATATATATATATAGTTTAAACTTAATAGCATGGTACGTGCATATTATGAAGACAGACGAAAGTCATGCAACTAGAAAAGTTTTAAGTATGAAGATGGATCAACATACACGTAGAGGAAGAACAAAAAGATATGGATAGATTGTGTTAAAAAGGATTCGTGTATAAAAGGTGTGAATACTGAGATGCTATCTGACAGCGAAGTTTGAAAAAGGAAAACATGTTATGCGGATCCTAATTGGGCTGGAGTTGAATAGTGAAGTCGGAATATGGATTTCCGAACTACTGATGGTCGCCGTTCTTCTTTGATTGTACTATGCTTACTGTCAAACACATTGCCTTATACAGAAAGATTATATCGATTAATCTACATTCAGGAGGCATAAGTTTTTACTGTTATTCAAAGATAACTCTACCCGTATAATTCCATACATTGATTTCTTTCGAACCTTCTTTCTACCTACTTGCTCAGTCTTTTCACGCAATAGTGAATTGCTTGTGTTATTATTATATTAATCTTATGTATACTAGAAATTTCCAGGATTACAAGCGCTATTGATATTACAAAGAAGGCAAATATCAATAAGTTCTGAAAGTCAACATTGTACTTTATTACTACTATATTGTTATATTTTACTCGTAACATGATAGCAATATATTGTTACAAGTTATTCGACCGAAATACCAATTATATTAACTATGTTTAATATCAAATTCAATGTACTCGTATACATTTCTTTGTATAATTGAATGGATTTATTTATTTCTAAATATACCTTATAATTTCAAAAGTAATATGATATATACAATTTAACAGGCTTTTTTTAAACTGACTATCATTTGTTGGTCTTTTTTATATCATAGGAGGCAAACGACCATGTGAGTCACCCGACGTTAAGTAATCACCACGGTCCATAGATACAAGCAACATCAGAGGAGTCGCAAGAGGAGTTGCAGCCTGTGTTGTTGGAGAAGAGGGAGGGGGAGAGGAGGAAGGAGAGTGACACGTGGGCCTCCAGCGCTCCACTGACCGAATGACAGGCAACAATGCATGCGCTGTTACTTCACGTCGGTGTTTTTGTGAGAGGGTGGTACTACTCCGGACGAACAGACCCATTCATTCTGAAACCAGTTACAACGTCAGCGTGACTCTACCAACTACAAAAGCCTGATAAGCCTTCATAGTTTCACACGGCTGTTTTAGCTGAGCGCTTAAGGCCTTAGCCGAATAGTAACTAGAGCAAGGGTGCCAAAGTAGCTGGATCTCGTCTTAGCCTGTTGCATGCAACATCTCGTATAGAGCTAAACTAACCATACATGTGTACATTGGTGAGACACATACGCATAACTTCATGTGGGTCTCACAAACGCATACATGTATTTTGAATTTGGAATTTTTTATCAAGGCTGATGACTAATAGAAAAAAAAGATACAGAATCTATATTTCTACTGTATGAATGCATGTGTATGCGGTACAGTGTGGAGTGTGTTTTTAATTATTGAATGCAATATCACTATATCGCTAGCTGCATTCTCGACGCTTTTACTATGGGGGATCGAACTTAGGCTTGACACTCTGTTGAGGGTGGCCGCGGTGGTTGTGCGGGAAAGAAGTAAACCGTCCAACCACGGTGGCATAATCGATGGTAAATTCAATAGATATCAGCTTGTCTCATTATATTTATCACTACCTTATGCCCGTGACTTACATTTCATGGAAATAGCTTTGTTTTATCAAGGGAATAACGGGTTTTATCTATGTTAATAGTAGGTTATCTTCTATTTTATTTTTTTATTGTTACTTAAAGTTAATTACACATTTCATCGATTTTATTCCAATGAAAAATCGTTCATAAGCATAGATAATACTATGAAAAAATGGTCTGCCAGTAAAACTCTTATCAAAATTTGTTTAACCGTTTTCAAGATTAGCCTAGCCGAAGAACAAACACAGCAATTTAATTTATATGTATTTCCTTAACAACTCTATTAAAACAATCATATAAAACAGAGCACAAAGCTTAAGGTAGAAACAATTTAAAACAAATGTAGCTAGCTCGTTTAATATATGTCTACATTGGCTGTCGAGTACACGTGATGTAGGTAAATCTTGACAATTTATTATACTTGATTGTGGTTTCTCCCTCAGCGGCGTACGATATTATTTAGGTAATCAACTTATCGTATCTTGACCGTAAGTAATAAATAACTACACAATTCAATTACTACATGCGATCATAATATTTTCGCTTTTATTTCATATTTGCCTGAGAATCTTTAAGGAATTATGACTCACAATTCTAATGTACAATTTTTTTTTCATAAGAAAATCTTCTTACGTACCTTAAGCCACGCTTTATTTTTTATGAGACAGGAATATACTTGACCGCAGTCTCACCTGATGTTAATTGAAGACGAGGCCTACGAAGTATCACGCTTGCTTAACAAACAAAATGCACTGTAGAAGTGAAAATTATGTATTACAGGGAAACATTTGGATTAAAAAAAAAAATACATAAACAGGCAACGTCACGCGTTCCAAGGCGGTCCCCATTCGAGTACAGACCGCGCTCGACGTTGCTTAGCTTCGGTGTTCAGACGAATAACTATGTTTTCAACACTCTACCCGACACAGTGTTTACCTCCACTACTTTTCGTCGTACAAAAAGGTTGCTGATTTAAATTTCAAAGCCCTCCCATACGAAATTTCAGTTTAAAAATTTCTTATCAATTTAACAATCGCAAGGTATAAAGATTATGTAATAAATAAGCTAATTGCTTATAATCACGAAGATCTCCATTAAATACACACGAAACCTATTACAATGTGATGAGGTATCTATCTTGTGGAAAGACAAGGAAGGCTTAATTAAATCATGTAAATTATGCACAGATATTGCAATATACTGAGGGACATGCTAACCTGCGACAATGGTTCACAGAGAGCATTTTTACTGTCATAAAGATCTAATCCCTAATTACTAAATATGATTAATTTTAGGGCAACCAATGATCCGTTAAAGGTATAATAGTTGTACTCTATAGACGATAGTACTTATGTCAGAAGGTCCGCTGTATATTTAACGTCCAACCCTCCTTCAGTCGGTCTATTCTTGCTTTGGCCATAGACTTACCACATTAATAATTTTAATGATTTTTACCCTTATATCACAAACTCCTGAATTATTATATACCAATTTTCTAAATAACTATATTGGCAGAAAAAATCAGATTTACTTGATTAGCATTTCGTCCTTTAATAAAACATACATTTCTTCTAAACTGAATCAGAGAGTTCTGAGAGTAGGTGCCTTGGAAATATAATTTAATATTGAAAAATCAAGAGGTCCGTTCGCACACATTTATATATATTTTTTGTATATAAAATAACATTACAAATATGGGGAAATTATTTATATTTGCTGACGTCTTTTTATACAGCTGACAACGCTTACACGAACTGTGTCGACGTGTATTGTTCTAGAGGATTTAACGAGCGCTACGTAATCTCGTTGAACAAGTTTTATACTCTTGTAATGTTAAATATTAACGTTTGTTTTATTTTTCGCAAAATTATTCTTTTATTTTTAAGATAAAACAGGTATCAGAATCACTTGAAGCATTATTCTGTCTGTAGAATCAATTGACTAAGAGTATAAATTTGTTGTGTTCACTAGTGCCTACTCCGATTTTGTACGGTTTTACTAACAAAAATAAATGAAGCCAAACCTTGTCTTTACAGTACGATCATTATTGAAATAAGATATCGATTAAATAATTCGAAGTATAGTTTATAGCAATGCTTTGTAGAGTAAAATATTGTTTGTATCTCCTTGTGAAGAAAAACAAATAGTTTAATAGAACGTCATGTACCTCATTTATCTATACATTTGTTTGAGATATACTATGTACCTATATATATATATATTTCTTACCAAAATAACTAAAATAACAAAGTAAGCCAAAACAATCTAAGAAACTGAACAACTAAACGACAATATGTCAATATAGTTTAATATGTGCCTTCTTTCCTAGTCACTACTTGCTAGAAGTCACTCACCGACTTTTTATATGGAGATGTTTTAATTCAAATTTGTCACTTTTCTCTACGATTTTCGAAACATTTCCTTTCAAATAAACACAACAAAAAAGAATTATGCAACAGTTATAGCCATTATTAAGTGGTGTGCTGAGATACATTCCTACATAATAATTATTTTTTATTTATATAGATAAAATACGGACATACCTTCATATTGTGTACATTGTGTTATATAATACAATTGAATTACAGCTGCTTATTAATAATAGTCTTTATGATTATTTTCTTTGGTGATGTTAATTTCTAATAAACATACGATTTTGATTTACGAACTTTGAACTATATGTAAAACCGGTGAAACATACCGCATAATACAATATATACAGACTTATCCATATTTATGCGACGCTGAATATCAAATTACGTAGGTAAATGTATGTTAAACTGATTTTTCTCGCGTATTTCGTTCGCGCCGTTGAAATAACTGTAAAAGCCTTTCTTCTTCCGTGGTTAAGCGCTTTAAAATAGCAACGTAGAATTTTTATAAAATTTGTATTCACATTTCAATTCGTTTTAAATTTATTGTACGCAGTTTTTTAACGCTAAAGTGGTTTATTTTAAAGAAATATTTATTAGGGTTAAGTCATTGATATAAAAACCCAAGGCGCAGTCTCAAATAAAAATAGCGTTCAAAAACGGCCGCAAAAACTCCCCAATGCGATTTGCGTTATGCGGTACAATGATTTTGCAATTTGAACCTTACTAGAATGATTTAAAGTTGTTTTTACAAGAACGCAAGCGACGTCTGGGTATTTGAAATGAGTGCATAATCTAAAGTTATGCGCTCATTTTGTGAGACGTTAAGTGTGTGTGCATCTTGGGTTTTCGTATATCAATGGATTAAAAGTAAAAAAAGTAGGTAAATTAATAAACTACCTAGATAATTTACGATTAATAAGATCGGTCTGTATTGTAATTGGTACATTTTGACCAATGTCTCACTTTTCAAAGGCAAAATATCTCATAAATTGCCCCCGAACAATGCGAAACGTTATCAAAGTATGTTTGCGAATTCCGATATCGGAATATTAACAACGAGGGTGACTTTTGCGAGAGAAACTTTATTAAAAGCGCTTTGAAGCGGCAGACAGGTTTTTAAATAGACGTAGTAGTCGGTAGACGATCAGTGCCGCTTCACTTGAGGACCTAATTGGATAGTCTGAATATTTATTATATTAGCTTTGCCAGTAACTGTCTTAAGTAAAATCAACTTAAATAAATTTTAAACTTAACAAACGTAATTAAGAACTCTAATTACGACTGACAATGTTTGTCTTGGAAATGGAGCAGTTTTTTGTCTGAAAAATCTACTTTCAGTTTTAAATTAATTGGACGGTAAGCTATTCTAGTGTCAAATTAGATCACTAATAATACAGTCTAGTTATTAACTGATATTTTTTGAAATAAAAATTCTTTAGGCGCGTTTTTTTTTTCGAAATGACTACGCTATTGACCCAGCAAGGTCTTAACAGCTTCACCGGATTACTAAGGCGAGCGTTTAAGGCCCTCGGCCAAAAAACAAGGATAACGCGAACTTGCCTCGGACGAGCACGGTGCATCTAGTACGAAACCTTTTTAAAGCAAGTACTCAATACGTATTTAACTTTTTTGTAATAACACCGAACGTATTTACCATCTCAGACTACACGAAGATTGTGGTTATACACTAAAATTCTAACCTTAAAGTTAAAGGTCAAACCTATACGGTGTTATTACAAAAAAGTTAAACGCTTGCTTTAAAAAGGTTACGTTTTAGATGTAATGCGCTCGCGGTATGTTTCGCCTATTTGCTTATCTGTTGTCTCGCTTTGGTTACATTAGGTTACACTTGCCAAAAAAGGATAACGCAAACTTGCATCGGGCGAGCGCGGTGCATTTCGTACGAAACCTTTTTTAAACCAAGTATTTAACTTTTTTGTAATAACACCGATAAAGTCTAAGAAAAAGCCTCGTCTGTGGATATTAATTATATCATTGGGACTGGTTACCATGTTATGTGTTGTAGATATTCTATGAATTCGATTAAAAGAATACCTAAACGACAGCGTAATATATAATTAGATTTGTTAAATAAATATGTAGGTCGGAGCTAAAGGGTTGGATGCTGGTTTCCAACCCATGATTGAATTACTCGCTTACATGGCTAGGTAACTCGCATACGCTAGTTAAACTTTGTTAACTCTGCAATATTTTGTTCCGTAACTAATAAACAGGTCAAATTCATTTTACCTACAAATTAAATTGAAATTTCGATGTTGGTCACAATGTTTTGTTTCACTTCTTTATTAGAATAGGTATGTCATCTACACTAATATTATAAAGAGGTAAAGTTTGTGACTTTGTGAGTTTATTTTTTATCTCATAGGAGGCAAACGAACAGATGGGTCACCTGATGTTAACTGATCACCACCGTCCATAGATACTTGCAACACCAGGGGAGTCGCAAGTGCGTTGCCAACCTGTATTTGGGAGGAGGGTGGGAGAGGGGCAGGAAGGAAAGGAGGAAGGGGAAAGGGAGGGTAGTGGGTCTCCGGCTCTCTCACTGACCGAACGAAACGCAACAATGCAAGCACTGTTACTTCACGTCGGTTTTCTGTGAGAGGGTGGTGCTTCCCCGGACGAGCCGACCCATTCGTGCTGAAAACAATAATAGCTTCAGCTTGGTTCTACCACTACCTTTATGACCTTGTAGGGGGTAATCTCAGGAACTACTGGTCCGATGTGAAAAATGTCTTTCAGTGTTATATAGCTCATTTACCGAGGAAGGTTTTAGGCATATGTTAACCATGCTAAGACCAATAAGAGCGGGGCACCAATGAAGAATGTTTCAAATTTTTTCCGCTTAGCAGCTTTCGCTGCGTGTTACATTAGCCCAAATAACTATTGACAAATAACATTAGCCCAAAGTAACTATTCCATGCGAACGAAGCTAGTCGCGGGCAGAAGCTAGTTGTTAAATAAAACTTACTTTATGAGTTTAAAACGTTATTATAAAATGATATACCTAATGCCTCATTAATCAGTTTGCAACATTACAGTTGAATTTAATTTTAATCTGCTTATTGTTTTTATTTCTTGGGTAATTGCATCCATTTGTTTTATTTTAAATGTATTTAATTCTGTTTTAGTTCACTTTACAACACTTTTAGGTGCCATCTCGCATTTCTTAATAAAAATATTTAAAAATGATGTTATCATTTTAAATATTGAGTATATAATTTATCAGTATATTATGAAATATTGTCTTCGATTGTAACCGGTTAGGAACTTTTCTTATTGTTACAAATTTATTCTGTGAATTTATGGGTGTTCTTTAATAAATATATAAATGATTTTTTTTCGAAATGACTACGCTATTGACCCAGCAAGGTCTTAATAGCTTCACCGGACTACTAAGGCGAGCGCTTAAGGCACTCAGCCGATTTTATTTTGGCAACCAGCTCAAGGGTGCACGGCACACCTCGGCTTGGCTGTTGCGTGTTGCATGCAAAATCGCGACCTATCTTAGCTAACCTAGCTAACTATTCATCAAAATCAAAAATTCTTTATTCAGTTTATGCTCTAATAAGGCGCTTATGAACGTCAAAAAGTACCATCGGTTCGGAGACAACCCAGCCATCGAGAAGAACCGGCTAGAAACTCGACCGGGTACATTCTTTTTTACATACATTTAAATACATCATACAGCTTATAGTGGATGCACAGAGAGGAGTCAATTCCGGACATCACTATCGTTCATATACTGATCCACTCTATAATATCCTTTTGACACTAACACCCGCTTGACATGGCTCTTAAATTTGCAGTCCGGCAAATCGGTAACATGTTTTGGGACTTTATTGTAAAACCTAACACTGTTACCTAAGAAACTATTACTGGTTTTACTAAGTCTGAAACATGGGACGACCAGTTTATTACAGTTTCTAGTATTTACATTATGCCGGTCTTTTATTAAATTCAGTTTTTCAAAGTTTTTACGGACATACATTGAATTATCAAGAATGTATTGGGAGGGTAGAGTTAAGATACCGAATTCCTGGAATTTCGTTTTTAATGATTCGCGAGGTCCCATATTATATATTGTTCGAACTGCCCGTTTTTGTAATAAAAATATGGTGTCTACCTCAGCAGCCGTACCCCACAGCAGAATACCGTAAGACATTATACTATGGAAGTAAGCGAAGTAGACTAACCTAGCAGTGGCAATATCTGTAAGCTGGCGAATTTTGCGTATTGCGAATGCAGCAGAACTTAATCTGCTAGCCATTTTTTTAATGTGAGGGCCCCATTGTAATTTGGAATCTAATGTAATTCCCAAGAATACAGTATTGTCAACTAACCCTACTAGATTCCCTTCGATCTTGATTCTACTATCAACCTGTCTAACATTGGGTAAAGTAAATCTTATACATTTTGTTTTATCTGCATTTAACAATAAATTATTCAACGCAAACCAATGACAAATTTCATTTAAAATATTATTTAGATGCCCAATCTCTGAATCTATCCTTTTCACTTTAAATATTAGAGAAGTATCATCCGCAAAAAGCACCATGTCAGCAGAGTTGTTAACCACTAGCGGTAGATCGTTTATATATATTAAAAACAAGAACGGCCCTAAAATAGACCCCTGTGGTACACCAATTCGCGCAAATGATCCCGCTGAGGTTACCCCATGTATGTTAACTTTTTGACAGCGATCTTTTAAATAAGAGACTAGAAGGTCGAGAGAAGATCCACAAATACCATAGTGTTTTAATTTAAGAATAAGCGTACTATGGTCGACGCAATCAAATTGCCTTAGATAAGTCGCAGAACACACCAATTGCATCCTGCGAATCCTCCCAGGCTCCCAATATATGATTTATGAGCGTTGCACCAGCGTCAGTAGTAGATTTCGATTTTGTGAAACCAAACTGTCGACCATCTAGAAACTTTTGCACTGTAAAATATTCTACCAATTGTGTAAGCATTATCTTTTCAAAAATTTTACTTATCGACGGAAGTACAGAAATAGGTCTATAATTTCCAAGACTACTTCTGCTACCTGATTTAAACAAAGGAACCACTTTGCTTACTTTCATTAGATTAGGGAAGGTTCCTTTTAATATAAATTGATATATGTATATATGTATGAGTTGTTGAAACGTATATGTGTACCAAGCATACACGCCTAACTAACGCAAATTATTTATCGTATTTACCTCCATATATTTATTATCGGAAATATATAAATTAAATGGAATTGGCATTTAGTTCGGAGAAGTTGTAAAGACCTGTCAGGCCAACAGCGAATAGAAGAAATAGTATTGGCACTACATACTCAATGATGTTAGACTATGATTTATGTTTTCTAAATGTTTTGTGTGTTATAATTACAATCTTATCTTATTATATAAATAAAATGATTGAGGTCAGCAGAAGTGCCTGCTTTACGTAAAAGGTACGGGATAAGTTTCGATCAATATAAATTTTATTTAATTTTAATTTTTAGATACTTGGCCTTCATTCAAAAATGAAATATCACGGTATTTTCCTTTAAATAGAGTTATTAAGGTTTCTAAGCACTAGCCGTTCGGCGATGTGTTTTTTCATACCGTGGAGAGATGGAGCAAGCGATGCGGCGTGCATGCACGAGAGAGGAAATAAGCGGATGAAAGAAATTTTATAGGAAATAGTTTTGCTTACAATTTTATTTAAGATTTTTTCCTCTGTACATAGAATATATTGTAAGACAGGCGAAATCACAGGTCTCAATTAGTAATGTATATACAATAATCATATTTTATAAATAATACAGTGATACCTACAAACGCGATGAAAAATGAAAAGTCTAGGACTGTAGATGACAAAAATAATCCACACTATTACAATTCCTGCTACTAATTAATAAAGTTGGTGAATAAAGGGAATAAGTCCTTTGTAAGTCGTAACATTCGTAGAGAGTTGTTTTGTCCCTTGGAACTGTGTGCAAAAACTTACACAGAACTAAGACGGAACACTGTAACATTGGAGACAAACTAAATTAATTGCTTTTCTTCAAATTTCGTATTTTTGATATTGAGTAGACATAGAATATAAAGGACGGTGTGATTATGCAGACAAGAATAATGGTAAAAAATTTATTTCGAGAATTTTACATTATCACAATTTTTTTTTTTCATTAGGGGTGTAAGTGGTGTCATGTAACATCTTAAGACTTGAGACACCCAAACCAACCTCACTTGCACGTGGTGCACCCTGCTGATCAACGAACGAGGCAATGGCGATAGCGGGGTGGTAGGGTTTTACAGCCCGACTGGGCCGCAACCACCATGTACATGGCGAAAAAGCCCGTCATAGTGACTCGCTTCTGCGCGTCGCGTTTCGGGATCAGCCTGTGCATATCCAGTACCGGGTGACTTTCGTCATTATGGCCGACATGACAGCGGAGACCGACGATGGCTAATCTGTCTCTCGGTGGTCGCCACTGTTTTTGGATTGTACTATGTTTACCATCAGGCATAGTGCAGTCACATTGTCGTGCTTCAATAAAAAAAAAATTCTTTATAATATTTCTTCTTAGAAATATGGTGTATTTTAATAATGTAACTGATTATCTTTAAAATTGGCACTTTCTAAATAGCTAACAATAATAAAAACTCGTTTTATTAGTCAAGGTAAACTACCATACGTTACGACGTATTTAAGCATATTCAAGTCGTTATTTGCACAGTCAGAATTCTGTCTCTCTAAATAGTGCTTCTAACTTTTCCACGGTAATGAATACTTTTATGTTACTTGTTCATTTAATAGTATTCGTTTATATTTACAGAAACTGTTTAAAAATCTTAAGAAATAAGAAATTCATCTCTATAAAGTCAATTACTCACTAGCTGACCCATGCCCACTTCGTTGGGCGATAAACATTTATAAAAACTACTCTTTGTGACTTAAATATAACATTTAGATATATGCCGTGAGTTAGTTTTTTGTTGGTATTATCAAGCTCTAGAAATGTTCTTTATAACTCAATCATATATGTCTCATAATTAAGACAGCGTTCGTAAGAAACGTTTTCGTTCGACCATTTTTTCACCGACTTTGTAAATCCGACTACCACATAAAAGTCTTTTTATTTTTTTAAGTTAATATATAGTCTATGTTATTCACAAATAACGTGACTTTCGATTGGTAAAAGAAATTTCAAAATTGGTTAAGTAAATCCTTAGATTACCCCCTACAACATCACAAACTTTACCTCTTAATAATACTAGTATAGAAGTATAGGTTAATTAGTTATTGTATCATATCTGCTTGTATTTCTTTATATTTTGTGAATATAAAATATCAGCCTGTCCACAATTTCATCGGACATTAAATGATAACGAGAGTTCAGGCTAGAGTACTGGCTGTCAGATTTAGCTACTGACACACACCTACAAGCACTTATCAATAGACTCTGAACTGTGGAAGCTAGCCAGACGAGCATTTGAAATAGCTCTATTATAGTATGGTCTCGACACGATGGTTTCCTACTCCGAAAACTTTGGTACATTACACGATTTGAACATAAATACGTCGATGGACGCGGTACCCTAACTCGCTACAACAAGGCCATAAACTAAACCTAAACTGGGGCCAACCCAAGTTATGTTTTCTTT
>JACEII010000021.1:7116580-7263551 GCA_014332785.1 Antheraea mylitta | reverse complement strand
TTAATTCTAGAAATATCTGGGTGGTCATAGTCATTTATCTCGACGTCAGGGGAATAATTTTAGTACTAAATATTATAACGAATTATTGTACTCTCTATTCCTATTCACTCTACTTATTATGAAAGTAGCATAATTGAGTTCAAAAATACAAGGTATATCATTCTGACATAATTTTCTGCTACTATAAAGAAAATATAACAATAATAAATTGTGTAAATATCTTTCTGACTTACTTTTTATTTTAGAATAATAAAGACATAGGCAAATAGCTATTTGAAAAAGAATTTACAAATAAACAGGGTGTGTCGTAAAGACACACTATAGATGGAAAACATTTTAATCATTCATCAATCACTTTTAGCATATATTGTGTTCAATGATCACCACGCAAGCTTAAACGCAGTACACGCATACATGGAAAACGAGTAGAGCCCATATCTTAGTGTTCTCTAATACAGCAAACCAACGACCCAGCGAGACTACCCGACACAGTGTTTACCTTCACTACTTTTCATCGAACAAAAAGGTTGTGAAACAAAATCTTAAGGGTATCTCATATAAGTGTTATTTCAATAAAGTACATTAAAATAACATTTTCTAACGAGAAAGGTAGCTACAAGTATATGAAGTATTACTTACAATAGTAAAAAAATTGCCTCTCCAGATGTGAAACATCGAAATTGTTTTGTATAAGTTGTATTTTGTATAAAAGGACAGATTACGCCAGGGATTAATCAGCTCCCACTTCCCACTTCTGACAAATCCTTTGTAGTCCGGTGAAGCTGTTAAAACCTTGCTAGGTCAATAGCGTAGTCATTTCGAAAAAAAAAAATTAATCAGCTATGCTATAATGAAAAGATAAAGGATTACAAATTTGTTCCATAAAATAATGACTGTTTATTTATTTTATTACATAAATATCCATTCTTATTAAATACAAAATATAAAAATTCAACTAGGCACAGGCGCAATATGATTGTCGGTATTTATCAAAGGGCGCTAAGTCACCAACGCGTACCGCGTAACACAAGTAGAACGAGTGGTCAACAAAATAGTTTGAATTTTATTGTATACAGGTATGATTGCAAATGTTTTTGAGTATTTCGTTTATAATATAAAGTTTTTGTCTTGCTTCACCACACAAACAATCAGGTTTACCCTCCGCCTACAGATGTTTCACATCAAAATATGAGAAGTACATTTCTTTGTGTTTAATAGATCAGTTTTCAAAAGGTTCTTATTTTAATGCGACTGTCCCTTTGACTAACTGTAAAGCCGTGTGCTTGGGAAGATAATTATAAATCTTGCATACGGCTGCATACATTTACTGTGGTTTTCAAATGTGCAAATATTGCTCGTTGAAAGGAGAACAGTGTGGCGACGCACGTGACGCGTTTACAGACGGTATTTACATTTAATTTATTACTAAGACTAAAGTAAATGTTTAATTTTCTCCTATAAGATACGCAATCAAGAGCGGATACTATTACTTCGACTGACGTTGTTCACATATGGCGTAGAGAGCTGGTATTTACAGCTTCATCTAAATATAAAGTATAGCATAAACATTGCTTAAAGGTTATTTTTACATATTATGTCGAATTTCAAACTTTCTCACGGTAAATCAAAATCAAAATCAAAAATACTTTATTCAGTTTAGGCCTTAATAAGGCGCTTATAAACGTCAAAAACTACCACCGGTTTGGAAAATAACCCAGCCATTAAGAAGAAGTAGTTTAGTAATGTTAGAAATCTCGCCGATTTCCGCCGCCCGATCTTTATCTAAATTGTAAATGCCTGTGCCTGCCTGTGACGCACAATTGTCAACGAAGTTAGCTTAACCTTTTTTTATTGCATAAAAAGCAAAATACGAGTGAAATAAAAATATTTCTTTAGGACATATCATAATAGTAACTTTTACATTTCAATACCTCCAAAACTACTACTTTTATGTTACTAGAGGCCCAGTTATAAAAAAATCGATACCAAAAAGACACGCGATCATCAGTTTCATAAAAAAATACATTTTTACTACTACATGTAGTTTACGCGAACGAAATAACGGTCGTATCTAGTTTATACTACACTAGCCTCTGCCCGCGACTTCCTCCACGTGGAATAGTTACTTTGGGCTAACTTTTTTTTTCTCGAACTGATTAGCAAGGTCTTAACAGTTCCACCGGACTACTCATTGGGTTAACCCTAACATGCAGCGGAAGCTCTCAAGAGGAAAAACCATTTTGAAAGATTCTTCATTAATGCTCCTATTGGTCTTAGCATTATAATACATATCCTATAACCTTTCTCGATAAATTAGCTATATAACACTGAAATAATTTTTCAAATCGGACCAGTAGTTCCTGAGGCTACCCCCATAACGTCACAAACTCACAAATGTTACCTCTTTATATTTTTTTTCGAAACTTGTTTTCGTAAAGAGATCATTTGGAATTAACAGCATAAAAGGAGAGAGGGGTGATCGCAATTTAATACGATTCAGTACTCATTCCTTGGATATGTTGCATGAGCATGATATCAAGTCACCAAGATTTGTTAGTCCTTATATAGATACAAATCAGAGAGTCCTGGTTATAAGTATAGGATATGAAAAGCCAAAATTATGTACTTTTATATTGATTTTCTTATAGATACAGACATTATTCAAAGGGTAAAAAATATTACTCGGTCTAGACGGAACGCTATCATATTTTATATATTTGTACTTAAAGATTCCCCTTTGTATATATTCCAATAACCCGTAACCTATACAAAGGGATTTCGGGTCTATGGATACACAGACCGCTAGAAATGTTTTCAAAGGATCTCCAGTACCCTCAATCTGTAATAAACAAGTATTCAATTATATGTTTGGTAAATTAATTAAATACTTACTTAAGATCCTTACATTTGAGTATTGTATAAAATCAGGTCTACTTTTAATAAGACCTAGGTTTTTTTTCTTGTATAATCTTTTCTGGTATTAGAAGAAGATAATCAATTATTTGTATCATTTAAGTAAAACATGAAACAACACTACTAACCAGGCAATTATATTAATTGTGTTTTGTACGTATTACAGACCGACCGCTGGTTACTTGCCAACATTTAAGCTGCCCATCTGCAAACCTCATCAGAAGTTCAACAAGCAAACATAAATGTACCGAGGAAATCAATAACATTTTGTTTTAGTAATTGCCCTAATATAACGAATGTAAATTTCAATATTAATTAAATTAAATGTATAATATAAAAGTGTGTTTTATTTCCATGCATTCTTTTGAGAACAGCACTATATATGCCTCGGTGGAAATGGCAATTGCTTGTCTCGTATTAGTGAAGTCCTCGCTTACGGCTGGGCCTTCGAACTCGATTCGATACTCGACCTGCAATTGCCTATTTTACGACGCTTGCAATAATGTACCATTACTTCAAAAATTCAATAGATTTCTTCTATACATATATATTCTATTAGAATATTATTTTGCAAATTTTTCGACTTACAAAATATTACAGATTATTTTTTGTTCGAAAATATTATTGATAGGAGTATAATAATTCGTTATTTAAGCTTTAATTGGTTTGCACCTCGATTTATGTTATAGGACATTACTTAGTAATTAAGATTAGTAGATTAATAATTAAAATTTAATGATAAAGAAAAATAGTTTCAATTGTAACTCGACAAAATTACAATACTGTACCTGCCAGTAAATCACAGTACAATCTAAAAACAACTATTACTAGAGGCCCACAGTCCACCGATAGTCACCGTGAGCGCCAGTCTCTAAGCAATTAGGTATGGACTGGGTGATCCAGAAATGTGAAAACTCTAAAGAGATTAATTCTGACAGGATTTTCACTGAGTGCATGATGGTAGGGATCCCATCGGATATAGAAACACTAATCTATACTAATATATAAAGCTAAAGAGTTTGTTTGTTTGTTTGTTTGTTTGGTTGAACGCGATAATCTCAAGAACTACAGATCTGATTTGAAAGTTTCTTTTAGTATTAGATAGCTCATTTATCGAGGATGGCTATAGGCTACATATCATAACGTTTAAACCAATAGGAGCTGAGCACTAATGAAGAATGTCTCAAAATCGGGCTATTTTGGAAGCTTTCGATGCATGTTAATGTCAGTACTATATGCGTTGCCATGGTAACGCGATAACAATCTCTCGCAAATATTTTCATGGTTTATTTTGTGTTCCTATTAAAACAGTTAATTCTACGTTATTTTTGTTTCCAATTTTTAATTATACGTGGTACGTTTATATCGCAAACATTTCTAAAGTTTATTTTGTGTCGCTATTCAAAAAGTTTAGTAGTAATAATATTCATCCATTAATATAGTCAAAGGAATTAATCCATACTGCCAATTCTGAAGTAATATAGGTAGTTTTTTTCTATATCCAAGATAATGTAAAGGTATAAGCGCCAAATCCTCTATGTAATATTTCGTAAATTTTTATCTTCTTAATTTTCAAGACAACAGAATTCATGCTTCGCGGTATTATTTATCTTTCATTTCATTTATGCACAATAAACGAACCATATTACATAAAACTCTACCAATTTAACACAATATACAGATAAGTAAGACAAGATTATGAATAAAATATAAAATCCACTACATGACAGACTAAAATCCCGCCAAAAACTCCTCAAATACTTTATTCTACGTTAGTTTTGTACCCAATTTTTGATTTGTGATATATTACGTATAATAAAAGTAAAGTGAGTGTATTTTATATTAAAAATATCCGTGATGCTACAAATATCAACATTTTTTTTAATTCTGTGGATATGTCTGTTTTTTTTTATTTGTTACGGGTAATCTCCGAAACGGCTGGACCTATTTGAACGGTTTTTTTTTCTTAGAAATGACTACGCTATTGATCTAGCAAGGTCTTAATAGCTTCACCGGACTACAAGTAATATTTGAACGGGAATTTTACGGACAAATAAGTAACTAATTAGCTGTTTTATTTTAAGCTAGCGGGTTCAGCAGACGTTGCCCGCCCTGATAATAAGACAAACTATACCTATACCTTGCCCAATAATCATTTTATATATTGGTGAAAACGGCATGAAGATGCGTTCTGTAGTTTTTGATCTTATCGCGAACAGACATATAGACAGACGTGGAACAGGACTTTTTCTTACACTATGTAGTGATAAGCTGTTATCCGTGCCTTCGTCTATGTGAAATTAATCAAAAATATGTTTTTCACTGTAAACATACACGAGCTGTACTGGACTCCAAGATTTTTTTATACCAAAAGGCAGCAAACAGGCTGACGGCCCACCTGATGGTAAGTGGTTAACGTCGCCTATGAACAACTGTAACACCAAGGGTATCGCTGTTGTAATTGAAAGTCATATGTTTATATGTGATTTAAATTATAGCAAGGTATGATAATAACTTAATTATATCGACACGATGGACATATTATATCTATATAATAAAAGATTTAACACATATTGTTCGAAAATGTATAGCTTAATATTTTCATTACTTTCTTATATAGTGTAAGTGGGCACTAAGGGTCATATATAGCAGTTTAAAGTTCCAGTTATGTGGCTGATGATAAATCTCTTCCCATTCGATTCACTATTCGTATTCACATATATAATATACAAGTACATGTTACCTGTTACAGTAGATGATGTGCGTGTGATACTTACAAATATTTTTGAAAGAGTATTATTGTAATTTACACTAGATATGTGATCAAAATTTTACATTTATTTAATATATTTAAAAAAAAAATGCGTACGGAGCCGCGGGCAACAACTAGTAATCTATATATGCGCGCTGATCCCGGAACTAGTAAATTCAGTCCAAGACAACTGTCGTCTCGTACCAGACTACGCTTTTTCAGTTATTTAGAAATAGATCATGATCTACATAACAGCCCTAACATAATACGTCTCGTAACTAAAACCGCAGTAGAGTTTAAGTCATCATAAAATGTCATCCGTTAGTTTCATAATATTTTGCAAACCTTATCAACAATTTTTCATCGACGTAATCATGTTTGGAATGTTTTAACTGTTCCTAAGTACGATCATGTTTAGTTTACTATACGGGATATATTCGGAACGCTTCTAAATTTCAAATACAATTCTTATTGGCGTAGGTAATATTCCTTACAAAGTTAGTTTTAAAATTGCAACGTATATGTAATGGATCCTAAGGCCCAAAACTTTTACTCTTTAGACAATTATGAAACCTTATTTAGCGGCACTATTCGAGTCACTATGCGTACCGTAATGTAAATACACATCTTACGTTACGGCGCTGGCCGTGTCGCCATGTAGGGATCAGATAAATGATGTAACGGAAGATGATACAGTATTGATTTTATTATAACACTAGCTGACCCGTGCAACTTCGTCTGCACCAAATTGGTTATCACTGGTTTCAATTGTATTTTTAAACGCGAAAAAAAATGGATAAAACTGATATCCAATTGCAGCCACAACTACCGTTTCCAAAAATCCAAATTATCCACGGATTCACTGAAACATATACCCAAATTACATGTAATTTTTATTTTAAATAAGCCTAGTACCCGTTCGTAGCATCATCTACCACTCCGTTGTTTGTAGTTCGGTAAAGCTGTTAAGACCTTGCTCGGTCAATACCGTAGTCATTTCGAGAAAAAAAAAATCATCTACCAGGTTCAATTAAGATAAAAACTAACCTATATAAAACTAAATAAGCATCTCTATCACTTACTTTATCATAACCATCATCAACTTGTATTAAAACCTTTTTATACTCCATTATATTAAAGAAAAATATATGAACACCGTATCGAAGCGTCAAACATCGCGCCGAACCGTCAAATGTCACTTGCTTGAAACTATTGTCTAAGAGTTATAAACTGTTTCGAAAACGTATTTTAAATATATTCCCAATACATTTTTATAAATAATCTCTGTACCATTCACAACATAGTGCCTGTCACTTCTTAATAATTTATATAGTGTTGATATGTTTCTATTGTAGATTATTCTACGTTGTTACACTGAATATTTGGCATTAAATTCATAACACTTTTTTTTTTCGAATTGTATACGCTGTTGACCTGGTAAGGTCTTTACAGCTTCATCGAACTATTGAGTCGAGCGCTGAAGGCACTTAACTGACTTGGGATGTTTGGGCGACCAACTCAAAGGTGCACGGTATACCTCGGCTTGGGCTGTCGCCTGTTATGTGCCAAAATCGCAACCTATCTGATCTAACCTAAGCTAAGCTATCTAGATATACGTATATAAGTTATTGAAACATGCATGTGTACCAAGCATGCGTGCCTCAACAACTCCTATATGTATTTTGTGTCGGAAAAATGTATCTAACTATATAGGATAGGATAGGAAAGGGAAAAATAAGGGTAGAACTTTTTGTCGTTTATTTCTCTGAAAAACAAAAACAGCGTGTAAGCGTGTAGGCGTTCACGTGTGTAAAGGTGATGTGTGTGATGTTGTAGCAGTGATGTAAAGTTTTGTGTCACTGTATCGCGTGAGCAGCGCACTCAAGGGCTCCACGTCGAGGGAACAGACCTAGGCTTGAGCCGTTGCCGAGGGGGGCCTAATCTGATCTGCGGGAACGAAATTTACCCCAGACCACGGCGACGTGATCTGTGATTATGCGGGCGTGGGCGTGAACACGCTCTGTTTGAAGAGACAGACTGGTACTGATCGTTCAGTGACGTGATTGAATCAGGAGGGTAGGTAAATATGGGTCGCGATCGTCTTCTATACTGCGCAGCGTTGGGTACGGGTTCATAGTTCTAAAAGGTAAGGTAAAAGGCTGGGATGATTCGCGGCTTTTTCGAAATAAATACGTGTGAGTGATTTTATATACACCCAGACAGAAGGTTTCTCCAGGTCCCTGTGGAGATCCTTATTCCGGACGTATCAAGGGGCACCGGTGATTTTACGTAGGACTCGGTTCTGGAGAACGTGCAACTTTTGAATACGATTTTGCGCATGTGCAAAGACCGACAACGACTACCGACTACACCATAATCAGACGGATGCAAGTTTTATATAAAGTGAGTTTATGTCTGGGCGACATTTTACTCTTATGACAAAGCAAATGATAGAGACGACCCAAGACCATAGCGGTTTTGTTTCACACTCTATCTGTTTGTGAATCGAAATTTAAGTGTTTATCTAAAGTGACGCCGAGATATTTCACCTCGCCGGCCCAAGGTATTTCGGTTTCGTATAGCCTGATGGTCGACGACGCATATATTTAAGATGGCGTCATACCCAAGTCATACGTTTACGTTTATCGTTGTTTCATTATATATGGTGAAATCTTATTATCAATAATGTTTAATAGAATGAAATTTGTTCTTTGCTACGGAAAAAAAATTGGTTTGAAATTTATTATTTTTATTTATAAAATATATCAGCGGGTATATATATGATTGTTTATAAAAAAATGTATGTGACTGTGGTAAATTCATGCTTTTAATTGTGTTTAAAAGTTACTGAAAAAAAATGTTTCTAAGCCTATTCATAATTCAAAATTAATTAAATCATAATGCGTATTAAAAATACAACGTTAACCGGTTACCAAGTGTCCTTTCGGGCTAATACCACCCTCTCACACAAAACCGACGTAAATTAACAGTGCTTGCATTGTAGTGTTTCGTTTGGTCAGTGAGAGCGCCGAAGGTCCACCTCTCATCTCCTTTCCTTCTTTGCCTTCTCTTACCCTCCCCTCCCCTATATACAGGTTGGCAACGCTTTTGCGATACCCCTGGTGTTGATAGTGTCTATAGAGGGTGGTGGTCACTTAACATCACGTAACCCACCTGTTCGTTTACCTCCTATGATACAAAAAAAAATATATATTGATATATTAAAGAACCAGGTATTCTAAAATTCTTATTCTTTTAACGTTGCCGGCTCTTGTACTAAGGTGTCGCAAAAAAGTCAAGTTACGTTAACTACAAATGTTTGTTTTTCGTTATCCTGGAGAACCCCTTGCGTTTTATGGGACAAAAAGTATCCTGGATGTAATATCGTAATATTAGTTATCACTATGTCAAGTTTCGTCAAGATTGGTTCAGTAGTTTCAGAGTGATGCGTGTTCATAGGGACAGACAGACAGACAGACAAAAATTGTAAAAAGATTATTTTTGGCTTCTATATCGATAACATAGTTTACCTTGATTAAAATTTTCAAAAAATATTTAATGTACAGATTTCGACTTGTTACAGTTTTATTATAGTATAGATAGATAGATAGATATTATTGATTTATATACTCCCTCACAATACCTTTTAAATATTTTTCGGACTTTTACATTTTTTTACTTACGTTTGACAACCATTAACAAAGTGCCTCTGTACTTAGAATAAAGGCTTCGAATAAGGTACGTAAGTTTAGAGTATTCGAAAAATATATCTTGATGCTTGGTTAAACCCTTAAAATACGAATGATTGTGAATTTTAAAAGTCATAGAATGTTCGTACTGTTCTTTTACAATTAAAAAGTAGTGTCTCAAGTTACGGACTAATTTATAAATTTACTATCCCTTTAACATATATTTAATTTACTACATTTTATTTCGAAAGAAATTCCTTTAATGAGTTCACTTAGCTTTTTACTTCAAACCAAAATTAAGTCTATAACGGACGGACATCTTGAAGGACGTTCTTTTTATTTGAAGCAAGATTTTTATACAAACAACTTATCGTTTTTAATTAAAAAGCAAGTTATTGCTGCCAACTCGGTGTATCGGAGCGAAGTGGAATTAATCAATATGTACTCTGTGAATGCTGTGCTCTTGGCAACTTGTATTATAAACTTTGTATTTATTCACTGCCAACGACATGGAGGTACACATTTTATGTGCTAAATCGACTGACCTGATAAGTAATTAAGTAATTTAAATTATATTGATTTATAAGCACGAATTAATTCATTTAAGAGTATTGATCCTACTGGTTGTTTCAGTTTAACTATAAGTTATTATGTGTTGTGTCACAATGCTATTATAGAGTGGACAAATCAATATGTGAAGAATGAGGATGTCTGGAATTGACACCCCTCTGGGCATCTACTAAAAACAATTGTAACTTGTAATCTATTTTAAATATATCATTATATATTTATAAAATAAAGTTCCCTACTACGTCTATCTGTCTGTTTGTCTGTTCGCTATTAGCTCAAAAACTACTGAACGGATTTTCATGCGGTTTTCACCAGTTGATAAAGTGATTCATAAGTAAGGTTTATGTATATAATTTCTGCAGTTTTTATTTTATTGTCAGGATTTAACAACGTTGCCGGGCCCGCTAGTATAATAAATGTTAAAAAGATAAACTTGATCGAGTTTCTCGCCGGTTCTTCTCGATGAGTGGGTTGTTTTGCGAACCGGTGATAGTTATGGCGTTCATAAATGTATATAGTATTTTTGATATTTATTTAAAGCTCTCCAAGATGACAAATCGGAGGAAGATGAAACACTTGCAGATCATTTCTCCTTTGTAGCATTAATTGAGTAAGTCTTTAATTACCACATGCAATAAGATATTTTCAATAATTTTGAAGATAATCGTTTTTCCAGTATTGTATTTACAGACGGTTCGAAACGAACGTGTACAGGAACAATTGTTCATGACAATGCTGTCATTACCGCTGCGCATTGCTTGTAAGTACATACTTTAACTTTTTTAACTCTTGTCATATCCACATAAGTCGTGAAGCATCAATATTTTATGATTTTATACTGTTGTGACATTAACAATCTACATAAATTTTCGGCAGTCAAATCTGTACTTGTATAGTCATATTATAAAGAGATAAAGTTTGTGATGTTCGTGATCGGGGGATATTTTTATTAAATTCCCTAACAAACCCCATCATCTGCCTATGATTTTTGTGATATTACCAGAAAATTAAACGTACTTAATGTCAAAAGCGGTGCTATTTAACCAAGTTTACGACTATTTTATAAACTGAATCCTGTAGGAATATAATTCATGTTCAAAGCAATATTTCATCTATTTTTTATCTATATTATGTATATTGATATAATAAAGAGGTAAACTTTGTGAGTTTTTGATGTTGTAGGAGGTAATCTCAGGTACTACTGGTCCGACTGAAAAATATCTTTCAATTTTATATAGCTCATTTATCGAGAATGGTTATAGGTAATATATCATCACGCTAAGACTAATAGGAGCGGAGCATTAATGAAGAATGTTACAAAATCGGGTTGTTTTTTTTCTTGAGAGCTTCCGCTGCGTGTTAGCGTTAACCCAAAGTAACTAAGTCACGCGGGCGAAGTCGCGGGCAGAAACTAGTTTATTATAAAATGAGAATCTACATTATTTTCAAGACTATAGTTTTGATGTAGCATATATACTCTTATTTTTACCCTTTTGTTTTTATTCTCTTCTGTCACATGTCCTCTTAGCATTGAAACATTTTATACATATATCATTTTTCTCAAAATCCGTCTATACTTTTTCAGTCTTCCTTTACTCCTAAACAAGAATATAGGTAGGCATATGTAGGTAGCATACATGTTTATTACATCATATTTATTTTTCACTCACCTTTTTCAGTGGTTGCGAATTTAACTTTAGTAATAATTGACAAAAAAAAAAATAGTAAACCTTTATTTAAAATGTAATGAAAATCTGTCTAATATAACAAGCGTACTATTTATAGTTCAGTGAAATGTATGATCACATTGCAAAATCATAGAAAGGGTTTTCAAACGAAGAAACTGAAAGTAGGAAACAATTTATAATAAACACAATACCTTTGTTTTATCCAAGTGAGACCCTCAAAAACGCGTATTTTTCTAAGTATTTGTGGTATAAATATAAATCAATAATTGGGTGGTAGAACCACGCTGAAGCTATTACTAGTTTTAGCATAAATGGGTCGACTCGTCCGGGGTAGTACCACCCTCTCACAGAAAACCCATGTGAAGTAGCAGTGCTTGCATTGTTGCGTTTCATGCGGGCAGTGAGAGCGCCGGAGCTCCCACCATCCTTCCCAATTACCCCATCCCCCAAACACAGAATGGCAACGCACTTGCGACTCCCCTGGTGTTGCAAGCGTGTATGGACGCCGGTGATCCCTTTACATCAATCAGGTGACCCGTCTGTTCGTTTGCCTCCTATGACAAAAAAAAAAAAAAAAAAAAAAAAAAAAAAAGCAATTGTTTTTACAGTATAAATTAATACAGAAGAGTATACAATTTAGTTAGGCCATTAAGATTTATGAAAACACTTTCTGTTTTCTTACATTAAGCTTATACTTGAGTTTAATCTCTTTTTACTTGTTATAAAGCAATGAATTATTCTAAGTGCTGTTTTTATGGTATATATAGTAGGTACGTTGAAATACAGTATAATATTGAATTATTTATATTCATTTAAAGTCACTCCTTTGTTTTTATTACTGAATATGATGATATGATAGTTCAAATATCAATAATTACTTTCTTCTCGTGGTTTCGCTTAGGTCAATGTAGATTTGACCTATCCCACTAGAACAGTACTTCTTTGTTAGACGAAAGGTACCCTATATCTTTTTCCATACTTTTGACAAATGTACACTAAATCTCATCATGATCTGCTCAGTACTTCGGGCGTAAAAGTGTAACAAACAAACTCACATTCACACGTATATTATTACTAAGGACTAAGAAAGATTGTCATCTTCATAATCAATCTGTAAGAGTTCCGCGGGGACCATCTTCTCGGAGGAATATATGGGCACAATCACCACGCCAGTCCACGAAGTTTTGTCGATTATTAACCCTTAATTCTATGTTTTCCCAAATGCGGTAGTAATACAAGAACATTTCTCAGGTTCAGGTTTTCTCATGATGTTTTCTTTTACGGCCCAGCTGATAGTGTTTGTTACCAATACAAATGTACGCGAATTCCGAAAAACGCGTCGATTCTTACTGAGCTTCGAACCTGTGGACATCCGATTGATATTACAACCGGTTAAATCACTTAGATACATAATAGGTAGTATTATATTATTTTTTATTACATCATTACATATTATAAAATAAAGTCCCCTACCGAGTCTGTTTCTCTGTTTGTTCGCGATAAACTCAGAAACTGCCGAACGGATTCTCATGTGGTTTTCACCAGTTGATAGAAGTTTTAAAAGTTTTGCCTCTTACTAATGTCTTCATATGAAATAAAACCAAGATCACTAATAAGTCTTTGATTAAGAGACGCATGTTACATGTGTGCCGGCCGAGTCGACACTGCCCGCCGGCACATAATAATGCAATTCAATAATATTCGTAATGATGTCGCTACAAAGTGATTCACGAGGAAGTTTTAGGTATATAATTTGTCAAGTTCCGCTAGGCCCGGTAGTTTAATATAGAATCAGAATATTATGATTAATGTAATGTTTATATTATTTTTATATACAAAGTTAATAAGGATGAAGAAACCAATGCCATTTTAGTAAATTAACCATACCTTTACAGTAATTCAGCAGAAACTGAGAAGGCAAAAGCAGAATTGACTGCATCATTCGTTGTTATCGGTACCAAACATTTATTTGAAACAGGATACGAACAATACCTTCCGATAGAAAGAGTTATTACTCACCCAAAGTTCAAAAATTGGAACGCGGATCTAGCTTTAGTTTACACTTTTGCCGGGATGACGTCTGATAAACCTGGTACGGTTTTACCTTTGGCAGGCGAAAGAACTTCGACTCCTGTAGATTCTAATGTGACTGTAATTAGTTGGGGACGTTTGAAAGATAATGTAAGTTTATTATATTAAGTATTATTTACCAAAACAACATATTATAGCAATTTGTCAACTTTTAAGGAGTATAACAAGTATCCATAACATAATATGAACATGGAAATAGTTATTTTATATATCATAGGAGGCAAACTAAACTAACTAACAGGCAAACTAACGTTAAGTAATCACCACCGTCCATAGACACTAGCAACACAGTAAGGGGGAGCAGAAGGGAGAGGGAAGAAGTGGGGAGGTAGCCTCCGGCGCTCTCACTGACTGAACGAAACGCAACGATACAAGCACTGTTACTTCACGTCGGCTTTCAGGGTGCCGACCCATTGGAGCTGAAACTAATTATATACCTTCAGCGTGGCTCTACCACCTTCAACTATTTTGTCAGCGTTCTCTAATTCTTTAAATTTGTTCGTAAAAGGCATAATCTAATATTAAATTCTTTTTACAAATGTACTATTTTTTAAGATTACAACTAGAATTAATACAAAGGTGTTGTATTAATTATTTTAAAAGCTTTGAATAAAGTCACTAAAAATTTCAGTTCAATTTCATTTTTCTATTCTTCAGAAAAATAAACATCATGGAGTTACAAAAGTTGAATTCGATTCTAACGAACATTGTTCGGATACGGCATCACATGAAAAGGTACGTTCATTGTAATTTATATTTGCTGAACATCTTGAAGAATTTTACAAAAAACTAATTGATTTTATTAAGTTTGATGAGCTTACAGAAAACTCTACAGCAGGAGCTTCACTGAGAGCAAGACCCCGTAACGATAAAGAAAGTGATGTAAGTCTAATAAAATACTTAAAATAATCTACTTAACTAAGATATTAAATACATTCCTATTATACTTAATAGTAACTAGCCTCTGCCCGCGACTTCGTTCGCGTGAAATAGTTACTTTGGGCTAACGCTAACACGCAGCGGAAACTCTCTAAAGGAAAAACGATTTTAAAACATTCTTCATTGGTGCTCCGCTCCTATTGGTCGTAGCGTGATGATATATAGCCTAAAGCCATCCTCAATAAATGAGCTTTATAACACTCAAATCAGACCAATAGTTCCTGAGATTACCTCCTACAACGTCAAAAACTATATAATATTAATAGAGATAAGGAATTTTTGGTGGGATTTTGATCTGCAATGTAGTAGATTTTAAAGTTTATTCATAATCTTATGTTATTTGAGTCTATATTTTGTAAAATTGGTAATGTTTTACGTAATACAGTTATTGTACATAAATAAAATAATACCACGGTCCATTTATAGTTCAGTGAAGCTGTAAAGACCTTTCCAGGTCAACATCGTTTTCAAATTCGAAAAAAACACCACGGTCCATGGATTCTGATATGCCACAAAAACTCCCTGGAAAGTTCTAACAAGGGAGCCACCATCTTGTTAGACCATTGAAATAATCACATGACACTTATTGTGCAAAATATGTTCTAATGTCTGTAAGGCAAATACTTCCGCGGAGCCAAAAAAAGAAAAACAATGATAACAATTTAAATGGCAATAATAAATATATTTTTATATGTATAAAACAAAAAAAAAGAATACTTATTAATGTGTTTTTAGTTAACGTCATCTTAGTAGTTTTGAATTACCTATATTATTATTAGACTTTCTTCTTTTCTCAGAACCAATTACAATTTTTATATGAGTATAAGTGCTTATATTTTGTGAAGAATGCTTATTTGTTCTTCATGTGTCTCTGGCAGCGACTAATGTGACGTATGAGTGTTTGTAAATGTAAAATATATTTTTATTATCAGCCTCCATTGGTAAAGAAGTTAGAATCGCCTAAACCCAATAGAAAAGCACCAACGACCAAAAAAAATCCGAGTCATTTGTCACTTCAAGAATTACGTCAACGTCCTGGTCAATTTCAAATAGACTTGAACGAATACAGGCAACAAGCTCAAAATTATAGTACTATGAACGTTCACAGCAGATATGTAAATATCGCTAAAGAAGATAAATTTGTGAGTCTTTCTGTTTTGCCAACAAAGCTTATCTTCATAGATTACCTTATTCAAATTCATAATGATTTGCTTATGGGTTTTACTAGCTTTTACTTACAGCTTCGCTTGCTTTAATTTGTACCTAACCTATCCTTTGGAAATGGTACTTTTTCTGTAGGTTATTATTTTTTTATAATCACAAGCAAAATTTGACATATCTTGTTTTATTCTAGGTATGCATATGAAAGTAGTGACAACTTAATATATTTTAAACATAACGTTAAAAAACAACGTATTAATAAATGATATTAGTATTAATAGCTTAAGGAAATAAAAGTATTTGAGTTTTTGGTGGGATATTAGTTTGTCATGTAGTGGCTTATAATTATAAATACATAAATGTATTTTTTGTATTATTTGACTATATATTTTGTAATATAGGTGACATTTAACGTAATATTCGATTGTTATGCACAAATGAAGGGGGTGGAAAATAATACTACGAAGCATGAATTCTGAGATGCCTTTAAAACTCCCTGGAGAATTCTAGCGAGGGGGCCACCATCTTGTTAGAATATTATTAACTACTCGAAAATGATAGTAATAATGTAAAAGATAAGTTGCCAAAAATAATGTAGTAACTATGTCATCGATAGCATAATATAATTTTGATAGTTCCATTTTAGGTTGAACTGCAAAGAACGGAACGACACCATTATAAAGGTGAAAAAATCAAAACAAAGACTCAACCTGTTACAGCAACTAAGAAAAATCCAATTTTGCGAGTACGTACATATAAAGTAAAATATATATAAAACAAATAAAATTGAAGTGTCTGTTGTTAGTGCGACCCATCCCTAAAACGTCTGAAATTATTTCGATAAGATTTCGCTAAACATTTCATAGAAGCTAAGAAGTAATTACAGAAATAACTTGAAATATGTAACAGGATTTTGGAAGTTAAGACAAAATTGCATTTTAATGAATAGAAGGTTACTATTACCCACTAACATTGAAGGTCAAAGACGCAGATTATATAAAACAAAAATCATTTTCACGCGAACAAAGTCGCGGAAAGAATTTTGTAAGTTAGTATATGTAACAACTTCCTACAATACATAAAACAGTTCCATTTATTATTTAATTAGATTTAACATTATGAATCGAGCATTATTTATTAGTATATATGTTTTTAAATATGACATGTAGACTGAATAATCCAATACTAATTGGATTATTCAGTTATTACCTCTGAAATAGCTTTTACACATGTTCGTTATTTCGATTCGCTGTAAAGTAATTTAACCAATTATTGTAAACCCGCTGGCGAAACCGATATTTTCATATCGGAACGCATTTCAATATGTTTTTCTTTTTTATTATAACTCGGTTATTCGTTCATCACGATTACTGAAAAATAATTTTGACAGTGAAAATGTAGCGTTGTATAGTGAAGTAATTGTATTACGTGCTTCAACAATCTTATTGCGGTAATCAGTTTTAGGCTTTTAACATTTGGATTACTGGAAAATATTACAATTAATAGAGGATATATTATTTATGTAGTTTAAAAAACTACGATCTACTGTTCTTAGTGCTTCTTCTTGATGTTCATAATGCCTTCTCAGATCCTAAATTGGACAAAGTATTTTTATTTTTTTGTCTGATAAAGTATAGGAACTCTTAATTCCTTTAACATTAATAAACTCGAAAGGATTGCTTTCTGTATGTCTCGTTATGCAATTATTATTAAAGACTAGCTGCTGTCCGTGACTACTACTGCGTGAAATATAGCAAAAAAAAATGATTTGTGTGAATGAGCGTGAAGGGTGCGTGTGATTCTAAATATTGCTACTTTAGTTTATTTTTACCAGGAAGCCAATTTTTCTTTTATTATAAATTTAGTCAAAGTTACTCCTTATAGCATTAGCTATCTGCCAGTCATAATACCATCAAAATCATTCTAACCTTGCGGCAATGAGCCAAAACAATTAAACAGACATATAAAAATGTTAAAAGTTAGTTTTTTGTTATAACACTGTATTTATATGCTTTCATATCCATTTATTACAAAACTGTTATCTTGACATTACAGACAGACACTTCAAATTTATTTATGTGTACAAATAAAGATAGAAATTGAAAACAAGTTATATTACCGTAGAAAAATATTAATACGAACGTACAATTAAGCAGAAAACAGAGAACTAAGAACATTTTAAAAAGAAATTGGTCACAATCGAGTAAGAAGGACGAATTTGAAATGTATGACATTAAATCTTATTACAAGAATTGGCGACGACAAATGGGAACACAAGTAAATACAATTAAATTATATATTTACTAATATATGCAATAAATAAGGATTACTGGTATATTATTTTCGTTCACAATCTCGTGTGAAAGAAACATAGGTACTTTGTATATATACTGTTATTTCCTTGAGTATCACAGCTTCGATCTCTATAAAAGTGAAATAAGATATTGAGAGTGTATCGGGTAAAATAATTAAATTTAATGTTTATAATTAATTTTTAATTTACTTGAAATAAATAAAGCATCAAAAACACTTTATCATCGTCAGCCTATAAAAGTATATCTTTGTCGAGTGCTTGGCCATCATTATCTAGGTATAAATAAGTATGGGCATAATCACCACGTCTCTCCACGACGTATTAACAATTTCAAACTCTGAGTGATCCACAATTTTACGTTCCCTCAATACTACAAGAACATCTCTCAGGTTTACTCACTATGTTTTCCTTCGCCGTCAGTGAATAATGTTACCAATTTCAAAAAGTAAATGTACGCGAGTTCCTAAAAATTAATTGGTACAACCAGGGTTCACAACTGCGAACATCGAAGATTGATTTCACCGAACAAACGACTAGGATACCACGATTTCTAAAATCACTTAAGAACAAAAATCCCAAGTAACAAAATATGTATTATAAAACAAAGGTATATAACTTTGGCCAGATACCTTCCAAATCATATCACATAGGAGAACCCTATGGACTAAAAAAAAATAAGAAAGATATTGTTTTCTTCTTTTAATATTTGAATTGAGAACACATTGGTAGTATATAAATTATCTTATTTTTTGAGATGCAAGCGGTTCAAGTTACTTAGACGCAGAACTAAAATATTGCATCTTGAATATATCACCAAAATGTTCCATAATCAATAATTAGATTTCGTACCATGCTAAACTCGTATAACTTTAACTAACTTAACCTAGGCTGGTAATATAAAAACTACTAATAGTCATAACTCCAAGGCATTCCGATATAAAGTATGTAATTTTCTATTAAAGAGATAAAGGATATTTTTATTTATTTTCGGCTATTCGTATATACCTATCTACACATTCCAGTGGTTATTTAATAGTGTCTCATAATATAAAAAAAATGTTTTTGTGTTTACTAAAATCGGTATTGTTATTATTTATTCATTTTATTAGTTTTCAAATAAACTAACAGTTCGATTAAATGCAATGGTTTGTTTACGTAATCTAGTGAAACTAGGTTAGGTAAAAACAAAAACATTTGATACCACAAATGTCAATTGTTGTCGCTTATTTGCTTTGTGCTCTCTATTTTCAGCAAAACAAACTCAATGTGGAAACGTTTGGATTCGTAAACATGCATACGTGTAAAAGATTTTTAGAAAGCGCTGCGCCAGACAAGTATCAACTAAGTACCAACGTTCCATTATTTCCTAAATTATTATTTTATTTGATATAAGAAAAGAGTAATAAGCACTATAATATACTTAGATAACTAAATCTTTTGTATGTTGTACAGCAAAAATATTTACAAACAACTATAAACACAAAAGAAAACATTCGAGTTACCAAACTAAGGAGACTAACAAAAAATAATTAATTCATTCTAGTATTCATTTTCAAAATATGTTTCAAAGTGTATTTACGTTTTGTATTGAAAACTAAATTGAAATTAATATTAATTTTTTTACAGAAGGGACTAATGACGTTGTTTGTTACTCAACCGAAGGGCATTATATAACTGATGTAAGGATTTTTATTTATAATTTTGAGCAATCGTTAAAAATAATAATTTAATAAATATACTCTTATGAAACGTAACAATATTCTTAGCTTGATGGAAAGGGTGAATAATCCGAGTGGGTTGTTTCCATTGCTATTTTTCCCTATTCTTTATAGATTTTGCATTTGGACCAATCTCATACGTTGTTGAATGACCAAAACCTAGAGGAGAATTGGCTTGCAAGTGCAATTACGTAATCACCTATTGGTAGCGACAGATGTTCAACTAGAGGGTTGCAGTAACCAGGCGGACTTAGAAAAAGTCATCATGCTATGGTTTTATCATGATTTTTTGCTTTACTGAAAACTTTGCCTGAAATTCGAATCTTTGTAAAAAACGTATTTTCCGAACAACCTCCAAATGTATATCATAGCTTCTAATAATACAAGACAATTTGAGATATGTATTGAAAGAGATTGATTGAAGAATTGAAAGAGACGGATGAGAGAAAACTACATATGGCAGAGATGCAACTGTTTAGGTGGATGTGTGGTGTAACTAGAATGGATAAGATTAAGAATGAATATTATAAGAGGAAGTTTAAAAATAGCACTAAGGGCAGAGAAGTTAAGGAGTAATAGATTAGCCATGGCATGTCATAAAGAGACACGAAGAGTTTTGAGTATGATGGTGGATGGATAAAGGAGTAGAGGAAGACCGAAAAAGGTATGGATGGATTGTGTTAAAAATGATATGTGTGAATAAAAAATGAGTGTGTAAAAGGTATGAATACTGAGATGACATCTGATAGGCGAGAGTGAAGAAGTAAAACATGTTATGCTGGCCCTACTTAGGTGGGATAAGGGTAAGAAGATGATGGATCTCAGATATATATTACATGATTTACAGAAAGATTCCGGAGCCCCAGCTATACGTCAGGGCCGATTAGTAGCTGTAACTATTGGTGGAATAGAATGTGACGGCGAGCACGTCGCCATTGGCATGAAAATGAATTGCTATTGTTCTTGGATAATTAATAATTTGCCGTAAGTACAATACCTACTCATAGTCACTTGCAACAAACTTTTACATTAGTGATAAGTTTGTTATACATACAATCAGGTTAATTATTTAATCAGTTTATGCGTGTGTCGAGACGTGTAAGTATGATTCGTTTTGTATAGTTTTCTAGCTAATTTTTTTCCAATAATATGTTTTATATATGTAATGCTATAAATTTCTCTACTCCACTACTCCCGCAATCCATACTATAAGCCAGGTTTTGTTTAACACTACTGCACCAAGATATACAAGTTATTGGTATTTATCATAATTGCTTAAACAAATTTAATTTTTACTCCGACTCTGTGTACGGTTTAAACTATTGCGTGTTGTAATTACTGTGTATTGCAATTTATAGTTAAGTTAAAGCAAAATTGGAAATGCGGAAATAATTGTATTCAAATATCTACAGATACAGACTTTTATTATATTGGATATTATGGGACAGATATTGATGTTTTGGATCACCACCCAGTAAGAAATTAAATTAATTAGATAGCATAAAAACTTATTCGATAAAGAAAAAATTAGTTATTTTATTTTATTTTATGGCAAAAGGTGACTTTAAAGATAAAAAATGTACAAATATAGAGGAATTAACATCAATGAGGCCATTTAAAAGTTCACACAGACATTTTCGTATTAGAATTTTCGTGGGGATCGGTAACACGTTATTCGAGTTTATCAATTTTACATAAGTACGTCAACATTTTTCCAATTATACCAAGAATTATTCTCATCGAAGTGTTTTCTTTATGAAAAATAGTGAAAAAGTAACTTCGAATATCGTTCGGGAATTAGACTGACTTCACCGTGACACGAGAGGATGAATCGCTCTATTCGCCTTGACTAACGCCTCTCGCTTCCGCAGTCATATTCCAGAAACTCCGCTCGCTATTTTCATTTTTAAATATTGAACTATGATTTTTCAGCTAAGTCATATTTTTCATTCCACTTCATTTTAATCTAATTCGAAGTTATTCATCAATTAAGAATCATAAGTAAACCCATTTTATTATTCATAAATTCATGTTCCAAACATAAGAACAGTTCAAAAATATTACACTAGATGTATTTAAACTTAATATATACATAGTACTAGCAAATTCAGTATATATCTTGTCCCAGAAATAATTAATAAATCATGAATTAAAATATATTCTGAGGTGCAGGATACCTAAAAATTTTGGATTAACTAAATGATTGTTTTTATGTCAGAAATCAAATCAAAATATATAACCCATCGTGATTTTATGAAATGTAGTTACACTAGCTGCTCTTTTAATATTCAAAACATAACAAATCTTAGTGCTACCGTGGAGTAAAGTTAATGAATACACATAGGGTTTGTCACGATGAAGTTAACTTTTGCTATGAAACATTCAGTTTGTAATGTTTAAGTTACGTTACACACTAATACACACATACTTATGCATAGTAAAATACTAACTAACGTACCTACGTTCTGCATACGTAAACAAATAATAGTTATATTTATCCAGGAAAGGTTTGAAATTTCTTTAGTTGAACAAATAAGCAACTGGTAATCTTGTTAACCTTGGTTACAACTGTGTATACGCACCAATCAATAATTAATCAGTTTTATTATTAACTAGCTGTTACCTGCATCTTCGCACGCGTCTTTTAAAGTATAAAATAAAAGTAAAATTGTAAAAGTAACGCCTTCCTCGATAAATGAGCTATCTAACACCGGAAGAAGTTTTCAAATCGGACCGATAGTCCTTGAGATTAGCGCGTTTAACCATAGAAACAAACTTTTCAGCTTTATATATTAGTATAGATATAGATTTATTGAAATTAATCAAAGTATATTCGAAATAAGGACGCGGTTTATCACCCTGACGCCGTCAATTACAATACATCCTGTTTTGTTCGCAGCGCTCCGCTCTCTCTGTTTCGCTATTATGTTTTTAAAAACACACTGTTTTAAAACCGGTTTTTAAAAGAATTTGATCAAAATGCATCGATGGCGTAGTGCTTTCTTTTTTTTTTTAAACTGCAACCATTTTACACATTAGTCATAGACTTGGGGTGCATTTCGTTTCATAGCGTATAGTTTATATTATTATAACTGTATTGTATAAAGGTTTTTTTACAGACATGGGAGTTCAGACGTGAGTTGCTGTAAAAAATGCTGTGACATTAAACATGGAGATACTGATGATACGTTAAGACTCAGAAATAAATACATATAAATTGAACCCTCGTCAGTTTTATTAACGTTTTAATTCATACAGTAAACATACAACTTAACATAATATACCCCAAAAAGCAGTTAAAAGCGTTGAGTGCTGAATTTTGTGTTAAAGTATCAAAACCCGTTTAAGAATTCTTATTTTCTATTAAGAAATCTAATATATACAATTATTAGCAAACACATATAATATATGCATATGAATTATCGACCTTTAACAATTAATAAATAAAATTGCTAGAACTAAAGCTTGTTAATAACTTTAAAACAAAAAAAAATGAAGAAAATCGGCTTAGAGACAGAAGAGGGAGATGTTCTTAACTGTTTCCTTACTGCCTGTTTTTGTATAGATGAAAGAGATTTATACAATTATTGTCGAAGATTTTCAGGATAATGCGTTTTTCAAAATCTTATTAAGTGGCTATTTAATGCGTTATTTTATTGAATAAAGAAACGAAAATAAATAAAACATTCATAGCATCCAGAACAATAGTTATAGTGGATACAACATATTCTCATTCCTTTAGCCCCATGCACGGTACATACGAATAACAAGACTGGCAAAGCTTCGTGCACATATAACATAGTATTTTTTTGTAGAAACTGTTATTAGCCAAACACATTTTCACATTTAAAAAAAAAGGTAAAAGCTATAATAGTTGTTTGTACACGGTTTATATCATTTTTCACATTTAGAAAGTGCTATTTGTAATGGGTTTAACAGATTAAGTTCAGTTTATATATAAAAAAATATTTTTTTGTACTTACTATAAGTATACTAACCATTTGAGGTTGTTACTGAAATATACTTGCCCTTTAAAAATCAGTTCTCTTTTTAAGCTTCGCCTGTTACAATCAAGTATTACATTGTTTTTAACATCAGATTTTATTGTAAGTAAAATACAGACCCAATAAAATTTACGAGAGAAAAAAAATGCATAAATTAATGATGCTACTCTATCACGCTGTAAATTATTTAAAGAGCTACGTGCTTATTTCCTTATTATCCAAAATTTAAACCATGTAAATAAGCTTCCCCCGGCCTGTAATAAGATTTATGGTGACAGGCTAATCCCCACCAAAGTCGATTTGTCTGTTTAATGTTTAACAAAAATAAAAAAGCTTTATCTTATAAGTAACAAGCCTCGAAGACTCGGAGATTTATATAAAAGGTTGATCAACCCACAAATAAAAGTAAATCAAGATGTACACATACATAACTTCTTTGCTGTACTATGTAGTGTTTTATTTATTAAACTGCTGACATTTTTAAAACAAGTTTTTTATTTATGTTTCTTTTATTTAACGAAGAAACTTTACTGAAACTCATGAGTTATGTTTATTATGGTTTTCAAAGAAATTGTGAACTGAAAAACTTTTAACCGGGAATATTGTTTGTATAAATTTTAAAATGGATGAATTGAAAAGTCGTGGTGATAGTTTGCCTAGTGGAATGTTTATTTTTTGTTCGCAATTTCGAAAACAGGTACGTATCGACGAGTTTTTCGTAATTCCCGTACATTTACTAATTTGTATTGATAACTGTATCGGCTGACGGTAAAGGAAAACATCATAAGGGAATGAATCTGTGGAATGTTCTTCTTCTATTACCAACGTATGTGGGGAAGTATAGAAATGGATTTCACAGAGATTGCAATCTCCATTACGTCGGCCCATACCTTTCTTCGAGAAGAGGTCTATGGCCTTGCAGTGAGTATATTACAGGTTAAGATAATGATGATGGTGTTAGATTTACATACAAAATTAGGTAGTACGTATTGGTTCTAGCATTTTGATTATAAACTTACCTGATTTTAAATGGTCACGTGGTATTAGATGCTAATATACTAAACATAGAGGGAATTGTCTCTTAAATGCAGATATTCAAGCATACTTAATATTTAGAAGGTGGTAGACACACGATGAAGCTATTACTGGTTTCAGCATGAATGGATCGGCTCGACCGGGGTAGTAGTACCACTCTCTCACAGAAAATCGACATGAAGTAACAGTGCTCGCATTGTTGCATTTCGTTCGGTCAGTGAGAGCACCGGGTAACATCTCCCCTCCCTTCTTCCCACCACCCTTTCCCCATTCCCCCAAACACAGGCTGGTAACGTACTTGCGACTCCCCTGGTATTGCTAGTGTCTATGGACGGCGGTGATCACCCAACATCAGGTGACCTGCCTGTTCGTTTGCGTTCTATGATAAAAAAAGATTACCTTTAGATGCTTGGTGACAGATTTTCAAGGTGAGGATGATAACGATTTTTTTTTCGAACTGACTACGCTATTGACCCAGCAAGGTCTTAACAGCTTCACCAGACTACTAAGACGAGCGCTTAAGGAACTCAGCCGATTTTATTTTGGCAACCAGCTCAAGGGTGCACGGCACACCTCGGCTTGGCTGTTGCCTGTTGCATGCAAAATCGCGACCTATCTTAGCTAACCTAGCTAACTATTCATATATGTATGAGTTGTTGAACCGTATATGTGTAACAAGCATACACGCCTCAACAACTCCTCCATATATTTATTATCGAAAAAATGAGAGTTTTTCAATTCGACAAGGAAAAAAAAGTAAACCCTTCCACTTTCATGTGTAAGCATGTGGCGTGCACGTGTGTGGGGGTGATCGTGTAGTGTTGTAGCAGTGATGTATATTTGTGTGTCACCGTATCGCGCAAGCAATGCACTCAAGGGCTCCCTACCGAGGGATCGAACCTAGGCTTGAGCCGCTGCCGTGGGAGGCCTAATCAGGAACTATATTACTTCACTAACATTATTTAGTATATACTCCTTAAAATCTCAAATACAATTTAAATTCAGACGTTTTTTTCTGTTGAAATTAAGGTTGCATTTAACATTAGCGATATCATGCAACTGTTTCCGTGTACGGATTTACATTTATATTACCGGAGTTTACCGATAAACTTACTGTATAATGTGAAACAAACATCCAGTTTCCACATATTGGAATATTCCGCTTCTCGCACCCGAGCATCGTTTTGCATATACCGTACTGAATAATAAGCTTATATTTAACGAAACATTTCTTTATTTTTGAAAAGAAATAAAACTGCATTCAAAGAATGTCGAAAATTCTCTTGCTTCACCCGAGAATCGAACCGACTAAAATTTGTTTGAATTACACTCTGTAATTTTATTGCATCAATTGTTAGGGTAAATCACAAGGATGAAATCTCTCTAACATAGTAAATTTAATGAAGGGAAAAACATAGTTAGGATTAGGTTAGGATGGATCTAAAGCCCACACAGAATAGTCAAGACGCGAACATAACACGTGTTTGGCTCGAGACAAAGCCTAAAATATTTATGCTGAACTCTTACCAGGGTTTAGATGAAGAACGGGATGAATGTGCTGTACCACGCTGCAACAGTCCCGCAGAAACTCATCAACGTTACATTGTCTGTGGTTTATGTAAAATTATGTTGTCATTATTAAATAATTACGTGAATAAATTTGACACACGCCGTTGGAATTTACACATGACAGTACAATAGGAAAGGAAGGAAATAGAAGATACATTTTACCAACCTTTTTACTGCTATCTTACAAAGTTATGCACAAATGACCAATAAAAATCCCTTTACAATGTATTTGTAAGCAAAGAACGAGAAAAAAAAACATTGCAAACGGTGTCACAAAACAGTTATTTAGAAGCAATTAGGGGCGGGTATAACGATCGTTACGGGCATTCTCGGAACAAAGGGGCTCCCTAGATGCTTTTCCGAATCGTACACTGTTTTAATATGACATTGATTAGTACAGATTTTGTAATGTATCCTTTCTCTGGACTTGTTTAATTAGAGATATAAATTTAAACGAGTAAACAGAAGAATATTATAGTTTGTTTTTAATTCCGAGTAATTGATTCTCAACCAGATATATAATATTATGTATCCCAAATTGCAGCATACGTAATATGTGTTGCCTTGTAATTTTTTTTCACAATAATGAATTATGGAAAAATTGAAATACTGCTGTAACTCATTGGAAAATTTATGAAATCTTTACAAGACCTATCGTTCTCGCATCGCTAAAAAATTAGATGTGACTGAGATTTGAATTTTACGATGGATATAGGTATAGTGTAACTAGAAAGGATAACATTGAGAACGATTACATCAATAGAAGTATGAAAATAGCACCAGCGATGATAGAGAAATTAAGTTTAAGGTTAACCTTGTAACCTCGTAAGGCTTTGTTGAGGCCATATCAAAGGGGGTGATGTAAATAATATGACCAAAAGATTGTCAAATATTAAATATATTGATGAATATCAAATCAAATAAAAAGTGATATTGAATCTAAGGCATGAAAAGCCGCTAACGAATGCTAACACCGATTTTGAAAATAACCCATTCGTCACGAAGAACTGGCAAGACACTCGATCTGGTTTATGTTATCAACGTACTTTTTTTTTTAAATACGGTATAGTTGCATTCGGTTTTGACATACGTACAGAGAGGAGTTTATTTACAGCCATCATCGTCGTTTATTAATCCATCGTACAATAAAAGCCTTTCAATATCAAAACGTTTTGTAAATAATGCTTGTATCTTCTATCGTGCAAATAGACAATGTGATTTTAGCTATTGATGTAAAACTTAATATTATTACTTAAAAAACTATTAAACTAAATTTAAAAAGAGGTGGATTGACTCTATAAGGAATTATATGTAGTTGCCGACACTACTTATGTGAAAAGAGGTATAAGGTTGTGTAAATATGAAAATAGTGAAAATTACAAATAAGTAAATGCTAATAACTGAGTTCTTTAACTATACTAGACTTAATTTAAAAAACGGGGTTAAAACTTTTAGTAGAAAATTATAAAATGCAAAGATTAATAAGCCATCCGAATGTTACCGTACATAGTGGACTGTTTCAGTTAAAATGAGGGCAAACATTCGCATGCAGTGAATTAAAATCTCAAACTAAAGAGCATTTTAAATCCAGGATAAGTTGGTTTACTCTCCATACATATTAAAAGCAAACACGATTTAAGCTACGGTTGGCGTATTTATTTTGGCAGTCTAAATAATTCCATATATATCTGAAATTGTAAATAACTTTGTGCCTTTGATCATTGTATCCGAAATACATAGTACAATTATAAGAATACTTCGCTTCCAAATATTTTATTTTCTGTTTAATTAAAGTAATATGGAAAAAATAGGCCTGTGTATATAAAACAGATATAACACAACAATAGCGTTATGATTACCTAAATTGCGAATAGGAGCGCACTTTGTTATAAATTTATCTGAAACGTTGCAAAGAGGAGCAACTCAAGTATCTACCTTGGCTTAAAAAAAATCGTAAATCCAGGGTTGTCTACTACGATTTATAAAATATTATAAAGAAATGCTAGATCGTATCTTAAACAGTAAAAACGCCGATTAAAAAGTTTGTAAGATCAACCCTAGAATAAAATCGAATAGTCGTTATCGTCTTACATGCCGTTCGTTACTTTCAAAACGCGAGTTGAAGAGTACATTATTATCATTTTCACAAATCTGATAACTTCTGATCTGATAAGTATTCCATTACATAAGTTCTCCTTCGATATCACATACATATATTTTTCGTTACCGACTAAAGTTCCAAACAAATTATAAATTACATCATATTCCTGAGAAGCAGTGAAAGAACATTAATAACGAGCAGTAGGTAACTTAGTTCTCTCCCACTTAAAAGTTAAATAATATATAGTATATTTCAATTTATAAATCTTAATTAAGTATGAAATGTTTTATATTTAAATTTATAGGTAGCAGATAAGCGCTTTTGTGGTAATTTCTGAATAGATTTACCGAGCGGACCGGTCGCGCATTGAACGTGCTATTTTAGTCAGCTTTGCTTTGACAATTTACATTTTTATTATCTACTATATGACATTAAAAAGATTTCAGAAGATATGTGTTAAGAATTCTAGAGTAAAATTTAAGAAATATAAAATTTTAGTATGGAAAATTTTAACAAATGTAAACCTACCTAGGGAGCAAATTCTTTTATTGGATAATACAGTAACATATACTTAATAACACAGTTACCTTATACAGGTATACATTCGTACAACTATATTCATATAATAATTTTACATAATATATATTTCAGTCAAATTATATTATATATTATATTCAGTCATATTATATATTATACTTTGAACATTATTTTAGAATGCCCCGTTTGCAGTGTCTGTACATAATGTATGTATGTACATGTCAGTTGTTATGTTTTTGAATGTAAACCGAAATCAAGTTTGGAATTGTGTAAAGGATTTATATTATGTAATTAATTTCGATTGAGCTCCTACTTTCACGATAATAACAGCGCGTAGACTAGTAGTAGTAGTAGGTAGACTAATTCCTAATTTAGACAACATGTTGGGTTAGAACTTATATTTTATAATAAACTAGCTGTGCCTGTTACTCCGTTCTCGTGGACTGTAATGTAAAAAAAGAGTAATTAATAAAATCATCTGAATGTATTTAGTCCATTTACTTATCTACTGTTCCCTCGTACTTAGGTAACGTCGTCATTAAAATTACAAGAACTTTTGATAGTGTAAACCGATTTTAAGGAAACTGTTACTAAATGTTACTCAACGATATGCTTCATGATTCTCTTGAGATTTTATTGTGAACGCAGTATTTTAGCAGTGATTCGTCTTCAAACAAGCAGACAGAGAGAAAGAAATTTGTAAAAATCATTGTAATTTATTTTATTACTTATTCCTAGACACCGGCAACAATTTTTTTTCACAAGAATAATAAAAAGGATAGTTACACTAAATTAATATTCTTATTATATGCATAGGTGAGTGATATAATTTTTAACAGGCACATGTAAAAAGAACGAAACCAAAAAGTATTAAACTCTCTTTTTTTCTATCGATACAACTTCTACAATATTAATTGAAAATATTTATTTCTGAAACCTCTGTGCTTATATTGCAGCACTTAATAATTAATGCACGCTGTATTTAACTAAATAATGTCTTTTAATTTTAAAAAGATTTTATTAAAAGACTGTTTAGTGCGCAGTTCCACAACAGCTTGACTGTGTCGGTATTATAAAGTTAAGCTATTAAGCTTTCTGTGTTCAGTTTTTAATATTTATAACGTTGAATAAGCAGTGGAAATATTTAAAACTTAAAATGTATTTCTAGACGTTTTTTGGTCTTAAGCTAGGGAGACATATTTGAATAAATAAAAAAATAGACTGTATGGTGAATAGGGATCTAGCTGTATTAACTTGCATGTTAAGCCCATTCTCTCCGATTATTACAAATTTCACTTTTTTTTATGTGATGGAGGCCGACGAACAGGTTGGTCATCTGACGTTAAGTGATCACCACCGTCCATAGACACTAGCAACATCAGGGAAGTCGCATATGCTTTGCCAGCCTGTGTTGGGGGAGGGAAGAGGAGAGGCCGAAGGACGAGAAAAAGTAAGCCTGCAGCGCCCTCACTGTCCGAACGAAACGCAACAATACAAGCACTGTTACTTCACGTCGATTTTCTGTGGGTCGGGTGGTACTACCACGAGCGCGCCGATCCATTCATGCTGAAACCAGTAATAGCTTCAGCGTGGCTCTACTATCTCTAAATCTAGTTACTTCATCAGATCATATCAGCGCCTAAGAGACCCATTGCAAGGTATACTTCTCTCGAATATATGAATACCTTATATATGGATTTACAATAACCACCTCAGCCCAAGATGTATTGACGATTTCAAAGTCTGAGGAATTCACAGCTCCATATTTTCCCACTTTCAGTGGTACTATAAGAACATTTTTCAGCTTCAGATTTCCTCGCAATGATTTCATTAACCGTCAGACCATATCATCAACTTTTTATATTAGAAAGCGTAAGCGGATTCTGAAAAATACATGCCGAGGATTGATCCTGCGGACATCGAATTGACATGCCATCAAACCACTCGATCACCACGACTATTATTGTCATGAATCAAAAGATTTAGTATTGACATATGAGAAGTTTTAGAATAAGTATGATTTGTTATGTGTGCAATATCTTTAGCATACGAGGCTCATGTACAGTCTAAACAGTCATTAAACAGCTTTCATAATTCATATAGTACAGTCAACTATTATTTTACTCAACCTAACCCCCAACATTACATGGCGAGTATCACTATTACAAACTGCTTTATGTGGCCTTTTATGTCCTTTAATATGGCCTGGTTAATTCCTGCTGCTGTATTTTAATAGATAATTTCTTCATCTTTCACCAGTTTTGAGCGACACATATTCAGATTTTATATGTTTTTTTTTAAATTACTGAATTATCCGAGACATGTTTCTATGTAATGTACGACCCTTGGTAGATCTTTTGGCAAGGTCACCATGTAATGTTGGGAGTTAGGTTGAGTCAAAATAATAGTCCACCGTACCATATGAATTATGAATGATATTTAATGATTGTTTAGACACATAAGCGTCGTATGCTATAGGTACATGCACGCATAACAAGTCATATTTATTGTAACACTTCATATGTTTTCGCTATACACAGAATATTTTACAGTACTTGTTCAAGTAGTAAAAAGATCCGAAACTCAAGCTTTTTCAATGAAATTATTTAGAAAAATAAATGCACAGGTTAGCAAGCAGTTTACAGCAAGGAGGTAGATTTACACTCCAGTATGGATATCAAGCTTTTCACTCATAGAAATATATTGAATGATAGAAAATGAAATTTTTACCATGGAATACTTAAAACAGTACCTGATTGTTTATGTTCACAAAAAGAAAAGAATTAATATAGTAATTATCACACGTATTGATTATGGTAGTTATTAATATGACATTTAATTGGTTACTAATCATGTTGATTTCGTAATAGCCAATATTTAGGATTTTGTAATATTATAACTACATACATCTACTATTTTTTCATATTATATATTTTTATAATTTTCATACATATTTTAACAGTATCTCACATATAGTTGCATTGCAAACTTTTTATATTGCCTATAATTCAGTCGATAGTTATTCTATAAAAACAGGAGTTTTTGGCGGGATTTTAGTCTGACATGTAGTGGATTTTATATGTTTGATTCATAATCTTGTGTTACTCCTATATTGTGTAAAATTGGTGGTATTTTATGTAATATAGTTAGTTTATTGTGATTAAGTGAAGTGAATGGAAAATAATACCACGGAGCATGAAATTCTGAAATGCCACAAAAACTTCCTGGAAGATCTTACAAGGGAGCCACCATCTTGTTAGAATATTGAAATAATCACAAGACACTTGTAATATTATTAACTACATGACAATGGCAGTAACAATCTGAAAGGTTTGTTTCCAAACATATATATATATATATATATATATATATATATATATATATAAACAAAATGCAATCAGTTTGGAAAATAATATATTCTAAAAATATTATTTATTTATATATATATCATCATCATCATCATCATCATTACCCTTATCCCACTTAAGTAGGGTCGGCACAACATGTTTTCTTTTTTCATTCTCTCCTGTCAGATGTCGTATCAGTATTCACACCTTTTACAGACATATCGTTTTTCACATAATCCACCCATACCTTTTTCGGTCTTCCTCTACTAGTATATCGGTCCACTATCATACTCAACACTTTTCTAGTTACATGGTTTTCATCTCTCCTCATGACATGCCCCTACCATGCTAACCGATTATTTATTTATTTATATATATATATATATATATATAATTCAATAATCGATAAATTATATAACAATAAGTCTAAATATTAAGTTTGGAAGCTTCATTCCTTATGAAATAAATTGAGATTGTACGCTTTTATTACAAAACTTAATTATTTTTAAATTCAAAATCTTCTTAAGCTGAAAAATGTTATCAAAGTTCTCAGTTACACGAGGCTTGGCTTTGATGTTTAAATAAAACTTTCACCAAATGGGTATTCAAATAAGAGTTGGTAAACGTTGAGAATTCACAAGTCGCCTTAAGGCTACGATAAATAGGAAAAGTTCGCGTTAATATCACATTCTTTTTTATAACGGCGATTGTCATTCGCATACAAAGAAGTTTCAGCGCACTTGAATAATTGATGTAACAGAGGATAATAGTCAATTTCTATCTATCTAATCATATACCTTTAAACGAGCAATTCTTGTATATTTTTATATTTGTATATATCCAGGATCTCGGAAACGGCGTCATCTAATTCCGTGAAACTTAGTATGTAGGTAGTTTTGGGGAAGATAAATCGATCTAGGTAGATTTCATTCATAGAAAACTTTTTATCTGAGTTTTCAGTCAATGAAAAAATATAACTAGAATATAAAGGTAAATTTCGCAGTCGTTGTCAAAACAAAAATAGCTCAGATGGAAATCGGTTGCTTCGACAATCCGTGTAACCACAGTTCGAATCTGAGTGACAGCAGAAGAGATATATATTTTTTTAATTTTTTTTTGTAAAAGAAAAAAGTATTTTTATAAGATAAATCTAACAGTTTATTTTAATTTTAAAATGTTCTTTTTGAGAACAGAGCTAGGCTTGGTCGCCCACGTACTAACCTTTTACACGTTGTCAGAAGCACAAAAAGGGACATATATCGTCCTTCATCTGAGAAAACAGTAGATATTCCAAAGGTTAAGTGAAATTTATACTAACGCGATCAAAACTGCAGGAAAAACTAGTTATTAATAATATCGGCTCTTTCAAATTGCAATTTAGGCTCATTTACTAATTACTACACTATAAACAAACAATTAGTAGAGAAAGTTACTACTTGCTATATTATAACTCACTACTAGGTGCGGCGTAGAAATTGCTGTATCATTACCATCATTATATTTGGCTACACATAGTAGAATATCCTATATCCATCTATTTCTTTTTGTATCGCTAAAAGGCTCGATTGATTAAACTGGATGACTGATTACTCGTTAGCAATATTCTCAAAGGGTACTCAGTGCTTAATACTCGTTCTAAATCATTTTAAAAAATTTGGTGCTAAAGATTTGACCTAATTATCTAGAAAATACAAAAATTAGAGACAATCCTCTAGCCGTTTAAATCAAAGCTGACCAAAGCTGAAGCTGACCAACTAACAAAGGATAATTTTTTGAAGTTTGAACAAATAAAAGGGCTTATTATCCGTTTTATAATCGAATCCTATAAACTCCGGGATGCCGTCTACAGGTTTTGTCACAGGTCATTCAACCTAGGTTTATTTAAATTTCTACTCATACTTTGAAGAGTCTTAGAACAAACTTTAGCCTAGGTTCTCATTGTTGTTTATTAGTATTTGTTTTGATATTATTATGTCACTTTGTAAATAGTCACGATGTATAGAGCAGTGTAAGAACAAAAAAATTGTTTATCTTTAGCACCACCAGGAGACCATGTGCAGGGTAATGACAAGTACCTTATTGCCAATGCGAGTTACATCAACCCCCAAACACGCAGACTCCTTTAACGCTATCTATTCTGATACAATTCAGCGATAGATGGCGCTGCAATCATTTCAACAAATAGATATGGCAACAAATAAGAACGACGCCGCGGGTACAATAATCATTAGTAGGATTATAAATATGATCCAAAATAGCAGAACATATACTGTTCTAATATTAATTATGAGGGTTAATTAGTACACTATGAAACGCGATACCGTCGTAGTTTATGATACCATAGCTTTTATCTCTATGCGGGATATGTTTAAATGATCTCCGCAATAAATGTTGGCCGAGTAATATACAACTTGTAAAACCGCCGGCTATTAGAGGGTGCAGCGCAAACGTTCAAACTAATGGGCAGACCGCAACAAAAGTTATTGTTTGACGTTATCAAGAATTATTATACACTGCAGTTATTTAGTTTAAACATCGCTTGAATATAACAGAAAATAGACTACTACTAAGAGCTCCACCTATTTGGATTGATACTGCAAATTGCAAGAAATAAATAAAGGAGAATATAATTAAATAGTATAGTAGACGCTACTTTTTGTAATATTTAATGTTGAATTTCCGCAAAGTAACCGATTATTCAATCAAATCCATAGTAATATTATAGAGCTGGAAGGTTTGTTTGTTTGTTTGGTTGAACGCGCTAATCTCAGTAACTACTAGTCCGATTTGAAAAATTCTTTTAGTGTTAGCTCATTCATCGACGGATGCTATATATGTATCTCATGCGGCAACGCCAGGGGAGTCTCAAGTGCATTGCCAGCTTGTGTTTGGGGAAAGGGGTATTGGTGAGGGAGAGGTGGGGAGGCGAGAGGAGGGGATGTGGGCCTCCGGCGCTCTCAGCGTCCGAACGAAATGCAACAATCTAAGCATCGTTACTTTATTTCGGTTTTCTATGAGAGGATAGTACTACACGGGGCGAGCTGACCTATTCATGCTGAAACCATGATGTTACAGCTTCAGCGTGGCTCTACCACCTACAAAAATCAATAGGCAATAACCATAATCTTCTAGAATAGTTGAGTTATAAAAAGCCCATTTTCTTCAATCTAGAGATTAGTCCTTTTAACCAATCAATTTTTTAAACTATATAATTTATACACTCGGAGATAAAATAGGTATTATAAAAGAAGGTCACGTATATTCACTCTGAAGTAGTTTAGTAAAAATCCTTGAGAATATTGCTTCACCTTTTTTTAATAGAACTCTAAGCGAATACTGCAGGTTGTATTCCACACGTGCTCTCTAAAATATTTTCCATAGTACACGGACCTGGCACGGTCTTCGCCTCGTCTATACTCACTACCAATATAAGTTTATATAAACACATATAAATTTAAACGTAGATATTGAGAGCGCACTAGTCGTTTATTGTTACCGAGTTCTGTATTAGCTCCATATTTTTCTTATAAATACGGGTTCAAGATTGCGCCGTAACTTAGCATTTTAATTTTGTATTAAGCTATATTTTTCTATTATACGCTCGAGCTTTTTTATTAAACTATTTAACCAAGGTAATCTGTAGGATGATATTGACGCAGTATTTTGTTGTATACCTGGGTATAACAAATTTTAATCGCTCCATCTTAATTTTAAGTCACTGAAATATATGTTATCTACGTCGGTACAAGTTCTTAGCTCACTTTTTTTAAATATCATAAGAGGCGAAACCAACAGATGGGTCATCTGATGTTAAGCGATCACCACCGTCTATACACACTAGGAACACCAGGTGAGTTACAAGTGCGTTGCCAGACTGCGTTAGGGGAGAGGAGGAAGGCGAGGGGAAAACGGAGGGCAGGTTAACCTCCGGCTCTCTCACTGAATGATCGAAACGCAACGCAACAAGCACTGTTACTTCATGTCGGTTTTCTGTGAGAGGGTGGTACTACCCCGGGCGAGTTGAACCATTCATGCTGAAATTAGTTATAGCTTCAGCATGGTTCTATCACTTATAAAATAAATCTTAATAAATCTGGAAGAGGCGGGAGAATCGACTCTCAAAAGCGGCTAACGAAATACACTTATAGATGCTTAGCGACAGAGTTCCAAAGTGATACGGTGGTAGCTAGCTAAGCAGGCTTATATAAAACCTTATTCTAGTATGGTTTCATCAAGATATGTATTTTCCTTTACCGAAAGTTCCAGCTCATCCGTAAGGATTCGAAACTGCTCGACTACAGTCATAGAAATACATATAAACACAACCGATATTTGAAACAAGTGGGTAATTTTAATCTTCTGGACTAGGTTTGATTCCCATTGAATAGGAAATGTCGAGCTTTAAATTTAGGAATATTGTTATTATTAAACACAAGACTCTACACTTCATACCTATACATCCGCATAGTTAATACAAAGTTTCTGTAAAAGTTTTTTTTTTTTCTAGCGAAGATCATCAAATTTCTAAATACGCATATACACTACAATTTGGTTAGTTAAATCGAATAGTTAATTAATTAGATTAACTTCGCGGAACTGCATACAAGACTACAATCCAAACTAGTTTGATATCCTAATGCTCTGGTTGCTAACTAAGGATAATAATCACAGTGCAGTCCTTCTAGAGGCCCTTCTCCGTCATATACATTTGAACAAGTAATTCATTTTTTTTGGTACTAGATCTAACATATCCTTTTAAAAAAAGGCGAGGCAGTCATAAAAATTGCCGACAGAAGTGAAAACTTAAAACAATGAAATAAATATGTTGTCTTTTGAATTTTCATATTAGTTATGGTGTAAATGACAATATTTCAATTTCAGAATTTGTTTATTGAAATTATTAACATTAGTGTGGTTTTCATATCTACTGGAACTCGGAGCAATAGTTATATATTTTCATAAAGTCTATTAAGCGATCAAACGTATGAAGAGCTGCAAAATATAAATATTACATGTACACAGGCCCCTATACTACGCGTTGGTAGTCTGATACAAACCGCGCAAGCGCAATACGGCTGGTGATGCTTACGTAGCATATTATATCAGTTTTAAATTTACCTCTTACCAAAAATACCGCTCAACGCGCCTAAAGAAATATTCGCTTCAAAATATATAACATTAACGTTTTTTATCCCCAAATGGCTTAATCAGTAAAAATGGCTTAATCAGTAATCCTCGGTATCATCCACACAATCACCCTCATCAAGCAGTAAATACCCAATATTATTCGTATCCCAAGCTCCATGATTGCAGCTTAACAGATTAACAGGCTGGAATACACAGCAAGGGTTACAGGCTTGGAGGGATAGCGACGCTTGATCCGTAAGATGTTGACGTCTGTGTGGAAATTGCCCTGGTAATCTGAGATCATTGCTGGTGTGACACAATACTGAGATTAACATCGGGATGCAGAGCGGCCGTATTAGTGGCATTATCGTGAACTCCGCTATCCTCTTAAATGTAACAACCCTCATATATTAACATGATGGTAATGATAGACCGTTATCTTGAAAGATAATTAACTTGAAGACTTATTAAGCTTTACAAAATTTTACAGCCAAAATCTCTTATTGTATAACAAAAATAAAGATTTTTTTTTATATCCTAGGAGGCAAACGAACAGGTTAGTCACCTGATGATAAGTGATCACCACCGGCCATAGACACGTGCAATATCAGGGGAGTCGCAAGTACGTTGCCAGCCTGTGTTGGGGAGGGGGAGGGAAGGGGAGAAGGGAAAGGTGACGACAGGTAGGCCTCCGACGCTCTCACTGACCGAACGAAACGCAACAATGCAAACACTGTTACTTCACGTCGGTTTTCTGTGGGTGGGGTGATACTACCCTGAGTGAGCCGACCCATTCATGCTGAAGCCAGTAATAGCTTCAGCGTGGCTCTACCGCCTACCAAAATCTTGGATGATGATGATAGTGAAAGCTTATTGTTGATTGTTTTATTTAATGCATTTAAATACAGTCGAAACCCAAATATCTTATACACCTGTGTAGGTGTGGATTGTGTATGTATGTAATTTATATATTTATAATAGATGCATGTGTTGATTTTTAATAAAGTACACTTATACACTTTCTATGTTTATTTCCATCTAGTAGCTATCTTTTGCTTGTGATTTTATTCTTGTTGTGCTTAAAATGAATCTACTCAGACACCACCAATCGTAAAATTATTGAAGTAACTGAGAAACATTAACAAGTGTGTGTGAATACAATTCAACAAAGTTCTTCATCGTATCGAATGAATGCTACAGGAAGGTGTAGTACATGGAACAAACACTTAAATGTGAATTCTCTCTTAGTACTTACACTAGATAAAGTTTTATACGAACATAAAAAAGTTGAGCTCAACTCTGATTACTCCCAGGTCGGGGTAGTCGTGCATATTCTTTTGTAAATCAATCAATATTCTTGTCAACATTTTGATTACAATTTGTTGTGAGGGTTCGTTTGTGACCGAGGACGATTAAAGTAATTTAAAATTTTCGAAAGCAGCCTCCATGATGCTAATCTTAGCATTAGCGATAAGTTAGATAACAGATTGGCTTCTATAACTTTGAAACTTTTTTATTGTAGCTCGACAAACTGGCTACAATGTTCTAAATTATAGAGCGTAATCCGAGCCCAACAAAAGATCTTCTATCCGTTAATAGTCATCTTTAACGCATGTCCTGCTAGCCTGTACAGTGCTGGGTATATTCTTCCTTGCGTATACGATCAACAATATTTCTACAATAGTCAATATAGCTTCTATCATTTAGAAAAAAAAAAAACACAAAGACAAATACAAATAAAAGATTGTTTGAAGAACGTGAAGACACGTGAAGAAAACCTTTGGACTTTTTATTATAGACGAATTTTGAATGTTGGACGACCACTAAAATATATAATTCGAGCTATTTTTATGCAACACATTCTCTCATCCTCACCTCTGTCTTCCTACATGTTATTCATTTAGAATATATTTACGCAAAAAAAAAAAAACAAATAGAAATAGGACATCAGGATAACTTCAGTAGTTCTATGAATGACAGTGGTTAAATCGTCAAATTATTTTAGGTTACAGGTAGTGTTCGTTGAGCTTGTAATTTAAAAGAATGTGTTCTAAATTTTGGGGGTCAAAAATAAATTTGAAAATTACATATGCATCGAAGAAAGAAGAACAACACACTATTAAGATTATGAGTCCTCATGGTAACGCCGTATTTATATATTTAATCTTTCCGTCTACCATCGATCGAGAAATTAATAATTAAAGCATATTGTAACAGTAAATACAAATATAAAACTGAGAAGAACTATAGATATGAGAACTTATATAAGTACGTATATAACGTAACGTAACGTAAATAAGTACGTAATTACGGTGTTCGAGCATTTGTACTAATAACTCACTTACTACTGTTTAATTACTATTGATGCCTACTGTGTTCCTATTGGCTCATAATAAATATCCAATCAAAACAATGCTCAATTACTATTGACTATCTGTTGAACTATTACTAAAGTTCGAAGACAACCAGCAATTATGCCCGTCATGTTCTCGCGTATCTAGTACATTGAGCATTGTTCTAATTGGATATTTATTATGAGCCAATAGGAACACAGTGGGGGTCAATAGTAATTAAACAGTAGTAAGTAAGTTATTAGTACAAATGCTCGTACACCGTAATTACGTACTTAAGTATCGATAGAATTAAATATTTAGTACGAGCCATTAAAAAATCACCATAGATCAATACTAGATTATCCATAAACATAGCTCAGTCAATAGTACGATCTCGATGATCCCACCGATACATATTTTGTAAAATCTATTCAATATATATATTAAAGTAATAAAGGTCTAGCTTAAGCCTGTACTTACTGAGAAAATATAAAGCTTATATCAAAGCCAATAACAACAAATAAGCTGTCCAGCCTCAATATCTTTTCGAAATAAACTCGATTGACGTAAAGGTCAGCAGGTTTATACACCGTAGAAAATATTTTAGAAAGCAGGTATCTGTCGACTATTGGCACTGATGTTTGCTTTGAATTTTCCTGTACTCGCTTAGAGGTCGATGTAAGAGAAGGATTGAATATTTTCGTTAGCAAATTTTTAAATTTTACTAACCTTGTTATTCTAACCAATAATATAAATGCAAAAGTGAGGTTGTTTGTTACGTTTTAAGTAATCAAGGGATCGTCATAAAATTTTGAGCACGTGTTTTTTTATATTGTAGGAGGCAAAGAAACATGTGGGTCACCTGATATTAATTGATCACCACCGTCCATAGACACCAGCAACACCAGAGGAGTCGAAAGTGCGATGCCAGAATGGGGTAGGAAGAACAGGGGAACGGGAAGAGAGAAGGAGGGAGGTGGGCCTCCGGCGCTCTCACTGACTGAACGAAACGCAACAATGCAAGCACTGTTACTTAACGTCGGTTTTCTGTGAGAGGATGGTACAACCCCGAGCCAGCCGACCCATTCATGCTGAAACCAGTTATAGCTTCAGCGTGGCTCTACCAGTCTTATCAGGTATACAGACAATGTAGAATGTTTTTCATCTAACAAAAATGTACAGTTCCCAAAATCTACATAAACGCAAGTAAACACGCATTCAAAAGCTAGTTAATAATACATTCACTTTGTGACTATTTGAATATTTTAGGTATTAAATTTATTCTGTCTTTATTAATCCTCATTTATTTTGAAGTACTCTTTGTGATGTATTGCAGTACTATTATTGTTTAGAATTGCTATAATCTGTGAATTTACGAAAAACTACAATTGTGATTTTTTTTAATACAATTTTGTACAGGCGATACATGTTAGATAGTTTAAATAATATTGTTCGATAAAGATTGTACTGTTTTTTGTAGTTCAAATAACACTATACCATTAAAAACAAAATTTGCAATAAGAAACCAAGTTTTGCAAGTTAGTTCTTCTACCGTAAAAAGTTGAGAGATCCGTGTCGGTTACTCTATTAAGTCCCTACTTAAGGACCCTTCTATCTTAAGACGTAATTAGCTAACCTAACAACATCTTATAGTGACCATATCAATATTAAAAATCTTTTATGTTTTCAATTAAAATATATTGACTTCGCCATTACATGTAAACACAATGTATCTCACAAATAATACATATTATATTAATCACAATTGTTTAATGCAATTGCAAAAAACGAAGTTATAGAGGGTCGAAAATGGCCTGAATTGCTTCGAGAAAAGGATAATACGGCCGTGCCGCTTTTTTGCTTGACTTATAGGCAGGGGCACTGCCTATAGGCCCTTTATATTTTCTACTAATAATTACTACTATTACTATTATTTATTTTATTTATTTCATCTTACATTTTTTTTATCAGGAACATCCAATAAGGTGCCATCATTCGTTCTTTAACAGTAAGATTATGTAATTAATCACACTTAACGCCATTAAAGAGCGGTACGTAAAAAATCGATTAAAGGAAGACACATAAAGATTTAAAAAATATTTTATAACAATACTAAATCAATCTATAAACTGCTATAACTTTAATACATATATCACAAGTGAGTAAGGTTTGGATAAACATACAAAATTGTGTACACACAAAGTTAGCAACACGTACAATTTGTAATTTCTGGTAGCATCGAGTTGCGAGTTTACCCGCGGTCAGGCTATTAGTCTCGAAGGATGTTTGCACTGCGCCCTCTAATGGCCTCGATGTGCTTGTAGTATATTGTTCGACCAGCTTTTATTGCGAGCCGAGATTATTTAAACGGCCGATGGGAGATCAGACGGGTAATAATTCGCTAGATGGTTTCTTGGAACGCAGTCTCTCGCAACAAGATGGAGAGCTACATTTTTAATCTTAGTATGTTTAATCGTTTTAAATTCAAGGGCTAAATAATACAAAATACATTTTTTAATAAGTTTTAATATTTGTACAATTATCATGTCTCTTCATTTTTTGATACTAAAGATTTAAAAAAAAGTACTCCAACAATCATCATGAAATTTTGCAAAAATGTTAGATAGAATGTTAGAGGTACACAAAAGGCCATAAGGTACCCTAAAAAATGTACAGTTCTCGAGGTGAAATCTATATTAAAGCAAGCAGAGTCGCGAGCTAGACATATATAATAAATACATTTTTGGTATATTTTTTTATTTAATATTTACACGAGAAGATAACTAACTCTAAGTAATATATTTTATAAGCTGACAACTTCAAAACAAATAAACGTTTGGAGCCATAATAAAAACAGATAAGATAACATTAAACTTTTCCTATTTAATACAGCCTGGGGAAGTAGAAGTATTCTGAACTCTCGCAATACCTCTTGAATTACCTACTATCTGTAAACCTGTGTAAGAAAATATTCTCGAAACTTCTTTAAGCGTCAAAGTCAATCCCTAAGGAACAACGGCCTTTATAATGCCACGGAATACAACCTATAAACTTAACAATTCGGGATAAGTATAAAAAGTAGAGCATTTTACAAAAGCACCTTTGTATATATTGTAATGGGTACCATAATTATTTTGTGCAATTAAAAATTTGTCTTATATATTATACTGATAAATTTTATAATAACTCCAAATTATTTTAATAAGGTTCCAAAATAGCACCTAAGAAATTCCGTCATCTTTTAGAAGCATTATTACTAAACTCTGAAGAAAGATATTGTTGTAAAGTGAATACACAATTCAGATAACGGCTAATTTTTTTAGGCTCGGTCGATAGATCTGCCACATCTATACTAATATATAAAGCTGAAGAGTTTGTTTGTTTGTTTGTTTGTTTGTTTGTTTGTTTGGTTGAACGCTATGATCTCAAGAACTACAGATCCGATTTAAAAGTTTCTTTTAGTGTTAGATAGCTCATTTATCGAGGATGGCTATAGGCTACATATCATCACGTTAAAACCAAAAGGAGCTGAGCACTTATGAAGAATGTCTCAAAATCGGGCTACTTTGGAAGCTTCAGCTGCGTGTTAATGTCAGTATTATATGCGTTGCCATGGTAACGCGATAACATTCTATCGAAAATATTTTCATGGTTTATTTTATGTTCCTATTCAAAAGGTTTATTCTACGTTACTTTTGTTTCCAATTTTTAATTATACGTGGTACGTTTATATCGGAAACATTTCTAAAGTTTATTTTGTGTTGCTATTCAAAATGTTTAGTAGTAATAATATTCGTCCAATAAGATAGTCGAAGGAATTAATCCATACTGCCAATTCTGAAGTTGTCAATATAGGTATTTTTCTTCTATGTCCAAGATAATGTTAAGGTATAAGAGCCAAATACTCTATATAATATTTCGTAAATTTTTATATTCTTAATTTTCAAGACAACAGAATTCATGCTTCGTGGTATTATTTTTCTTTCATTTCACTTATGCAAAATAAACGAACCATATCACATAAAACGTCACAAATTTAACACAATATAGAGACAAATAACACAAGATTATTAATAAAATATAAATCCACTAGATGACAGACTAAAATTCCGCCAAAAACTCCTCAAAAAATTTATTTCTACTTTAGTTTTGTTCCCAATTCTTGATTTGTGATATATTACGTGTAATAAAAGTATAGTGAGTGTATTTTATATTAGAAATATATGAGATACTACAAATATCAACATTTTTTTTAAATTCTATCGATATGTCTGTTGTGTTCTTTTTATTTATTCCGGGTAATCTCCGAAACGGCTAGACCTATTTGAACGGGAATTTTACGGACAAATAAGTAACTAATTGGCTGTTTTATTTTAAGCTAGCGGGTTCAGCAGACGTTGCCCGCCCTGATAATAAGACAAACTATACCTATACCTTGCCCAAGAATCATTTTATATATTGGTAAAAACGACATGAAGATGCGTTCTGTAGTTTTTGATCTTATCGCGAACATACATATAGACAGACGTGGAATAGGACTTTGTTTTACACTATGTAGTGATAAACTGTTATCCGTGCATTCGTCGTTCGTGTGACGTGTGCTGTACTGGACTCCAAGAATATGTACATGTATTTATGCCAAAAGGCACCAAACAGGCTGACGGCCCACCTGATGGTAAGTGGTTACCATCGCCTATGAACAACTGCAACACTAAGGGCATCGCTGTTGTAATTGAAAGTCATATGTTTATATTTCATTTAAATTATAGCAAAGTATGATAATAACTTAATTATATCGACACTATGGACATATTATATCTATACTAATATATAAAGCTGAAGAGTTTGTTTGTTTGTTTGTTTGGTTGAACGCGATAATCTCAAGAACTACAGATCCGATTTAAAAGTTTCTTTTAGTGTTAGATAGCTCATTTATCGAGGATGGCTCTAGGCTACATATCATCACGTTAAAACCAAAAGGAGCTGAGCACTAATGAAGAATGTCTCAAAATCGGGCTATTTTGGAAGCTTCCGCTGCGTGTTAATGTCAGTATTATATGCGTTGCCATGGTAACGCGATAACATTCTATCAAAAATATTTTCATGGTTTATTTTGTATTCCTATTAAAAAAGTTTATTCTACGTTAGTTTTGTTTTCGATTTTTAATTATACGTGTTACGTTTATATCGCAAATATTTCTTAAGTTTATTTTATGTTGTTATTCAGAAAGTTTAGTAGTAATAATATTCGTTCAATAAGACAGTCGAAGGAATTAATCCATACAGCCAATTCTGAAGTTGTTAATATAATTAGTTTTCTTCTATGTCCAAGTTAATGTAAAGGTATAAGCGCCGAATCCTCTACATAATATAACGTAATTTTTTATCTTCTTAATCTTCAAGACCATAGAATTAATGCTTCGTGGTTTTATTTTTCATTCATTTCACTTATGCAAAATATACGAAAGATATTATATAATACGCAACCAATTTCTACACGATATAGAATCATGTAACACAATATTATGAAAAAAATATAAAATCCACTACATGACAGACTGAAATCCCGCCAAACACTCTTAAAAAACTCTATTCTACATTAGTTTTGTTGCCAATTTTTTATTTTTTATTTGTGATATATTACGTATTTTAAAAGTAAAGTGAGTGTAATTTATATTAAAATAAATTATTTTTGGTAAATACAATCTGTGATGCTACAAACATCAACATTTTTTTTAACTCTGTCGATATGTCTGTTTTTTTTATTTGTTCCGGGTAATCTCCGAAACGACTGGACCTATTTGAATGTTTTTTTTTTTTCTTAGAAATGACTACGCTTAACAGCTTCGCCGGATTACAAGTAATATTTGAACGGGAATTTTACGGGCAAATAAGTAGCTAATTAGCTGTTTTATTTAATATTGTTCGATAATGTGTAGCTTCATATTTTCATTATTTTCTTATACAGTGTGAGCACTGAGGGTGATATATAGTTTAAAATTCCATTTATGTGGCTGATCATAATTCTATCCCATTCGATACACTATTAGTATTCACATACATAATATACATGATACCTTTTACAGTAGATGATGTGCGTGTGATACAAATATTTTTGAAATAGTATTATTATAATTTACACTAGATGTGTAATCACAATTTTAAATTTATTTAATATATTAAAAAAACGCGCGCGAAGCCGCGGGTAACAGCTAGTATAAAATAAATATGAAGATCTTTTTTATATTATACGAGGTAAACGAACAGGTGAGGTACCTGATGTTAAGTGATCACCACCGCCCATGTCTACACCAGGAACACCAGAGGTGTCGTAAGTGCGTAGTCGGCATGTGTTGGTAGGACAGGAGGAAGGAGGGTGGGCTAGGGGGAGGTAGGCCTTCGGCATTTTCACTGACCAAACAAAACGCAACGATGCAAGCACTGTTACTTCACATCGATGTTTCTATGGGTCGGATGGTACTACCCCGGGCGAGACGAACCATTCATGCTGAAACCAGTTATAGCTTCAGCGTGCCTCTACCACCTGCAGTTCATTAAAGATCGCGAATAAATTTCAAAAGCATAGTTTATTACATCGCAATAGCAGTCAAAACGGAGTCACTGCAGTCTAATGTTATTTTTAACCTGGTGTGTATTCACACTAAACGAAGCGATGGTAACTATAAACGCAGGTGTAAAAATACATGATAGACGATTTTTGAACTGGGGCCTTTTACACAAATGAAATGAGTTTAAAGGACGCTACTATCGACCTATTGGAATAACACGAACAGAATAACTTGTGATGTTAATTTTATCGCTTTTTTTTGTCGAAATGACTACGCTATTGATCCAGCAAAGTCTTAACAGCTTCATCGGACTACTAAGTCGAGCGCTTAAGGCACTCAGCTGATTTTATTTTGGCAACCAGCTCAAGGGTGCACGGCACACCTCGGCTTGGCTGTTGCCTGTTGCATACAAAATCGCGACCTATCTTAGCTAACCTAGCTAACTATTCATATATGTATGAGTTCTTGAAACGTATATGTGTACCAAGCATACACGCCTCAACAACTCCTCCATATATTTACTATCGGAAAATTGAGAGTTTTTCAGTTCGATAAGGGAAAAAAAGTAAACTCTTCCACTTTCAGTGTATGCGTGTAGGCGTGCACGTGTATGGGTGTGATCGTGTAGTGTTGTAGCGGTGATGTATATTTGTGTGTCATCATATCGCGCAAGCAACGCACTCAAGGGCTCCCTACCGAGGGATCGAACCTAGGCTTGAGCCGCTGCCGTGGGAGGCCTAATCGGATATTTAATTTTATCGGGAAATTAACCAAAGCTTCATCATGCAAGTGTGGGATTAGCATTATAGGTCTACTAACTACGCAACCAACTGTCGATAGTTTTGTATACTTAAGGTTTCACAGATATGTATTGATTATCTAATACTAAATGGAAGATTTCAAAATAATTGCAACTAATATTAAATCCGTCTAAATTTTTTTTCAATATTTTTCCAGAACACCAGCTTTAAATATTCTATATTATGTATTCTGAACAAAGTTAAATTCCATCGAAAGCTTATGAAACATTTAAGACTTCGCGTCACTTTTCAGATAGTAGGTACAAGGAAAATCAATTACCTATAAATGATAAATTTTCACGCTTCTGAGGGATTCCAAACAATTTTATACCCGTCACATTATACATTGCCGCGATTACGTTATAAGTAGAAGATTATTTATTTACGGGAATTTGACACGAAGCTTTCGAGAATGTGTTCGTATATCGAGGAAATAGATAAATTAAGGTAACGTTTACTGAAATATCTTACAAAGTTGAGTTTATTGTTCTTTATTGTAAATATTTATATAATATACTAGCTTCTGTCCGCGATTTGGTTCGCGTGGAATAGTTACTTAAGGCTAACGCTAACACACAGTGGAAGATCTCAGAAAAAAAAAAAACGATTTTGAAACATTCCTCATTGGTGTTCCACTCCTATTGGACCTACGACGTGATGATATATAACCTATAGCCTTCTTTGATAAATTCGTTATATAACACAGAAAGAACTTCTCTCGTACTTAACTCCAGTCGTAATTTAAATTGCAATAACTTTTGACAGAGTGTCAAAAACAGTTCGAAAAAAAGTTCCTTGAAAGTAATAACATAATTGTATTACAGCAACATTGAATTCTTTATCCTTATTTTCAATTAAAACTTACCCTATATCATGGCCTCCGCCCACAAGAGCTAATCTTCTCCTGGCTGTTAAAACTAACTAATAGTTAAACCTTTAGTTCTCGAGAGACGACCGCGTTCATTTCTCACTAAGCCGCCGTCTGATAAAGTAAATGAACTGCTATTTTAAAGATCAACTTAATTGCTTTTCTATGTAACCCTATTCGCTTATACGGGATCAAGAAAGTTCGTTCTTATTACTTTTATAACAAATTTTCCTAGTTAAAATTAAAATACGTCAATAATAAAAAGTGATTAACTTTCCTGAACATAAGTCATATAATAATCTATTTCGTTGTCTTGTATATGTTTTTTTTTAATTCAACTGACCAATTAATTAATTTTATTAGAATAAATCTATACTTAATAGTATAAAGCTGAAGAGTTCGTTTGCTTAAACTCGATACACTCAGTAACTAGTGGTCCGATTTGAAAAATGCTTTCAGTATTAAATAACTCATTTATCGAGAATGGCTATAAGTTCGTCACGCTAAGACCTATAGGATCGGTGCACCAATGAAGATCAAATTTCAAAATATTTTTTTTTACCTAGAGCTTCCGAAACGTGTTAGCGTTAGCACAGAGTAACTATTCAACTTTTTTTAAATATCTTTAGGGGGCAAACGAATAGGAGGATCACCTGATGGTAAGTGATAACCGCCGTCCATAGACACTAGCAACACCAGGGGAATCGCAGAGTGGGATAGGAGGCGGGTTATCTGGCGCTCTCACTAACCGAATGAAATGCAACGGTGTTTCTGTGGGTCGGTTGGTATTACCCCGGGTGAGCCGACCCATTAATGCTGAAACCAATAATAGCTTCAGCCTGGCTTCAGTAATATAACAATGTAATATAGGGTAATACTACCTTGTATCGAGTTATTGTAAAATTGACAACATAAAATCGTTCTCCACGAGAAAAATACTTAAGAGTGCCAATTGTAATGGTGATTAGTCAAAAGGTCTTTGAGTTTATTAATGCTTATAAATGAAATATTCGAGGCCTGATGTTGAATAGATTTCGGTAACTTTTATTAGTAATTTTGCTTAAACTATAAGTCCTTACCAAAAAAATATTACGATATCTTAATTTAATACAAAATTATTATGATTTTATAAGCATTTCAAGACCCTAAAGAAATTCTCTTAGAAAGTATTCTTTTGCTTGCAATTTTTTCTTCTGTATATAAAATATATTTTTAGATCAACAAACAACGTAAACGATGTCGCGGATAGCAACTAGTTTTAAATGGTTTGTGTATATATCGTTTATTATTGAAATAAAAGGTAAAGGAGACCGTGTAATTACATTCTATGAATATGCGTAAATGATACCATTTGTGCGACTTTATTGGAAATCATAGCCCAAGTTAATCGAACTCAGTTTTCCAATTTCATTCGTTCCGTTCAGTGAAGCATGATAATAATGTATATTTGAATTTAAAACTTGATTATTATTTAAATTTGAAAGTGACGGTGCAGGCAAGATAAATCTCTAATTAAATATTTAGTATACGAGCGAAGATTTTTTTTATGTCACAGGATACAAACAGATGGGTCACCTGATATTAAGTGATCACCGCCGTCCATAAACACTGACAATACCAGGGGAGTTGCAAGTGCTTTGCCAGCCAGTGTTTGAGAGGAGGGAGGAGGGGAGCGGAAGTGGGAGGTAGGGGAGGAACAGGAGAAGGTGGTACTACGGCGCTCTCACTGACTGAACGAAACGCAACAATGCAAGCACTGTTACTTCACGTCGGTTTTCTATGAGAGGGTGTTACTATCCCGGGCCAGCTGACCCATTCATGCTGAAACCAGTAATAGCTTCAGCGTGGCCCTACCACCTACCAAAATAGGCTAATTGTTAATAACAATACAAAAAAAAACTTAAAAAAGGTGGATTTATTAAATATCAACATAATTTATATCCTAGAAACAATGACAAATTGGTTATTTAATGCTTCAAGTTTACTAATACCAGTAACATTTTTTTAAGTAATAGTGTTTGGTTGGTTAACAAAATGTCTAAACACATTACCGATTTACCAGGTAGTGAATTCAAGTGCCATGTCAAATGGATTTTAATGACTAAGAGGCTATGTTACATATATAATATATATTTTGAAAATAGTAAACGCAGACATAGTAAATAAATAAACACTTAAAATAATAAGTGTTAATTGTTCAAATAGAATAAAGTAGCCAGTAAAAAGTAATAATGAAAGCTAGAAAAGTCAAAGGCTCTGGTTATATATTCCGGTCGTGTATGCGGATGCAACGTTTAAAATGTTACGAGTAAGTACTAGATCTTTAACAAAGGAAGGGACGTGAACTCGTTAATAAGGCGGACAATGTATTTAAGTAAAGTACTTTGTTAATCTTTATTTTTTCCCGGTACTTCAGTCGATTTTGCGTTAACTTTATAATTAACTAAATTTTAATGTCTTCACTTTTTTAACGTAAATTTAGTCCCTTAAAAAAAATTGTTTTTATGGATGATAGATATCCTTCTTCTGACGTGTATTTAAAATTCCATAATGATCGATTGAGTGATTAAAACTCCACCGATTTGACTAATTTTTCTTTGTAGTATTTATAATTGTTTCTTTGTAGTATTTATAATTGTTGGGGCGTGGTTTGCATGAGAGAAAAAGTTTCAAAAATTTTGCTGTAAGGTGACAAAATTGAGTTAAATATCTCCATATAAAAACTAAGTCATTTATTTCTACAGAAAATAGTAAAGAATTGGCAGATAGTTGAATAATAACGAAACCTGAATAGGTTCTATTCTACTGTTTTTTTTTTCGAATTGACGACGCTGTTGACCTGGCAAGGTACAGTATCACCGGGCTAGTTTTCCTTGTTAGTACATCCATGCTAGACTGGAGTAAGCAACTAATATGCAATGAGCATATTATGTAGTAGTGTGTCTGCACTCGACTTCTTCACTACAATTGTGCACTTTATCATACACCAATCATAACGACTCTCTTAGTTTGCCATATTTTGAAATCAGCCAATTATTTATTTAGATTACAATACGCATAGAATAACGAACCTGCGAAATGTAAGCGGTTTCATAATTCTATGACAATATGCATAACACAAACTTAGGTAAGCTGGATTTCGTAAAAGAACGGCATAATTTAAATACTAGGGACCAGTAACAGATTTTAGGTAATGTTGTTAACTTTTATATCAATGTCCCAATATAGGTGGTAGAACCACGCTGAAGCTATTACTGGTTACAGCATGAATGGGTCGGCGTGCCCAGGTTAGTACTACCCGATCCACAGAAACACCCACGTGAAGTAATAGTGCTTGCATTGTTGCTTTTCGTTCGGTAAATGAGTGCGTCGGAGGCCCAGCTCTGTTCCCCTCCCTCCCTTTTACCCTCCCCCCTTTATCGCAAACATAGGTTGGCAACACACTTGCGACTCCCAACTTGGTTGACTCGGTGTTGTTAGTGTCTATGGACGATGATGATCACTTAACATTAGGTGGCCAACCTGTCCGTTTGCCTCCTATGACATAAAAAAAAAAAACAAAAGAACACGTTACCAATTTGATGGATAGTAGGTTCAAGCAACGTTTCAAGCAGCCTGAATGTGTAGAGGCTATTATTATAGGGTGGATCAATATGTGAACTATGGTGACGTCAAAAGTTGACCCTATTCTCTGTGCATCTACCAAAAATCAAAGGAATTATCTATGTTTGTAAAAATATGCACTATAATTATAACTAGGTTATTTTCCTAACCGATGATAGTTTTAACGGTTAAAAGCGCCTTCTCAGAGCCTAAATTAAATGAAGCATTATTAATGTTGATCAAATATGGTCATAAATAAATCAATGTCATATTAACGGTAAATATATTAACTCGAAAAACATTAAGAGAGTACATTTGTTACCAAATGCCCCAAAAGGCTCGTTACATTCACCCCCTAATTGCTTTCAAATAACCGTTTTATATAGCCGTTTTCAATGCTTTTTTATTTGAATACTTTGTTTACAAACGAATTGTGAAGGCTTAAAAGGATTACTTGCAGTAAAATAAATCAATCGAACGCGTTCACACCAGTGTTTATGAGTCGTTCCGTTTTATAGACGCAAAAAGAGCAAGTGCAATGTGAACACAGGTTTGAATATTGACTTAGAATTGTTTTGTTTTTTTTATTCTTTCTTTTACCTTTGATAAGTTATAAAAGTAATTATATATAAACATCCAAAATAAAATATTATGTCTAGTATATGTAACTGAGGTATAATGTAATTGATACCTATAATATTTTTTGCCAACAATGCTTTTTACATATTTATTATATTTACTAGCTGTTACCCGCGGCTTCGCACGCGCTTTTTGAATATATTAAATAAATTGAAAATTGTTATTAGATGTGTAGATAACAATAATACTCTTTCAAAAATATTTGTAAGTATGACACGCACATCATCTACAGTAACAGGTAACATGTACATTATATATGTGAAAACCACCCGATTAGGCCTACCACGGCAGCGGTTCAAGCCTAGGTTCGATCCCTCGGTAGGGAGCCCTTGAGTGCGTTGCTTGCTCTATACGGTGACAAACAAATATACATCACCGCTACAACACTACACGATCACCCCCACACACGTGCACGCCCACACGCTTACACACGAAAGTGGAAGGGTTTACTTTTTTTTCCTTATCGAACTGAAAAACTCTCAATTTTCCGATAATAAATATATGGAGGAGGTGTTGAGGCGTGTATGCTTGGTACACATATACGTTTCAACAACTCATACATATATGAATAGTTAGCTAGGTTAGCTAAGATAGGTCGCGATTTTGCATGCAACAGGCAACAGCCAAGCCGAGGTGTGCCGTGCACCCTTGAGCTGGTTGCCAAAATAAAATCGGCTGAGTGCCTTAAGCGCTCGCCTTAGTAGTCCGGTGAAGCTGTTAAGACCTTGCTGGGTCAAAACGTAGTCATTTCGAAAAAAAAAATGTGAATACTAATAGTGTATCGAATGGGATGTGATTTATCATCAGCCACATAGCTGGAACTTTAAACTACTATCTATATATCAGTGCTCACTTACACTATATAAGAAAGTAATGAAAATATTAAGCTATACATTACTGAACAATATGTGTTAAATCTTTTATTATATAAATATAATATAATATGTCCACATTGTTGATATAATATGATTGTTGATATAAATTAATATGCCTTGCTATAATTTAAATCACGTATAAACATATGACTTTCAATTATATTTATTCTTGGAGTCCAGAACAGTCACACGCGCATGTTTACAATGAACAGCATATTTTTATTCAATTTTACACATACGAATACACGGATAACAGTTCATCACAACATAGTGTCAACAATGTCCTGTTTCACATCTGTCTATATATCTATTCGCGATAAGATCAAAAACGCATCTTCATGCCGTTTTTACCAATATATAGAATGAATCTTGGACAAGGTTTATGTATAGTTTGTCTTATTATCAGGGCGGATATTGTCTGCTGAACCCGCTAGCTTCAAATAAAACAGGTAATTAGTTAGTTATTTGCCCGTAAAATTCCCGTTCAAATATTACTTGTAGTCCGTTGAAACTGTTAAGATTTTTCTAGGTCAATAGTGTAGTCATTTCTAAGAAAAAAAACCGTTCAAATAGTTCCAGTCGTTTCGGAGATTACCCGGAACAAATAAACAAACAGACATATCGACAGAATAAAAAAAAATGTTGATATTCTTATGTATTCATCAAAAAGTATTTAATATTATATACACACACGTTATACTCATAATACGTAATATATCACAAACCAGTAATTGGGAACGAAACTAACGTAGAATAAACTTTTTGAGGAGTTTTTGGCGGGATTTCAGTCTGTCATGTAAGGGATTTTATATTTTATTCATAATCTTGTGTTATTTGACTCTATATTGTGTTAAATTGGTGGCGTTTCATGTAATATGGTTTGTTTATTGTGCATAAGTGAAATGGATGAAACATAATACCACGGAGCATGAATTCTGTAGGCTTGAAAATTAAGAAGATAAAAATTTACGAAATATTATACTATATATAATATTTACATTAACTTAGACATAGATGAAACTGGGTAGAGAATACATAAGAACTACCTATATTGACAACTTCAGAGTTGGCAGTATGGATTAATTCCTTCGCCTGTCATGGATGAATATTATTACTACTAACCTTTCAGAATAGCAGCACAAAATAGACTTTAAAAATGTTTGCAATAGCAACGTACTACATATAATCAATAATTGGAATTAAAAATAACGTAGAATAAACTTTTGAACAGGCACACAAAATAAACCCTAATAATATTTCCGATAGAATGTTATCATGTTACCATGGCAACGCATATAATACTGACACTGACACGCAGCGGATGCTCTAAAAATAGCCCGATTTTGCGACATTCTTCATTAGTGCTCCGCTCCTATTGGTTTTAACCTGATGATATGTAGCCTATAGCCATCCTCGATAAATGAGCTATCTAACACTAAAAGAAACTTTCAAATCGGACCGGCAGTTTTTGAGATTAGCGCGTTCAACCAAACAAACAAACTCTTCAGCTTTATAATATTAGTATAGATTAAACTCTAGCCTCTGCCCGTAACTTTGTTCGCTTGGAATAGTTACTTTGGGCTAACTCAAATCCGCAGCGAAAGCTCTCGAGAGGAAAAAAAAACGATTTTTAAACATTATTCATTGGTGCTCCGCTCCTATTGATCTTAACGTAATGACATATATGTCATCATTATAGGCTATAATAGCCTATAACCATTCTAAATAAATGAGCTATATAACATTAAAATATTTTTTTTAATCGGACCAGTAGTTCCTGAGATTACCCCCTACAACGTCATAACGTCACAAACTCACAGACTCACAACGTCACAAACTTTAGCTCTTTGTAATATTAGTATAGATAGTTTTCTCTCGAGTGAATGTAGATTTCAGCTATCTCTCTGTAACAGTAATCTATTCTAGATGAAAGGTATCCTGTTTTTTTGTACCCTTGACAATTTGTATGAAAAAAATAGAGGATGATCGATTATTTAAGGCACGAAAATTTACCAAACAAACATTTTAGGTGCTAGATCCACATTGAAGCTATTACCGGCTTTAGGATGAATGGGTAGGCTCGTCCAGGGTAGTACCACCCGTATTTTTTACTCACCATGCCTGCTCGCTGCCGAGCATGGACAAAACCACGCCCGGCAGCGACAAATCAACCATCCCCCCCCCCCACCACCGCCAGAGTGCGGCGCTCTCCCTCCCACGCAACACACTGAGTGAGTGAGAGTGTGCTGCACGGTATCCTTCTCAGCGCCGCACTGCGCAGCGCGCGCACGTTGGCGGCACTGAGAGCGTCTACCCAGACCGGTGCCCCGTAGACGCCCATCGCTCGCACGACTGCCATAAAAAGTCGCCGGCACCCGGCCCCCCAATACTGAGGAGCAACCGGCCGAGTGCCGCCGCTGCCCCAGCAATTCGCGGCCCAAGCCCCGCAAAATAGGGCTCGAACCACCAACATCCGTCCAAGTACTTCATTTTAAGCCCCTATCAGGCGCCCTCCACCATTATGTGGGCCCCAGGAGGTGGCCCCCGCCGAGGCCCGTGGAATAATAGGGCCTCGATCTTCTCGAGGGCCACCTTGAGGCTACCTTGAGGCAATCGTATCCAGGCGCTCCAGGGTAGTACCACCCGACTCAAAGAAAGCCGACGTGACGTAACAATCCTTACATTGCTACGTTTCGTTTGGTCAGTGAGAGCACCGGAGGCCCACCTCCCATCCCCCAAACACAGGTTAGCAACGCACTTGCGACTCGCATGGTGTTGTTAGTATATATGGTCGGTGGTGATCACTTAACATCAGGTGACCCAACTGTTCGTTTGCCTCGTTCGTTTAAAAAAAACCTGATGTTCGCATTCATACTAGTAGTGAGGATAGTCGTTACCCGACTTGATTTTTTACCCAATTTATAATACCAATTCTTAAAGCAACGTAAATGAAAATTTTATACACAGTATTGTGAGAGTTATCATTTTACATTGAGCACAATATGTGTCAAGGCTTATCGAATGTAAAGCCTATAATACCAATAGGTGCATACAGATAATTCAATGGCAAGATACATGAAATCCATAACACCAAATGCACGTTATTCATGCCAACGCCAGATGCGCGCAAATGGATATGGAAGCTGAATGAGGACCATGTTATTTCCTGAATGTTCTACTACCTTGAGTCGGTAACAAGTACGATATTCTCTCAAATTATTTATGAAATGTTGAATTTAGGAACATGTTATATACTAATTTCTTAATTATTCTTAATTTATTGTTAATTATATTTCAAAATTAGAGAATTAAAGTAAGAAAATAAGGAATATTCATATATATGAGTATTATGAAATAAACTCGCTTTTCGTGTCTGTTGATGTGTTCCTTTTATTACTTTAAGCTACGCAACAGCTTTTGAAAGGTTTTTTACTATCGTTTAGATATTCGGAATCTTTATAAGTGTATAATATGCCAATGTAAAATAAAAAAAATAAATGTATTTTAATGATGTCGTAAGAAGCATTCTTCGTACTCTTGTGTCTGTAACGCTGGCCATATCTTATAAGATATATAAACATATTGTATTGTAGAAATGTACATCTGAAAAACGACTAGGGAGAAATTCACAATGGTATATATTTATACCGTTTCACACAAATCACAGTAATCTTTTTCATATTATTAAAATATAATTGCTTATTTACGAAGGTATTTTGACAGTTAATGTATTAATACTTATCCAAAACAGTAAGTTAGACGAGCAATGGGTGGAGATCAAAACTGACCTTTACAGTATAATATTTTTATATTTATTTCTTTAACTCATCACAAATTTTAATATACGCGCAAGTTTTTTAAATCTTTATTTTCTTTAGGGACTTTTATCACTTTGGACGTGTCAGTCCCCCATCGTTACTTATATATGTCACTCTCTCTATCTCTTGGGATCCTATGTCCCCAAGTTTATATCCATATACAACAAAAATTCTTAAATCTAAAAACACAAATAGACTAACTACTATACTTAAGTATACTACATAGTTTTTTACAATAGTCCGATGTCGGTTCTGCCAGAATGCTGTGATATACACCCACATCTCAGATATTAATATTATAATCTTTAATTAAACACATCTTATCAATTTGATGTTTTTTTACACTCCTCCAAGAAATGCTGGATGTCGTATACCTTACCACACTCGGTGCAAATCGGCGAATTTATAATCTTCATAAGACATTTAAATTTCCCTGATGGAATGTGTCCAGATCGTAAACTAAAAGTAGAAGTGAGCAATGTTCTGCTGATATTCGCCTTTTGCGAGCCACGGTATAGGTGGAGGCTGACACTATATAATACGGGTACCAAATCCCCTTCTCTCTTGAAGTCAAATCAAAATATTCTTTCCACATGTTATAACACCGTATCTTAAATTTATACAGTGCTTCTGAATAGTGTGGAAGAATACTTATTTCTGAACCTTCTGTTAAAGCTACCTTTTGTTAAAACATCGGCTTTCTCATTTCCTTCTAATTCTACGTGAGACGGAACCCATTGCAACCTTACACGTATAAAAGAGCTCGAAGAAATTTTTTTTGTATGAAGATTCTTACATAAGTAATTTGATTTTAATGAACTGTAAATATTAGAGTGATTCTAAATCTAAACTAAATCCTTAAGTATACCAACAACTACTTTACTCCTTTCCAACGCTTTAGTTCAATATAATCATATGAAACCGGAGCAGATCGCCAGAAATATATAAAAAAGTACAAATGTTTTTACTTATGAGAATGTTATGGAAGGTTATATGACACTAATAGTTAATACATGGCTGAGAGGCCCTGATGTTCAGTAGGGATCAGTTACAGGTTTAAGTGAGAATACTCACTAGACACTGTTGTCTAAAGAAACATCTCAACAACATACGTGTACACACACAACAGAGTGCAGATTTCGTGATAGCCTTGCACCTCTTGCGTGAATGTGATCCATTGAAGCCATGCATGCACGCAACCAGATTCTGGGAAAACGCGTATTGCTCCCGGATGAGGTAGATAGAGGGTCTCTTGAAAAGTCTATAAGACTCGGAAGGGAACTTTAGCAACGCGGGATTATCACAATAGATCATACTGGTCGCAGTAATACAGGAATAACATCTGCATAGCCTCTTTTAGTTTAATAGTAATCAACACATGCTTATATGTTATTCTAATTAGGTTTTGTAATATTTTAATGAGGACAATGTTGCAAACTATTACTAGTAATTTATAACATCATTTCCTTTACATCAATGCTTTGAATAAACATAATTATAAAACATATAGAAGCTAAATCAAATAATATAATAGTCATACCATTATGCTTATACGGCACACATGATAGGGTTGCATTGGGTTGTTTTTCTCCACTGAAACTTCCAGTTCACAATAGAACTAGAACCAACCTCTATTCACTCAATGTCCAAAAATATTACGATGTAAGAATTCTCGTTTCTGTATCATCATAATTGTCATCATATCAGCCTGAAAGAGATCCACTGCTAAGCCAAGTCTCTTTCTTAAGTAAGATATGGGCATACTCACCATACCATCGCATGACATTTTAACGATTTCAAACTCCGAGAAATCTACAGTATAGAACTGTAGATTATCCCACATACACGGTGGTACTACAAGAACATATCTCAGGTTTAGGTTTCCTCACGATGTTTTCCTTCGCCGAAAGTGTTACCAATCTAAATTATTAAACGGACGTGAATTTCGAAAAACTCAATCAGCAATACCACTCGATTGTCACAACCTTTTTCCGCATTACACGTTCTAGAATCAATACAGCTAATAAGTTCAATTTTATACATTTTATATATTATAATCAACTGGGAAAAATCTTATTGTGGATAAGAGAATCAAAGGAAATACATGCATTGACTTGTTACTATAATATTTTCTGATGTCAGTAAGAAAAGACGTGATAAAATTCAGCTAAGTCATCTTTGTACGGGGAAAGGGTATCGCTGGCCATGATCGACGGGGCCGTCGTCAATCCGGAGTGTCACCCTCAATCCGTCCGTGCAATCGACGTGACGATCCCTTTTCAATCACCTACCATCTCGTTGCAAAGTCACGCTTTATTGTTTGACAGAACTGCTATCTGTGATATATCTAGTCCTATTAATATACACTATTACTACGTTATATGTGAATATATTTTACTTGATTAATATCTATCAGATAATGTGGATTGTTGTTATTTATACACATAATAAGAATTAATCTAATCTGACTATACTTTTTACATTTTTGTTAAAGGAATTGTTACAAGTGTATTGCAGTAAGTAATAAAATATATTTCATTTTTAGAAATTTCTCTGTTGTAACATTTAGTCTGGAGTAACATTCAGTCTTGGTTTCATTAAAGTCGGCTTACTCTATCAAAAGTTATTGTACTTTTAATGACGACGCGACTTAAGTACGAGAGAAAAGTAGATAAATGAATTGACTTAATACGTGTAGATGAGTTAGGTAGGTAGTTAGGTAGCCCTTGAGTGCGTTGCTTGCGCGATACGGTGACACCCAAATATACATCACTGCTACAACACTACACGATCACCCCCACACACGTGCATACCCACACGCTTACACATGAAAGTGAAAGGGTTTACTTTTTTTCCCTTATCGAACTGAAAAGCTCTCAATTTTCCGATAATAAATATATGGAGGAGTTGTTGAGCCGTTTATGCTTGGTACACATACGTTTCAATAACTCATACATATATAAATAGTTAGCTAGGTTAGCTAAGATAGCTCGCGATTTTGCATGCAACAGGCAACAGCCAAGAGGAGGTGTGCCGTGCACCCTTGAGCTGGTTGCCAAAATAAAATCGGCTGAGTGCCTTAAGCGCTCGCCTTAGTAGTCCGGTGAAGCTGTTAAGACCTTGCTGGGTCAATAGCGTAGTCATTTTGTAAAAAAAAAACGTGTAGATGATTTTATTAGTCGTTGCTTTTCCCATTAGGTTCCAAGTGAATGGAGTCGCGAGCACAGCTAGTAAAATAATAAAGATGACAAGGAAGTTATAAAAAAAACTTCAAACGATATTTCACACACAACAAACGAAATATACAATATAATAGGTGTGGGCCAAGAATCTGCATTAAGAAAAAACATGTTATCTATGGAAAAAATGTGAGAACGATAAATACTTGATACTACTTAGTTCATAAGTCCCAATGTAATGTAATTCAAATGTAATATTTTACATAAGTTAGCGTATTAGGACACCGTGGCGATCGATGTGGGTTTAATTACCCTTGCGGGTCCAATAACGGTTATTAAAGACAAATTAACGGCCTTCATATTCGACAGATTTGAGAACTCAGAAATATATATTTTTGTACCATTCTGAAAGCGTCGCCTGAATTCATCTTTGAAACTAGAAGGTAGGCTTGTGCAACTACCAAATTAATCTTATCTATACTAATATTATAAAGCTAGATGGTTTGTTAATTGTTTGAATGTGCTAATCTCAGTTACTGCGGGTCGAATTTGGAAAATTCTTTCAGTATTAGATAGCTCATTTATCGAGGAAGGCTATATAAGGGTAAGACCGATAGGAGCGGAGCACCAATGACGAATATTTCAAAGTCGTTTTTTTTTTGCCTTTTGAGAACTACCGCTGCATGTTGGCGTTAGCCCCAAGTAACTATTCCAATCGGACAAAGTAGTAAAATTTATTATTGTTTTGAAATATGTTAGAGAAAAACATCCACCATGGCATATTACTCACAAATAATATATTTCAATGTCGTAGAAAACAAAATTAATGCTATCAAATTAGTGGAATAAATATGTACTCGTATATTATTTATGAGATTTCCTAATCTTTTCTTAAGGCGTAAAAAATGTAATCAGAAAGAACAAATACGACAATCTTGCTTAAAATAACGACGTATTTAATTCTGTGAATACGAAGAAATTCATCATTCAAAAAGTAAATTCGGAGTAAGAAATACTTAACTTCATCCTGAAATTGTATACAAAATTGAGACCGAAACATTTAACGCAAATCTCATCTGCGAAAAGGTAAATTCTTTGTTCGAAACAAAACATGAACTGGCTGTAACTTCGTATCCCCGTGCGGATAATAGAATAAAAGGAGACAAATGGAATAATAACGATGTTATTCGACAAAAAAAAAGAATTTAAAATATGCTTGTTTTTTTGGAAGTTCATAAATATACTAGTTTTTGCTTGTGACTTCGCTCTTATTTATTCATTTTTATTTCAGTTCTTTTTACGAAAGGTACCATATATCCGTAAGAACGTGTAATATATATATATGGTACTAGACATCGCCCGCGACTTCGTTCGCGTGGAATAGCTACTTTGGACTAATGCTAACATGCAGCGGAAGCTCTCAAGGGAACAAACCCCGATTTTGAAACATTCTTCATCGGTGCTCCTCTCCTATTGGTCTTAGCGTAATAATATATAGCCTATAACCATCCTCGATAAATAAGCAATATAATACTGAAAGAATTTTTCAAATCGGACCAGTAGCTCCTGAGATTATCCCCTACAACGTCAGAAACTCACAACGTCACAAACTCACAAACTTTACCTCTTTATGATATTAGTATAGATATAAAATCTAATAATGATCGGTTGAATAGTTACAGTGTGAAAGCGTAACAAACAAACTCACATTCGTTTTAATAGTACTAGCGGGCCCGGCGTACGTTGTCCCGTCCTGATAATGAAAAAAAACTTTAAATTATATACCTAAACCTTCCACATGAAAACACATGAAAATCTGTTTAGTAGTTTTTGAGTTTATCGCGAACAGAAAGATCTGGCAGAGGATTTTTTTTTATGTCATATAGTAGGCAAACGAACATGCGGGTCACCTGTTGTTAAGCGATCACCGCATAGACACTAGCGACCCCAGAGGAGTCGCAAGTGCGTTGCCAGCCTGTGTTTGTGGGAATGGAGAGAAAGAGGGAGGGGAAGGAAGAGGAGAAGGGAGGGGAGGGGAGATGGGTCTCCGGCGCTCTCACTGACCGAACGAAACGCAACAATGTAAGCACTGTTACTTCACGTCGGTTTTCTGTGAGAGGGTGGTGCTACCCCAGGCGTGCCGACCCATTCAGGCTGAAACCAATAATAGCTTCAGCGTGGCTCTACCACTACTAAATTTATTAATTAAAATTTTATAATATGTTATGATGTTTTAATTGGGATATCCACGTTTGAATGAGTTTATGATAATCATATACTCAATTCCTAATAAGCCTAGCGATATTTTTAGTTGATCAAAGCTGATAAACAGATCTCATATAAACTCTAAATTAGGTCACCCAGAAAGGCTAAAAGTCCAGGACACACGGTAATTACATCCTGTTTCAAAAAAAAAACATGCACGAGATTTTATATTACGGTCTTAGTGACCAATTATTCTTTGAAAATATTTCTAAGTACATTGAATCCCTAGTAATATTTACATATATCTATGGTGATTTTTACTTCAGACGAAGACGAAATTATTACTTTGTTAGTTTCTTTGCTTTATTGTAACGTATTTTCAGTTGGATTTGATATTAAGGAATATGAAATAAAAATTCATTTAAATGTATCAAGGTACAATTCTAGTACCATTATTTCTACGTTTAGTGCCACCTTTCTTATAATCACAGTAATATGTAGGTGTTTGCTTTAAATATCTTAATAATACAACATTCAAAATGAATTTTAGATTATTTTATTTTTATTTACATTAAAGTTTGTTTTTCAATTACGAATCTTCATTTATAACATAATCTCTCTTGCGTTTTCAAACAATATTTAAAATTTACTTCATTTGGTTGCGATCAAAGTGTTTTGAAATTGTAATTTCAGAAGCAAAAAAACATTTGTTTAATGAACCTTACTTAGAAAAACAATCCTCACAAGAATACAATTCTATTAATTTATTTACTTTGCCAAATAAAAACTCGTCCCCAGATGGCGGACTGATTAATGTAGATTTTTGTAAAACACAGAAGACTGACCTTTGTTTGTTTCAATTTATCTACACTTGTGTTAATTAATGTTTAGAGAATACATATTATTTAAGAACCACATACATATCTACTTAGTCAATACTAACTGTTGAACGTAATACATTCAACGAATAACAACGGTATCAATTTATTTGCTTTTTTAAATCTCCATTAAACTTTCTTTTCCAATTCAGTAAAAAACATCAAAATTATTCATGATGTGAACGAGTCAGAAGTTTAAATCAAAGTCAAACACATCAAATTACAAACAAATTAAGGATGATTGCGTGGTCCTTTCCTAACTGCGGTTTCGTTGTTTGTGGCTGAATTATTTAGTCGAGTCGGTTAAGTAAAAGATTTCATATTGAATTCTACAGTATACTTAGTTGATTGTCAATTGTTGGTAATGATAAATTTTAAAATATATAGGCCTGTAAATACAGCAATTACTTACACTTAGATGCTGATTTAAGTAATACAATTTGTGATTATCTATCTATGATGTATCAGTGATAATCTGTGCTATCGATACTAGTATTTTGACATTCGATATAGAAATAGTAAAAATTGCGTTTTCCTGTAATTTTAATTTACAAAATGAAAGTGATTTGACAAGAATATCATTATTATTATGTTATCTAGGCTAAACTTAGCTTTTCCAAACGGGCTGGCAGTAATTATGAAATTGAAAAAAGCAACTATAAATCGATAAAATCGTTAAAGGAGTTAAGAAGCAATGACAAAATAAATAGATACATCTACTATATATCCAAACAAAATACATAGTATTCATTTAAAAAAAAATCATTGACACGTGAACTAAGTCACGGGTACAGTTAGTAGTTATCTGTATATAAAATCAGGGGCTAATAGTATACAGTATATGACAATAAAAACTTTTTTGAATGTAGTTCGTAAATGCGGCTTACGGTAGAAGTTGGTTAGTAGAAATCATTATGTAAGGAAAAAGCGTTATGCTCTCTCTAAGCGGCTTTCTCTGTCTGTCTCTTTCTAATGTATACGAATGCTTGTGTATGTATCCGAGTATCGAAATTCAAGCATACGATATCGTGCACTGCTGGCTGTATAACTTTAATATTGAACGCATAGAAATTTCGAAATGTAATATATTTTCCAAAATATTAAATGAATCTTTGTTTTGATTCCTTACATTACGTTGATGAACTTCTTTCCTGACCAAGGTACCCTGAATGCACGCGTATTTGAAGTTGTTCTTTTTTTGGTGCGTTAGCGAAAAACAATGAGAGTAAATTTTTACGATGCGCGCGCACACCGTCACGAAAAACCGACACTCTGAAGTTAACTATAGTCCACATTTTGTTTCTTTGTATTTTTTTTATTGTTAGTATCGTTTTTTCTACAAATGTAGAATAAGGCAAAGGATAAAATTTTTGAAAAGATTTTTATCTTGTTACGTGAAAGAAGTATAACTTCTAACGCGTGTACATAAGTACACACACACTTTTTTTTAATTAAAATAAATATATAAACAAAAAAGAACACTATAACACCCATTAAAATCTTAAACGAAAATTTCAACGCTTACAATGCCACTTTCGTCTTTATTACAAAGGGTACATTTTCCACAGTAATCGCGCTAAGAAATTCCTAGGATAAGTAAAACTAGCAGCGCTACAATTTAACAGGTGTTCTACACGTTGAATGAAGTACATTTGCGACAAACGTGACTAAAACGGTTAGAGGTATGTCTATTCTGTCTGCTGTCTGTTGAATTGTAAACGTTTTTAATTAAAGTGAATGTAGCCTTCTAAACGTTTCAGTGAGATGGGTTTGTCACGTCAACTAAATCGTCTTTCAGAATTCGTACAGGTTAGCTTAGGGTTCTATGAACTTATAGTCTGAGTATGTAATGCTTACAAAAAATCGTCTTTCTTGAGGTGTTACTTCTTAATAAAATTTAATTAAAAAAAAATTAGAAACGTCAGTTTAACTTTGTACAGTTTAAAACCGCGATATCGATTGGGTTTATATGAATTCCATATATTATTGTACTAACAGTGCCGCGAACTCTGTTCTGCCTAAAGTATATTAAAATATACGGTTTTTTTTGTATTAGAACCTTCTCCTGACAATAACAAATATAACAAAAAAATAATTAGCTAAATCGGTTCAGCTGTTCTCGAGATTTGTGCTTAGCAACACATTCAGCGATTCATTTTTATATTATAGATATCCTACTACCTATCCACTCTGGCTTCGCCGGGATATACTAATAAAGAAAATGGGATCAAATCTTCCTTTCACAGAGGTACCATGTATTAAATTAACATAGCAAGTGAACAATTGAATATCAGTCTGTTAATTCTGTAAAATAAAATTAAAGATCTGCTTACTATTTTCTGTCTTAAATTAACTTTTTATATGGACATTTTAATCCAGATTTTTTCACCTTTTCCGTACATATTTTCATGCAAACCTTGTCTTGACAAAGAAAAATAGCCAAATATATACAACTGTTGATACCAGTGATTGATAAGATAATAGCAAGAAAAAAAACACATGGGCAATCGCGGACACTCTTGGTAGTATATAAACTAAATATACCTATATAAAACAAAAAAAAAAACATAATGTTATACCTTAAAACAGTAAGTGTAAACACCCTTATTTTAATTTGTTTCGCCCACCTTAATATACTTTGGCACGACAATTTTACCCGTAAACAATAAAACAATTTACGCCCTACCTGAAAATTCTGCCTCGGAACACCTTCTTCGCACGATTAATGGCAGTCATAACTTGTTTAATTATATAAGAAAATTCGAGATTCAGCTTTAAGACATTTTGATGTTATTTTGTGTACTCACTTTCTATAAATGGAATATTATAACACACCTACGTATATTGTAAAAAACGAAGTAATTCTAACCTAACGAATGTGAGTTTGTTGTGACGCTATCACGACTTCAATACTCATTCACATACTACGGATCATAATTATATTTTTTTTATATCATAGAGGGCAAACGAACAGGCGGGTCACCTGATGTTAAGTGATCACCACCGTCCATAGACACCAACAACACCAGATGAGTCGCATGTGCGTTATCAGCCTGTGTTGATGGCGAAGAGAGAAGGAATTATAGGGAGGGGCGGGAGGGGACAAGGGGAGGTAGGCCTCCGGCGCTCTAACTGACCGAACGAAACGCAACAATGCAAGTACTGTTACTTCACCTAGTTGTTTCTGCGGGTTCGAGTGGTACTACCCCGGGCGAGCCGACCCATTCATACTGAAACCAGTTATAGCTTCAGCGTGGCTTTTTTTTTTCGAAATGTCTACGCTATTGACCCATCAAGGTCTTAACAGCTTCACCGGACTACTAAGGCGAGCGCTTAAGGCGCTCAGCCGATTTTATTTTGGCAACCAGCTCAAGGGTGCACGGCACACCTTGGCTTGGTTGTTGCCTGTTGCATGCAAAATCGCGACCTATCTTAGCTAACCTAACTAACTATTCATATATGTATGTGTTGTTGAAACGTATATGTGTACCAAGCATACACGCCTCAACAACTCCTCCATATATTTATTATCGGAAAATTGAGAGTTTTTCAGTTCGATAAGGGAAAAAAGTAAACTCTTCCACTTTCATGTGTAAGCGTGTAGGCGTGCACGTGTGTGGGGGTGATCGTGTAGTGTTGTAGCAGTGATGTATATTTGTATGTCACCGTATCGCGCAAGCAACGCACTCAAGGGCTCCCTACCCAGGGATTGAACCTAGGCTTGAGCCGCTGCAGTGGGAGGCCTAATCGGGTGTGCGGGAGCGAAATTAACCCCCAGACTACGGCGGCGTGATCTGTGGTTACGCGGGCGTGGGCGTGAGCACGCTCTGTTTCGAGGGACAGGCTGGTACTGATCGTTCGCTGACATGATTAAATCAGGAGGGTCGGTAAAAATGCATCGCGGACGTCTTTTATAACGCGCAGCGTTAGGTACGGGTTCATAGTTTGCGGCGGATACCACTAACGGATTGGGTTCAGCGTGGCTCTACCACCTATCACTAAGACTAAGATCCCGCCGAAATTTCATTAAATATCTTGTATATTGTGTCATAAATTTAAATAAAAAAAGCGTTATTAATAGTATATGTTGCACAATTTTACGAAAGGTCAATTATTCACATTTTTTATGGGCTTGGTGGTAAATAAACTTACAGGTCACCTGATGGTAAATGATCACCGCCATCCATGGGCATGTGCGATACGAGGGCAATCACAGATGCGTTCTAGCAACTGACAAGGAATAGACTCGTTTTTTTTTTAAGTTTGTAAGTTACATTGGTCCGGAATCCAAGTTGATGGTAGTCATTTCAGAGAATCGACGTACATGGAAAAAGCGGATGCGAAAACCGCACAGAAGACAACGCTAATTAAACTGAGCAGCAGTTACCAATAAAAACAACTCTTCAGAACACAACATTTCTTTTTTCTTCGAACTTTTTTTTTCTAACTGACTACGCTATTGACCTAGCAAGGTCTTAACGGCTTCACCGGACCACTGTACAACATTTCAGTTTCAACGATTCTCATAACTACTAATTTCAACACATAAAAATAATACAATTCATCGTAATAACCTGAAAATCTTACAATATTATAATTTAATTAATTATAAACAAGAATTTAAGGTAAGCACGTAGCAAAAAATAAGCATAGAGTACATACGTATTGTTGAAAAATAAGGAGTATGGAAATTAGTTCCACAAATGTCAATAGAAGGTTAAGAACATAGTGGTTGATAATGTCATTATTTCATTTCATTTAGTGAAATAATTTTAAATATTTCAACTATTAGAAGATATAAAATCTCCTTAGCTTGTCGTCACATATATTTCAGAAAGACTTTTATTTCTGAATATCAAACAGCTTATAGCTTAGCTTGTGCTAATTTATTTTAAGCCGTACCTAATTATTTAATTTACGCAGTCAAATTTCGACATAATTATACATGTATACTAGGTTGAAAATAAATCTCATACCATTATGTGTACATTAGGGCAAGAATACTAGGCAATATTAAAATTATTACGTGTGACGACACTTTGGTCATGAAATCGAACATTCATATTAGAAGATAATATTTACAACAGAGACAGTAGTACAAGTCTAAATAGAGTTACGGAATATATACATAGATGTTGAGTCGTTTGATAAGTCAATAGTAACGCAGCACGAGTCAATAGTAGATAGTCCTTAGTAGATCATGAGTACAATCAATAGCATAATTTTATTAATGACCCGGACGTATGGTATGTAATGAAATGAAATTAATAGTCGAAGATATTGCGAAAGACATGCATTTTCGCTTCTCTTTCTATTGCAACCGCACCCGAATTGTCCGTATTACGGGCATCTTATATTGCCCCTAAGACGAACGGGATTTGCCTATCGCACGCAATCGCGGACTCTAAGCCACTTTAAGTATTTCTCTAAATCCGACTCCCGGGATTCAGGCAAATCTTTGTCCGGATCTTTTCAATGAAATTCAATTTCTTTAGATGTGCACATTTGTTTTTTGTGTGTAACGATAATTCGCATATTTGTTTCAGACTATTTGTAGCAACAATATTCAAGAACTATAAAATAGTCTATACATTATAACACATTAAGTATATTCTAGTGTTTAAATAGCAGATCATGACTGGTTTTTTGTTTGAGATATATATCGTCGGGTTATAAAGTTTTAACATTCGAAGGGTTTGTTTGTAAAGTTCTGAAAAAAAAAATACTTAGTTTAGAGGGAATCGCACATAAATTACAGTTTAAACTCTTTAGACAGTGTTTCGTTAATGGGAAAGCTTTATACTACGTAGAAAAAAGTATAACTAGTGTATGTTAAAAGACTTGCTACTCTTTATAATGCATCAGGCATTCTCCATTACGAAGAGATACTTTCAACATCTTAACAGCTTCACCGGACTAAGCCTTTGAAGTGCTTTATATGAAAAATACCTTATAACAGTTATTTGCGTTTGTTATTGTTTAATTAAAAGAACGCATTACTTTGGGATTGCAGTACCTGTAGGAATTTTTTATCTCAGTTACTAAAAATACAAGGCATCTATCGTAACAGTTTTAGAACAATTTTGAACCCTTAAAATGGGTAACTTTTTTAACGAAAAAAATAATTGAATCCTTTAAGTTCTTTTTCAGGATCTTTGCTTCGGCAGCATCTTTGTACTCGGCAGCGTCTTTGCTCGAAATCACCCGAGTGATTACAAAGATGTTGCTATCGCGATACAGTACACACCACACCGATTATACACATACACAGATATTCAGACATGCACCTTTACACAAACTGGTGGAAGGGTTTACTTTTTTTCCCTTATTCGAACTGAATCGAGTAGTTTAGTTTGTTTCTTTCCGATTTACATGTTGTGTTTTTGAATCACTCAATTATAATTGTATGATTCAAAAATGAATACATGTATAGCTTAACATAGCTTAGCTAGGTCAGGTAGGACTTTTTCCGGTAACAGCCCAAGCTGAGGTGTGCCGTGCACCCTTGAGCTTGTTACTGAAACAAAATCGGCTCAGTGCCTTAAGCGCTCGCCTTAGTAGTCCGGTGAAGCTGTGAAGGCCTAGTAAGGCCAACAGCGTTGTCAGTTCGAGAAAAAAAAAGTAAGTATTTATTATTAGAAATACACAGTTTACAGGTAATTGTTAGTAATAAAAGATGGTCAAATGGTTAAACCCAAAAAAAATATACATATTTACCAAATTAGGATACAAAATAATAGCTAGTAAGCAAATATGTATATAAATAATATTTAAATTCAATAAATCGGTATTATTACACTCACTATTAAAATCTTAAAATAGGGTATTATTGATAAGATATACCGTATATCTTACAATTACCAATGGAGAAAAGCCTTTAGTATGTTACTACCGCTTGTAAAGCTGCGAAGCAAATGGTGCAAACCTAAAGTTTTATATGCGGCCGGTTTATCGTGGCCATAAACTCTGTGAACTGAGAGCTGTTAACGCTAGAATAAACACAATCACATCTTAATCACTCTTAATTGTTATTGTCTAACCCATATAGACAAAAGTCCTTGCTACCACTATAAATAAAATTGTTAAAGCTTTTGTCACTTTTGGGACCTATGAAATTTTGTTAGATATTAAAGTTGAACAAGACTAATAATTTGCAAGAGATCACTGGTCATCACAGAATTATTTAATATTTTATTATAATCTGCTATCACAATGTAATGGCTTATGGTAATTATTACAATTAGATTCTTTTTTTTAACTGAGACATTCATAAATGCACAGGTCATATTTATTACACTTTACAGGTATTTTAGCCTATGTACTCTATTCGTGGTTTATGTTTAAAGTCAAAGTTTCTACTAAGAAAGTAACTAAACCAAAACACACAGTGTGTTTGTCATGCTTGTCTTCTCCAAACACAGCATTGTCCTCACGAGCAGTTTCAGCTACGTTAATCCCACGCCAGAACTCGTATTTACTACTCTCATCTTCGTTGTTTCCATCTTAATATTAAAATCTAAATGAAAAACCAATTGAACGCCCCAATATATGTTTAAAATGAAGGACATCATAGTTCTTTTTATTTTTGCTAACAAATCTTCTACTACACTGTTACTGTCTCTGTCGAGTAGTAGTATAATACAAGTTTCTTTCGATTATTTCAGTGAACTAAAAAGATGATGGCTATCGTATTCGAACTTTTCAGGGACTTTTTATGCAAAGTCAGGATCCATGCTTTAAGATATTATTTGTCACCCACTTCAGTTGTGAACAATAACTAAACTATATTACGTACAACACGACCAAAATTATAAGATAATGAGCCAAATATAAAAACATGGCATTCCAAGATTCCGGCAAAGACTCAATGTTATGGTTTTCATTTGAAAAACTTTTATTCTAAAATCTAACACTATTCGAGTTAAATTTTATTTCAAACTGACCATTGCGATAATACTGTAATATCATAAGCTTCTATTACAACGTATTAATATAAACGTACATGATAACGTTGATTCTTGATATAAGGATTTAAAAATAAGATTTAATAAGATAGTCCTTAAAATGATACTAAAAGGAAAAAAAGACAAATCGTAATAAAACAATAACATGATATTATGGCTCTTTCTAAGGTTATCTGGATAGCTACAACCTTTAAATTGAAAACCTGTCGCCTAGCACCAGGAGCTACACTTTAGTGCCAATCCGTTTAGGTTTGGCGTGATTACCATATCAGGTTACAACGTAACATCAGGATGAGTTTGTGGTCGAACACTAAAAGCCTATGAAGCATTAAAAAATTATCAAAGAAGGTGATACAACTTGTACATTCATATTTTGATGATGATAGAGCGCTATATCAGACTTTATGATTATGTTATCTTCATTTCATGCAGCTACTAGACTAGTAAATTCCTAGTAGCTGCTCTATAAATAAACACGTAACAACTAACCCTCAACTAGTAATCACATATGTGAGGACGAACCTGTACTCTAAATAAACACGTCTCCCGTAATGTTATTTATTTATTGGGAGTACTTTTATTTTATTGCAAGGGTATTTCTATATGTACTTAAGTCTATATACAAATACAACATTAGTTAGTTAGATATGGAATTCACATCCGATTAATATTAAAAAAGTAAAATCTAATTTAATGTTATATATTAATACAGTCGAACTTAAAGGGAGATGCTAAGAAACGTGGCTTATAGGGTTATCGACTTTTGAAGGATTGCCACTATGAAAACTATGGAAAAATTTGACCTGTACAGGTTAAGATTGATTTTTACTCATTTTGAGTTTAAATTGTTGGGAAATTATTAAAATCGGTGTATTCGTTTTCGTCGAGCGACAGAGTTAAAGTGACTGAAATAGTAGGTTACAAAATCAAATATTCCTATGTTCGCTATACAGAGATCCTATTTTTTTTTGTCGTCTTATGGAGGAAAAATACTGAAATGGCTTGTAGGGACTCATTGATTATTTTGACTTATAAAACGTTACATATTCCAATAATGGAGATTTTGTGGCTAAGAGAAAAGAAAGTTTCTGTAGGTGTTAGAGCCACGCTGAAGCTATTATTGGATTCAGCATGAATAGATCGGTTCGCCCGTGATAGTACCACCCTTTCACAGAACTTTCTTCTTCCAAACGCATGCTGGCAAGGCACTTACAACTCCCCTGATGTTACTAGTGTCTATAGACGGCGGTGATCACTTAACATCAGGTGACCCGCCTTTTCGTTTACCTCCTATAATATAAAAAAAAATATATAAAAAAAAGCAAATTTTTCCTGTATTAAAGGTTTTTGATTTATCAAAGTTCGACTAAAAGAGGTTCTACTTTTAATAAAGTGTACTGCACTGTACTGAAGTAGAAAAAATTAACTACACTGTATTCTACTCGGTAACTGGCAACCCATCGCCAGCCGACGCTTAGCTTACAAGATTCTCTGAAGACACTGGGTTGATCCCGAAACAAGACAAATAAAAAAAAAAGTTATCATGAAAGATTCATTATCATATGCTTAGTAGACGTCCCATATAACCACCACACCATTTATGCATGCCATAATAACGGATGCTATGTAATTTTTTTTATTAACGTAGGGAAATCCCTTATTGATAGAGGAAAGAGAGTGGGTTATGTCCGACTATCTGTTTGTAATGTAAAAATAAGTCTTTTACTTAATATATTCCAAGGATATAGCAATTAAACAATTTTTTAAAAATTTGTATTCTTGTCTGTTTGTTGCGGGTAATTTGCAAAACGGTTAGACCGTTTTTTATAGGACGTTCACTGCCAGACAACTAATGTTACAAGAAGTAACTTAGGCAACTGTAAGGCTTCCGTGCAAATATATATAAAAAAAAATAGTAGATTTAAATTAAATTCGACGCGAACGTAGCCACGACTAACAGCTAATTCAAAATAATGTGAATAAGAGTGTTAAATAGCCTTTACATAAAATATCAAATGTGGAAGCACTAAAGAGCTTACAGAGTATTCACGTCGAAAAGTCATATATTATACGAAAATGACACTGAAAAGGGCATTTATTATAAAATACGCGCGATTACACTGACTGAAGGGTTTATACAGAGTACGCTATCCCGCCCCGATACATCAACTGACATCCGGTGTCTGAGAGGACGTGTCTAATAATGGACACATTGAACTCTCGTCACAAAATACATACAGTCTTCATCAATCTTTTTTGGCACTTTGAATATAGCCGTAGTGTTGATCTTGCGCGTAACATAATCAAGAGAGTATACAAAACAGAATTTAAATATGGTTATAGGAATCTACAGTTGGCATTTATTTGTCCTTATCTCCAGGTATTCCATACAATATTTATTCATTACTTCATTGAAACATCAACGACGCTCTCACAAAATATTACCAAAATCTACTAGCCCAATAATTTAAGATAGTATAAAGCGACTTTACAAATGTGTACATCTGGCCCATATTTTATTGCAGTAGAATCTTAATAAAAGAAATTGGTTGAAAATTATACCTTAATACGTGTTTATACTTAAATTTGTATTTTGGTCAACTATATTCATAACGGTCCAAAAGTTTAGCGTGAAAGATAGATCTATTAAAGTCCACACAGTATTCTGTTAAAATAAAAAGTGAAAAGTTAACTTTTCTAAAGACACTATTTATAATCCTAACTTCCAAAGTAATACTTTCAATACGAATGTGAGCCTGTTTGTATATTAACGTGAACACTATTATACCCTAAATACTCAATTGATAATCAATAAATCAAGACATTGTCAAGGATACACAAAGAGGCTTAGTTTTCATCCAGAAAAAAGTCTTGTTCCCGAAAATTAGATGTTATCTACATTAACGCGACGGAAGTCGCGGGTAAAACTAGTAGTTTATATGTTTCCCTTTTTTGTTTTACTGTATCATCAATCTCATAAATCAAATCCTTTGGGTATCCAGAATCGAAATCTTAACAAGAAAGCATAATCGATTCGAAACGATGACAGGCGCAGTGAGTTCAAATCTTGCAAAGAGTCCAATCTTTCCGTAAAAAAATATACTTATACAACAATGTCGAGATGGTAGCATTTTTTTAAATGTTCTCTTGTCTAGCTTCATCATGAAATAAATATATACAGCCTAATAGATACAGTTACATTCCAATTACAATTGTTCTTCAAAGCAAATCCCCAGTCCGCCTCTAGTAATGACGCGTCAACTTCTTAAGCCATATCTATATCTATATAATTATTTTAATCTAATATATATGTATATAATCTATCTATCTAATACTTTTAAACGAGCAATTCTTGTATCTATACTAATATATAAAGCTAAAGAGTTTGTTTGTTTGTTTGTTTGTTTGTTTGTTTGTTTGTTTGGTTGAACGCGATAATCTCAAGAACTACAGATCTGATTTGAAAGTTTCTTTTAGTGTTAGATAGTTCATTTATCGAGGATGGCTATAGGTTACATATCATAACGTTTAAACCTATAGGAGCCGAGCACTAATGAAGAATGTCTCAAAATCGGGCTATTTTGGAAGCTTTCGATGCGTGTTAATGTCAGTACTATATGCGTTGCCATGGTAACGCGATAACAATCTCTCGCAAATATTTTCATGGTTTATTTTGTGTTCCTATTAAAACAGTTAATTCTACGTTATTTTTGTTTCCAATTTTTAATTATACGTGGTACGTTTATATCGCAAACATTTCTAAAGTTTATTTTGTGTCGCTATTCAAAAAGTTTAGTAGTAATAATATTCATCCAATAAGATAGTCAAAGGAATTAATCCATACTGCCAATTCTGAAGTAGTTAATATAGGTAGTTTTTTTCTATATCCAAGATAATGTAAAGGTATAAGCGCCAAATCCTCTATGGAATATTTCGTAAATTTTTATCTTCTTAATTTTCAAGACAACAGAATTCATGCTTCGCGGTATTATTCATCTTTCATTTCATTTATGCACAATAAACGAACCATATTACATAAAACTCTACCAATTTACCACAATATACAGATAAGTAAGACAAGATTATGAATAAAATATAAAATCCACTACATGACAGACTAAAATCCCGCCAAAAACTCCTCAAAAACTTTATTCTACGTTAGTTTTGTACCCAATTTTTCATTTGTGATATATTACGTATAATAAAAGTAAAGTGAGTGTATTTTATATTAAAAATATCCGTGATGCTACAAATATCAACATTTTTTTTAATTCTGTGGATATGTCTGTTTTTTTTATTTGTTACGGGTACGGCTGGACCTATTTGAACGGTTTTTTTTTCTTGGAAATGACTACGCTATTGATCTAGCAAGGTCTTAATAGCTTCACCGGACTACAAGTAATATTTGAACGGGAATTTTACAGACAAATAAGTAACTAATTAGCTGTTTTATTTTAAGCTAGCGGGTTCAGCAGACGTTGCCCGCCCTGATAATAAGACAAACTATACCCATACCTTGCCCAATAATCATTTTATATATTGGTGAAAACGGCATGAAGATGCGTTCTGTAGTTTTTGATCTTATCGCGAACAGACATATAGACAGATGTGGAACAGGACTTTTTCTTGCACTATGTAGTGATAAGCTGTTATCCGTGCCTTCGTCCATGTGAAATTAATCAAAAATATGTTGTTCACTGTAAACATACACGAGCTGTACTGGACTCCAAGATTTTTTTATACCAAAAGGCAGCAAACAGGCTGACGGCCCACCTGATGGTAAGTGGTTAACGTCGCCTATGAACAACTGTAACACCAAGGGTATCGCTGTTGTAATTGAAAGTCATATGTTTATATGTGATTTAAATTATAGCAAGTTATGATAATAACTTAATTATATCGACACTATGGACATATTATATCTATATAATAAAAGATTTAACACATATTGTTCGAAAATGTATAGCTTAATATTTTCATTACTTTCTTATATAGTGTAAGTAGGCACTAAGGGTCATATATATCAGTTTAAAGTTCCAGTTATGTGGCTGATGATAAATCTCTTCCCATTCGATTCACTATTCGTATTCACATAGTACATGTTACCTGTTACAGTAGATGATGTGCGTGTGATACTTACAAATATTTTTGAAAGAGTATTATTGTAATTTACACTAGATATGTGATCAAAATTTTACATTTATTTAATATATTTAAAAAAAAAACGCGTGCGGAGCCGCGGGCAACAGCTAGTATTTTTATATTTGTATATATTTAGGATCTCGGAAACGGAGTCATCTATTTCCGTCAAACTTAGTATGTAGGTAGTTTTAGGGACGATAAATCGATGTAGGTAGATATTTTTATTCATAAAAAATTAACTGAGATTTCAGGTAATGAAAAAATATAGCTAGAATATGAAGGTAAATTTCGCCGCCGCTGTCAAAACAAAAATAGCTCAGGTGGAAATTGGTTGCTTTGAAAATCCGTATAATCCCAGTTCGAATCCGAGTGTGTATATATATACATTTTTTTTTAATGATAAGTTTGTAAGGCAAACATAACAATTTATACATAACAATTATGGTTATAACTGAGATATCTTTTTTTATGTGAAAAAATGCTAATTTAGTGAGGTAAACCTAACAGTTTATTTTAATTAAAAAATGTTTTTTAAAGAACCGAGCTAGCCTTGGTCACATCGGTACTAATTATTAACGATAGACGAAATTGTGGTCAAAGTTAAAATAATAAAAAACACCAACAGCGACTATGAAATTCGATATTTGAAGCATTATTGTTTTAAATAAAGAATTAGCACTCGTGAGTGCAATGTACCGTAACCTTAACGATCTTTAAGAGGTTTCATTCGTTTCGACTACAAAATAGGCTGTCGATACTCGACGGACCCTCGTCAGTGGCACGAGCCAAATGGTATAATACACATGGGTATCCAGTTAAGATTAAAATGCTACTTGTATGTAACGTTGAAGTAACGTACACTCGAGAATTATATAAGCCAACGCGTTCTTTTATTTAATACTTACAAGTCTTTGCTTACGGCTTTTCTCCTGTTGGTGTAAATTTGTCGTATTCCTCTGAAGTAGTACTTTGTTTAGATAAATTGTACCTTATCCTTTTTCATATCCCTTGAATGCAAAATTTATGCGTAAAATTCAGCTTTTTAGTTATAATAATATCATTGGTAAAATAAATTAAAAAAAAAAACAAATATAGAAAATCAGATTCGCAATATATATTATTAATAAAGATGAAATATATCGATAATTAATTTTGTTAAAATTTATATGATATGGATTATATAATTTAAGTGTTGCAGATTTTGATCATATGTTTTTTGTATCGTGTAAGAAAGTATTTGAATCGGGTATTTTAGAAACCCCATAACTCACATTCTTTTACCAAATGGGGTTTTTTGTGTTTTTTTTTTTAAATAGCTTCATATATCAAACAAAAATAATAGAAGTCACTTTAATATCAAAGAAACAGCATCGAATCTAATGTGCATTAGAGAAACTCCAAAGTCACTGATACTGGTTTAATTCAAAATTAGACAATATTAACTTTTCCACTATAATGAAGGGCAAGATGGGGTAGTGACTGTTAGTAAATACATTGGTGGCTTTGTATCACATTCTGTTATACCGAGAAATGCATCTAGGGTTGTCTAATCTTAAACTTGAAACTTATTTTCCTCAATTTTTTTTTATGTCATATAGTAGGCAAACGAACATGCGGGTCACCTGTTGTTAAGCGATCACCGCATAGACACTAGCGACCCCAGAGGAGTCGCAAGTGCGTTGCCAGCCTGTGTTTGTGGGAATGGAGAGAAAGGGGGAGGGGAAGGAAGTGGAGAAGGGAGGGGAGAGGAGATGGGTCTCCGGCGCTCTCACTGACCGAACGAAACGCAACATTGTAAGCACTGTTACTTCACGTCGGTTTTCTGTGAGAGGGTGGTGCTACTCCGGACGAGCCGACCCATTCAGGCTGAAACCAATAATAGCTACAGCGTGGCTCTACCATCTACATACAAAAACGAAATGTTAAAATATTTTATGATTACATATATAAATGGTCAGTCACAGAACGAGAAAAAAATATGGATTAAATCTACTTTTAAATGGTTTCAAATTACTAATTATTCATAAAGAAATTAAATAAAAAACAAAAAGAACTTTAATTTTTATGTCTTTCAGAACCTCCATTAGTTAAATGACTTTTAAGTGTTTTTTTAGGTACTAGAGTTTTTTATAAAAAAAAAACATTGCATTATTACTTAAAATTCCTTAATGTAAATGAAATTAAGTTAGTTCAGAACAATTTTGTGTATCAAAACAGTTTTTTGCCTCTCCTAGAAAATTAATTTTGCTTGACTTACGGGGTTTCTGAAATATCCGATTAATTTATTGCAAATACGTAATCACAATAATTTCTGCATGTTTCATTATATTATATACTCATGTTAATTTAAAGAAGTATTATTTTTTAAATATGCAATTTACAAGTATTCTCTATTAAGTGCAAATCGATATTAAAGGTAATGAAGTATATATACCATTTTAACATTAAAATAAATTTAATTTAAGATAAGATATTTAAAGGAATTTAATTAATCTATACTAATATTATGAAGAGGTAAAGTTTTTGAGTTTCTGTTTGTGACGTTGTAGTGGTAATTTCAGTAGGGTCCGATTTGAAGAATTGTTGAATTCTCCTCTTACAATCTCTTAGAATGCCATTTAATGTAAAGGTATAAAAGATTTTAAAAACCATAATTTTCATGAGCAATACGCTTTCAACGATGGGTGTTTTCTTGTCGTAAAGAACTGGAGGAAGTGGTTCGTTTTTTCCTCTATACATAAAATATATTTATAAGATTATAAACAACGCAGACCAAGTCTTGGATACCAGCTAGTGTAATAAAAAACTGGATATTTCTCCACGTTTAAAATTACTAATATGTCTGGCGTGGGGTGTATGCTTTCTTTCTGTAAAATTCCTTCAGCAAAACAGTATAATCTCCCTCGGCAGCGACTCAAGTCTAGGTCTGTTCCCTCGGCGTGGAGCTCTTGAGTAAGCTGCTCGCGCGATACAGTGGCAAAAAATCTCACATCACTGCAACAACATTACACATATCACCTCCGCACACGTGAGTACATATGCTTACATATGAAAGTGGAAGGGTTTTTATTTTTGTTTTTCCCTTATTAAACTGAAATAATTTAGAAAAATTATCCAACACACAATATATATAAGAGTTGTTGAGGTATCTATGCTTGGTACACATATGTTTCAATAACTCATATAAGTATGTATACATAGCAGAGCTTAGGTTAGCTCAGATAGGATGATAATTGCATGAATCAAGCATACAGCCCAAGCCGAGGTGTGCCGCGCAGCCTTGAGCTAGTTGTCAAAATAAAACCGTCTGAGTACCTTTAGCGCTCGCCTTAGCAGTTCGGTGAAGCTGTTAAAACCTTGCTAGGTTAATAGCGAAGTCAGTTCGAAAAAAAAACACAACAGTAAAACTATAGGTATCTTACAGGCTGATATAATTGTTAAATTTCAAACACGATAACAAAAACGCTGCCGTTGCGCACTGCTAGAAGCTTGTATACAATAAATCATTATTCTTAGCTTGCACTTTGTAAGTAGTTTTAAGATTCAATGAAAGACGTATTGTTTGCGCTAACGACCAGTCCCTAGTAGTCTCATTAAAATATAAATTGATCAGCTTTTGAAACAAAACATTGCGGTGTAATTTACATTAAATTAGATGTTGTACTAATTTTTATGGTAAATAGCAAATATTCAATGTAATTTTATCATAATACTAGCTGATTCTCGGTCGTTACTTTGGATACGTCGCTATGTACGTCGCCAATACGTCGTGGGATAGCGTGATAATCATGTACCTATACAATCCTTCGGGAAGAGGCTTGTGGCCTAGAAGTTGGTCTCTTAAAGTTTTGACACAGTTCTATATTCTCCCACATACAGTGATACGACAAGAACAAGTCTCTTTTGGGCAGGCTTTCACACTTTTTTAAATCATAGGAGGCAAACGCACAGGTTTGACACCTGATGTTAGGTGATCACCACCGTCCATAGACACTTGCAACAGCAGGGAAGTCGTAGGTGCGTTGCCAGCCTGTGTTGAGTGAAGAAGAGGTGAGGAAAGGAAGAGGAGAGTGGGAAGAGACCGAACGACACGTAACAATGCAAGAACTGTTCCTTCACGTCGGTTTTCTACGAGTGGGTGGTAGTACCCCGGACGAGCCGACCCATTCATGCTGAAGCTAGTAATAGTTTCAGTGTGACTCTACCACCTACATTTTCCATCACTATCAAACATTACCATTACCGATTTAAATTAATAAATTCCGAAGAATTCGTTAGTACATGCCGAGGTTTAAACTTGCAGACATTGAATTGAAATTTTATTGACTAAACCACCTGATCATAACGAAATTACCATCAGACACAAAATAATAATTAGTAATTATTAACTTTTGTACTTAATACAGTGGTTAATCATTTAAATTCAAAGTCATAGAGTAAGTATCTACCTTTGTCATCTGCTTTGTTTCAATAAATGTTATTATTATTTTTATAATAATAATCTAGCTACAACTTAATTGGTACACTGTTACATTTAATTAGATTGGAATCATTTGTTTTTTGTTCAATAAAATGTAATCCGATGTAATAAACATTATCCGAGAAAGAGTAAACAGATATCTGAAACGTAATAATCTGTTATGGACGTCAAAAAGAATTCGCATTAAGCCCAGCAGGTACTTGACAAAATTAAATTATTTGTCGTTTTTCTCCATTGGCAGATTTCTGAGAGCTTTTCTCATTACGAAACAAACAAAACGTCACGAAAATATTTTGAAGGAACAAAGGTCCTTTAGGTAAAACAGATTTCTCATTAAAGTACAGATTTCAATCAAAAATGAAAACGATAAATTATTTTTCATCCGAATGGAAATAATAAATGTGCTTGTTATAATTCGATAGTAGAAAAATCTGAATTCTTCAATAAATCATGATTTAAGAAAGCAGTATTTCATAGAAATACAAGTCCATTTAAACATAACAAGTTACAACAGCGTAACAATAAACAATAAATGGTGTAAAATAAAATTGTTGCCCGAGTTTGTCTTTGAATTCCATTTTTTTAACTGTTCACTGCCATTTAGAGATTTTTTCGGAAAGGTTTATATATATGTATATTGGATAAATATAGGAACATAGCATAAATCTTATGAAATACTTCTAAATAACGTACTACAAAAGGTATCAACCAGTACGCCTACCTTTTAAATATAATCCACAGTAAACATTTCATCCTTTAAACATTATCCTGCTTCTACGCAGTCGCTTAAAATGATTACTAATTTTATAGACAATTGCTACACAAGAGATATATAACAAACTAGCCCCTGCCCGCGACTTCGTCCGCGTAGTAATAGTTACTTTGGTCTAACGCTAACACGCATCAGAAGCTCTCAAGAGGGAAAAAATCCCGATTTTAAAACATATTTCATTTGTGCTCCGCTCCTATTGCGCTTAGCGTGGTGATATAGAGTATATCACCTTCTTCAATAAATAATCTATATAACACTGAAAGCATTATTTAAATCAGACTAGTAGTTCCTAAGATTACCCCCTACAGCGTCACAAACTCACAAACTTTACCTTTTTATAATATTAGTATAGATATGAATTTTAAAGAAAATGTATGCTACATAATAAACATATAAGAAACTATATGTATTAGCAATGATCTGCGTCTTCGACCGCATTATATAAAAGACAGCCTAGCACAGCCTAATGGCGAATTATAGAACCTAACATAAAAACCTTTCGATGCAAAAACATTTAGTTATCCCAATGTTCATAGTAATCTGTCAATTAGTGTAGATTATCATTGATACCAGATATACTATCATCCATATTTATATATAGAGATGACTCTAAAATTCATGTAGATAAAAGACTTACTTACTAAACAAAATACACACAAAGAAATGAATGCAATTACAAATAGTTTTTCCAAAGTATATAGTACCTACACTGGGAGAATTTACACTACGCTGCAGTATTTTTGGAGCAGACTGAAAATTTTATCAATACAATTCAGTGTCCACTCAGAAGTCCGTTATTTAACTTGCACTCAATAAATCGTTGCAGAAAAATATTTCTGTTGCAGTCAGATTTAAAACTAGACCAGTTATCTTTTTTCAAAAGATTAATACTGTTAGTCATTTAGAATTACACCGGTGTTGATAAATAAGCGTTCAAATTACAAATTTAGAAGGTCATTAGAATAAGGTAGGATATTTTTATAAGACGCAAACTCTTCAATCGCTTCGTCACCTGAGTAACGGTTTTAAATACACCTCAAAGTAAACTCGAATAAACTCTCGTTGACAGTCTTTGATTTCCATTCAATACATGTTTTACAATACTAGATCTATAAGAAATAAATGCCGAATGTATGTATAGTAGGTGGTAGAGCCACGCTGAAGATATTATTGGTTTCAGCATGAATGGGTCGGCACGTTCGGGGTAGCACCACCCTCTCACGGAAAACCGACGTGATGTAACAGTGCTTTCATTGTTGCGTTTTGTTCGATCAGTGAGAGCGCCGGAGACCCATCTCCCCTCCCTTCCCCTTTCCTCTCCTTTCCCTTTCTCTCCATTTCCCCAAACACAGGCTAGCTACGTACTTGCGACTCCTCTGGGATTGCTAGTGTCTATGGACGGCGGTGATTAAAACAGGTGACCCGCATGTTCGTTTGCCTCCTATATGATATAAAAAAAACCAGGTGAAAATTTAGACAGTTGCAATATGTATGGAGGATACTCGGCACTCAATTCTCATTTTAAATTAATTAAAAAATAGGTGCTGAATATTTGACTTTTTTTTTACATGGGGATATGCCGAGCATGGACGAAACCACGCTCCCACCACTACCGCCAGAGTGCGGCGCTCCACCTCACACGCAACACACTCAGAGAGAATGTGCTGCGCGGTATCCTCCTCAGCGCCGCACTCATGGCAGGCGGTGGTCGGCGCCCTACGAGCGATCCGGTGCAGGTACCACCCGAAACAGCCGTGTCCGGTGAGTACCTGTACCATCCTGAACGTCTGGGAGCTCCACTCCCTCCCAAGCCACTCCCGCAGGACCGAGCGGACGGCGTCGACGGTGTACGTTCCGTAGCGCACGTCCGCCAGGTCCTGCATCCACCGCTCTACCGCCCCCTCCCGCAACTCCCGTCTCTTACACTCTATCTGCCTGGGAGCCGGAGGCTGCCCATTACGTTTCCTTGCCGCCGTGAATTCGTACACGGTGGCGAGAACTCCTGCCTCCAGCTCTCAGGGAAGGGAGCCGACGAGCTCAAATGCCGCCGCCGAGGACACCGTCCGGTACGCCCGGATCGCCTTCAGTGTCACCGTGCGCTGCGCACTGCGCAGCGCGCAAACGTTGGCGGCACCGAGGGCGTCCGCCCAGACCGGTGCCCCGTAGGCGGCCATCGCCCGCACAACTCCCATAAAGAGTTATCGGCACCCGGCACCCGGCCCCCCAATATTAGGGAGCAACCGGCCGAGTGCCGACGCTGCACCCGCGATCTGCGGCCCGAGTCCCACAAAGTGGGGCTCGAACCGCCAGCGCCCGTCCAGGGTGAAGCCCAAGTACTTCATGTGTGCCCTCACCCTGATCCGGGCGCCCTCCACCATTATGTGGGCCCCAGGTGGTGGTCCCCGCCGAGGCCTATGAAAAAGTATGGCCTCGGTCTTCTCGAGGGCCACCCTGAGGCCCAACCTCCTTATGCGCCTGACCACAAGGGTTGTGGCCATCGTGGCCAGGCGCTCTACCTCCTTCCATTCCCCCCCCCCCCCCCCCCGGGCTACGACAAGGGTGTCATCCGCGTAACAAATTAGGCGCGCTCCATATAGGAGCACGCCGCGGAGCATCCAGTCGTAGCCCATGTTCCACAGGAGCGGCCCCAGGACCGACCCCTGTGGAACCCCCCGCCTTGTGGCCCGCCGAATCATCCGTCCGTCGCCGTCGACGTAGGCGACCTGCCTGTCCTCCAAGTACGCCTCCAACAACCGCCGCAGGTACGGGGGCACTCCGAAATATCGGAGAGCCTCCCGTATGACACCGTGCGGCAGGCTGTTGAAGGCATTGGCGATGTCTAAGGACACCGCCAAGATCCTCTCCCCTTGGGAGGTCGCCCCCGTCGGCAGAGACTTTAGAAGGCACAGGGCATCCACTGTGGAACACCCAGCCCGGAAGCCAAACTGCGCGTCCGATATATTCGGCCCCACTCCCTCCAGGTGCTGGACGATTCGGGAAGAGACGACCCTCTCCAGCACCTTCCCGACGTCGTCCAGCAGGACAAGGGGCCGATACCCGGATGCGCAGTCCAGAGGGCGGCCCTCCTTTGCTAACAGGCAGAGCCGCCCAAGCGAATATTTGACTTGCATTATATGTTAATATTTAATAATATTAAAATTATATGCAATCCCATACGCGTCTTTGTTAAAACACAGAGTCAGTGACCGTCGGGCAAACTGAAAATGATGTGCGAAAAAACGTGGAATCAACGATCAACTAACTATGGATAGTTTTTCGAAGTTAGAACAAAAAATGGCTTATAGTCACACTTATAAACTTTATTGAACCTAATTTTTATTATATTTTAACACCCTTGCCTTGCAAAAAGTAAACAATGATTTCCTTTATTATCTTTATTCAATTTTCCTTACTACTCTACATATTATAAAACAAAGTTCTCTATCACGTCTGTCTGTTTATTCGCGATAAACTCAAAAACTACTGAACAGATTTTCATTCAGTTTTCACCAGTAGATAAAGTGATTCATGAGGAAGGTATATAATTTGATATGGTTTCTTTTTATGTTTCAAGGCGAGACAATGTCCGCCTGGTCCGAGAGTTAATACTATCTATATCTATATATTCTTATTATAGATATATATAAATTTCTTCTGTACGTGTGTATGTCACTAAACTCCTCCCCAACGGCTGGACCGATTTTGATGAATTTTGTATGCGTGTTCCAGTGGATCCGAGAAGTGTTTAGATTTACAATTAAACCCGGTAGATGGCGCTGCGGTTGAATTTTAGATTTTTTTTTATTATCAAGGCAGCACAATGTCCACCCGGTCCGCTAGTATATCTACATATCTATAATAATAATGCGTGTTTGTTACACTTTCACGCCTTAAGTATTCAAGCGATCATTACGAAAATTTTCATAAATGTTATCAAAAAACAGTGTACATAAATCATCAGAATCAAATATCAGGATAATGGGCTTAAGCTTCCTTTCACCCAGAAAGATATACTGTTCCTGAGGGATTAGTCATATCTACACTATCGCGAGTAAAACCGCGAGCAACCACTAGTAACTAATAAAAATTTTGCTTATTGTGCTATAAAAAAATTCATAATATGTTAGTATATACTGTAATTCTAGAGTTTATCAACTAGATTATCCGAAGTTAAGTGTATTTTGATAGAACAACAAAATTAATCCCTTTGAAGCTTAGTACTAAACAATGTTCATTATTCTCCAGACAGCCCATCGAAAGCTAATAGTTTTCAATAATTCCCTACAAATTGCCTCTTGAAATAAATTAATTTTAAACTCGAAGCTTTCAAAGTGCTTGTCCGGTCAGGTTTTCTATTTCATGATGTTTTTTGAACAATAAAAAGAGGTTCGTTGGTATCAAAACAAAGTGAAAAGTGGATTAATTCATTAATTTTCTCTACACCTGATTACTCGTATAGTACAATTAAAACTACATTAAAAGTAGTCTTTACTTATATATAAGTATATAATATCTATAAAGGGTTTTTGTTACTATTTTTATACAAGTTTATTTTTTCATCTTGTAATTATTGTACATTTTAGGGTAAATCTTGCAAACTGGATTAAGACCTACGACTTTTCATTTACGCATGTTTCTACAGTCCTAATGAGAAAACACGAAAATAAAATTAAATGAAAATATGTATTGCAAAATGGCTGCTATACACATTGACAAAAGATTCGATTAAGCTTGTTAACGCATTTCAATAAAAACTCGTTTTTAATTTTTTTATATGAATTATTTTAATTCCTAATGATATAACAGCTCTAGGTAGTAATAGCTTTAGAAACATTAATTACAATAATAATCTACAGTAGTCCGGTGACGCTGTTAAAACCTTGTTAGGTCAAAAGCGTAGCCAGTTCGAGAAAAAAAAAGTAATAATCTACAAATTAACTTAAATGGCATCAGAAATCCACTTATCAATAACAATGAACCGCAAACAACGACATCACATTCATAAGAACTGCTCCCATTGTCTGATGGCAGTAACTTCGCCATTAACGTTCTCAACAATAGGACAAAAGATCAACAAACATAATTCGACTTCTATTAAAATACGGACCGTATTGTCGCCCATAAATGCAAGAAATAACGAACATTAAAGTTTAATGCGTATAATTAAATAAGTAGTTTCTAGGTATTGTTGTACCTTTATTGTTAATTTGCGTTAGCTACTCATCTACTTCACTAGGTCGAAACTTAATTACAGTAAAAAAATTATATGTTCATTAAAAAATATCACGATAAATAAAATCGGCTTCTGTATTAAATTTCATATCAATCCGTTTAACAGAGATTTAAGATTGTGCAATCAAATAAGCACATTTACAGATCTACACATACAATAAGAACGTAAATGTAATTTGTCTGTACATTTTCGATTTTCGTGAAACAAATTGTTGTATCTAGGAATAAGTAAATAAATTCAAATTCAATCATTTTTAGAACTGTCTGACTGTCTTTCTGTTTGTATTAATACGCATAACTACTAAAGTACTAGGTTTATAATAAAAACACGCAAAGCAAAATGAAAAATTAATTAAAAGTAAAAAAAGTAGTAAATAAATTAACTGAACTCGAGCACCATGAACTGGAGCTGAAAAGTAATTTAAAATTAAAACGCGGTGATATCTATGAGATATCTATAACAGTCGGTCCTACAGCTTTTCATCAACAAACTAATTTAAAGCGCCATCTGTTCGTGACTTAATTAAAACTACAATTAATAACAATAATCAACATTTACAATCGTTTAATTTTGATTTAATAATATTGAGGCCAGTAATCGAAATATAAATTATACAGGCTTTCAAGTTGAACCAAATTATACATAGATGCCAACTTTAATAAAGATCCATTGAGTAGTGGACAAAAATCATGACACTGGATTTTTAAATAAAAATTTTAATAATACGAATTTGGATGACAAAGACGTTTTCATATCTGTAAATTTTACAACATTCTCATTAATTCAAACTTAACAATACAATTGTAAAGTTTAATTCTAAAATGTAACTATATTAGATTTGAAAAGTTTCCTTGACTTAAATACATTACATTACATCAATATTATATAACAAATAATACCTTTATTGCAAAACATTAAGTCAATATTTTAAAACCATTGTACTTACCAACTTAATTATTCACTTCGAACTTACAAGTTAAAATTTGTAAAGCTTAAAAAGAAAATTAATACAGTTATTTTTCTTATACCTAGATAGCATTAAAGTCAAACTGGAGCAGGCAAGTAAATAAAATTGCACGTAACAACCCGAACGTTTAATTTTACGATGCCAGTTTTATAAGCGCAGCAGTAGACATAATTTCGGATCGTCAGACCTTCACTGTCGCGAAATTTCTAACATAAAACACAAAATGACGTGCCATCAAACAAATTGCGACCTTACCTAATCTTACGACCGTTTAAAATATCTCCAGAATTGCAAAGTATGTAGAACGGTCGGTGCAATTACCACAAAAAGATTTTTAAGTTACAATTTAATTTATGGTTTACTTCTCAATAGTTTAGTCGAAATAATCTTTAGTATTATAAAAAAAAAAATGTTTATTTTTATCATAACCTGTACAAATGAAATTCAAATTATATGCCGTGCAAAAGTATTATACCCACATAAAACTAGGATCATACAATAATCAAATTAAAAAAAATGGAAAAATATATCTTTTTTTTATATGATGGGATGCAAGCGAATAGACCATTCACCTGATGTTAAGTAATCACCGCCGTCCATAGACACTAGTAACACCAGGAGAGTTGCAAGTGCATTGCTAGCCTGTGTTTGGGGTTAGGTGAGGTTGGGCGGGGGATGAGGAAAGGTGAGGGTTGGGGAGGTGGTCCTTCGGCGTTCTCATTGACCGAACGAAACGCAACAATGCAAGCACTGATACTTCACGTCAGTTTTCTGTGAGAGGGTGTTTTTTCTTTTTCTCAAACTGACTATGCTATTGGCCTTGCAAGGCCTTTACAGCTTCACCGGACTAGAATACTCTGAGAGGGTGTTACTACCCCAGGCAAGTCGAACCATTCATGCTCAAACCAGTAATAGTTTCAGCGTGGCTCTACCACCTTCAAAAATTACTGCTGACTTACAACAGTTGGTAAAATATGACGAGAAAAGAAAGAAATGTCCATAATATACTTACAATAAAACAAATAACATACAAGGAATACTTTAATCACAAGGAACGTATTCCACCGCAAAGACAAAGTTCACAAGTTACCTTTGTACTATTTGGATTACAAGTGTGGACACTAAGCGAGGAAGTACGCCGCGCCGTAACTATAATTTTGACATATCGTAGGAAGTCTGAGGTGCAATGTAGTGTAGAAACATTCCAAAGTGTATGCGAATAGAGGATGTAGCTAGGAATTAATATGGGGGTCATAGCGAGAGTGAAAGAACTTTAAAGATTAGATAGATATATTTTAATCATATTTTGTAAACATAAAATTGTAGTAGTGAGAGACTTTCTATGGAAAGTGGTACTATTGAAGCAAAAAATGGTCCATCATTACATTTTTTTTTTTTCTAAAATTTCCGAAACTCTCTGCAGTGTGCCATAGTTCATTTTTACACACCATACCATTATTACTCAATAAGAATCAAGTTAGATAGCGAACCACTTTTAAATATGAAATCTGAAACAGCCATACTCAATTACTCACTATCAAAAATTTTTCACTCGGAGAACAAAAAATATGGACTTTGTCATTTTCACGGAAAATAAATTAAATATTTTCTATTTTTATGTATGCAACTCGTAGTTGCTTATTGATGTAAAGCATCTATAGGCGCGGGTAAACCTGATTGTTGGCTTAGCGACGTGGCGACGCAAAACGCGCACTTTGCACTATTAATGAAATACTCAGAAACATTTGCAAACCTATTTGTGGACCATTCGTTTTACAAGTATTACGCGGCACGCGCCGACGACCATCACCCTTTGATAAATGCCGCCAAAAACACCGCACCTGCCCCTAGTTCAATTTATGTATTTTGTATACAAATATTATGTACAATAAAAATGAATACTTATGTTATAAAATGAATAAACAGTCATTATTTTATAGAACAATATTGTAATGCTTTTCATTATGCCATAGCTGATTCCTGTCGTAATCTGTTCTTTTAGGCATATAACTTGTAAAAACAATTTCGATGCTTCACATCTGCCAGGAGTCCCGTGACGGCTTAATATTTTTTTATACTATCCTTCTTACAACAAAAATTTTATAACATATTTGAATAATTACCTTTTTTCAAACTTCTGATATAATGATTTTATTTTATGTAACTTATTTTGTAAACCCATTTTTTCCAGTGTGAGCATCGAAGTACCTTGATCTTGGATACGCCTCTGGTACGAATCCGTAGAACAATGCGAAGCTAACGTGTTCACATTCCAACTGAGACTGGAACGAGCAAGGCGGGCGCTTACTTTGATCACACACTTCAATATAAATGCAGTAGCGGTGTACTTTTGTCGAAATACTGCATATTTCAACTAAAACTTTCTTCTGTAGCATTCCTTTCTAATGTATTAGTATGAATATAGAGTTGTATTAATTACTAGCACGACCCGCAGCTCCACGCATATTTTTATATAGTATTTCTTTTCCTTTATTTTATTAAAACACTAGCCTTTGCTCGCGACTTCGATCACGTGGAATAGTTATTTTGGGGTAACGCTAACACGCAGTGGAAGCTCTCAAGAGCAAAAAATCACGATTTTGAAACATTCGTCATTGGTGCTCCGATCCTGTTGGTCTTAGTGTGATTATATATAACTTTCCTATAACTTTCCTCGACAAATGGGCTATATAACGCTGAAAGAATTATTCAAATCGGACCAGTAGTTACTGAGATTACCCCTACAACGTTACAAACTCGTAAACTTTACCTCTTTATAACATTAGTATACATAACTCAAGTTATTACTTTCTTATTTGTTATAATTTTTATACGATACCGTTTTTGAAAGTTAATCTCGTCTATTAAAAATATGAACTTTTTACAACTATTAATAGATGGCACTAAATATATGATTTTAAATGTTACGATGCATTACAAAACGAACATAGATGATATTCTAATGTCACTAAATATGTTAAAGTATCTTTGTTTATTTCTATTTGAATAGTATGTTTACTATTTTGGCCACAGTACATTTTTTGTTGGAACTACGTACAAAAATAAATTAAGGGAATAGGATTATTCGTTGTATGATCTTTGCTATTGTTATAATTACTGAATTATAAAGGAGGTATTAGCATAAAACAATTCTAAGAAACATGACTGTCTGTAAGTAAATGGCGAAGCGTATTTCTAAGATTAGATTCGCTACTAAATGATACTGTTTAATCAATTTATCTACCTTACACAACTTAGAAATATTGTCATTAAATATGAATTTACAGTGAAGTAGTTGTTAATACTCTACTTAGTAACGTCAGCAGAATTGAGTAAATAGGGAAACAAAATCTGATACATATAAGCATATTTAAGTTATACGTCCATATTTATTCCCGTCTATTTTCACTTATATTTTTTTCGTACTTACAACGCTATTGACCTGACAAGATTTTTACAACTTCATAGGACTACGGTTTCCACTCACATAAAAAAAATCGTTTGGTCATCACTTAAGTATCTACAAAATATTCGATGACATTATAACCATATTGCAAAGAGTAAAATTATCATACATCTGTGACTCGTTTTAATGTTACTCTGTTATAACAAAGGTCATTTCTAATAACTACTTTTTAATTTTCATTCTAATTTATATAAGTAACTTTATTTTCGATCAAAAAGTTTTCTCATTTACGATGGGTATAGGTGGAATGACTTTGACGAGGCTATTGCTCTGAAAATCTTAATTCACACGTAATTGCTATTAAAACAAACTTTCTAAAATTCAATTAATGCTTAGTAAAGAGATTGTATTGATTTACGATTAGTTTTACGACAAAACTTTCAATGATTATAATATAAACAAGGCATACTTATTGCTTCGTATGAAAATAAATCCTTCACTCAATTTTAATTACACTGGTCTACAAAAACAATCCCCTCTTTATCATTTTTGTGTTCAGTTTTTGGCGGGATTTTAGTCTGTCATGTAGTGGATTTTATATTTTATTCATAATCTTGTGTTATTGGACTCTGTATTTTGTAAATTTAGTGGAGTTTTACGTAATCTAGTTAGTTTATTGTGCATAAGTGAAGTGAATAGAAAATATTACCACAGAGCATGAAATTCTGAGATGCCACAAAAACTCCCTAGCAAGTTCTAACAAGGGATCCACCATCTTGTTAGAATATTGACTCACACGACGCAATATTGAAGTGACTGCACGACACTTGTAATATTATCGACTACGTGATGATGGCAGTAATAATCTGAAAGATTAATTGCCAAAAATAAAGTTGAAAAAAAATTGTGTATGATTTTAAAATATTTGATGTTCCAGAATCGTTATTAAAAAAAATCATACATAACCTCTTTGGAACATTAATGTTTTTTTTCCTACACAACTCTTTGCACACACAATATTATCATATACTATGACTGCTTTCCAGTAGAAGCTCACAAAGCTCATGCTCACGACCGCGAGTTTTCCAATTCCACTTACTCTGGAGCGTTACAATTTTTAACGCTAGTGGAACGCATTTACGGGCGTTTTGAGTGTTTAAATAAATAATACAAATGACGATCTAGAAAAGAGGTTACGTTACAAGTCTTAACAGTAAATTCTAATTATTATTAAATGATTTTTTATTTAAATTAACATAAAAAATACACTTTTGGTTAAATGAAAAACATTAAATGACCATGAAATAATTACAAATTAATTTCTACGTTGAATTTTAGGATTCACAACATTTTTCAATAAAACAAATATTAACATATTTTATTTATGTATTTCAGTACAATATGTTACTTAATATAAATATTCTTTACCGTATCAAATAACGACATTTGGTCGTCATCTTTATTGAAAATCCCGCTAATTTTGTCAACGCTCACATCGACCCACCTCTAAAGTGAGTGGAGCTTCGCGTTAGCATGTGTTATGAGGTCATCAATGACGTTTTCACCACGACCGCAACGATCGCGGTTGTCTAGTGGAACGACGAAAATACTGTTGTGAGGCTTGTGAACGTTTAGTGGCACGTGCCCATGATAACAAAATAATAATCGAAAAGTTAGTTCAAAAGGTGACGTAGCGAAATTGGCGAATTGTAAGATTATCGGGAAAGGAGTCTAAATGTATTATATGACTATCGGATGAGTAATTAACGCTGGAAAGTGTAACAAATAAACGAACATACATTCGCCTTTATACTTAACATTATTTAGGACTAGTAACAATTTTCCATTCATCATACCAATATATCAAAACGAAATCCGTCGCCTGTATTTAAATTTAAAGCCAAATTTACTGTCCCAAGATATGAGAACAAATTTAGTATTCCAAACTTTATACAGATATCTCAGATTCCGGAGAGTCTAGCTTTCTAGTTATAAAGCTAGCCATCCAATTTACAAAAGTTTCGATTATGCAACTAACTTTGAGACAGCACCGGCACAGTCGGTGTCTTTGTATGATAATATTTCGTATTATTCAGTGGAATATTCTGTAGCAAGACAAGTGTTGGAGATAAAAGAGTATATACTTCAAGGATAAAAGTTAACATCTCCTCAGTTCTGAACTAACTACGTATTTTGGCATAATCGCAATATTCTGCTTTTAATCCTATCCAATATTATAAATGCGCATGGGAGTTTGTTTATCTGTTACCACTTTTTTATATCTTAGGCGGCAAACGAACAGGTGGGTCACCTGATGGTAAGTGATCACCTCCGTCCTTAGACACTTGCAATACCGGGGGAGTTGCAAGTGTGTTGCCAGCTTGTGTTTGTGGAGGGAGGGGGTAGAAGGAGAGGAGGAGGGGGTAGAAGGAGAAGAGGAGGGGTGAGCCTTCGGCGCTCTCGCTGACCGAACGAAACGCAACAATGCATGCACTGTTACTTTACGTCGGTTTTCTGTGGGTCGAGTGGCACAACCCCGGATGAGACGATTCATTCACGTTACAGCCAGTGATAGCTTCAGCATGGCTCTACCACCTACTAACCTTTTTTAACTCTTTTTTAACCATTTTGTTTAACATCTTAAAATTTTGCATGCGCGTTTTCAGAGGTACAAAAACAGGTGTAGGATACCTTTCATCCAGAAAAAAGTACTGTCCTCGAGAAATAGGTCAATAAACTAATACATTATAGTGAGGTCACAGAGACATTAAATCAATATTTGGCTCTGCTGTTATTATATTAAGTCGACAACTGCCAACGATTACTTGCGCCTTAAATTTTTCAAGGTAGCAGAGCCACGCTTATAGGTGGTAGAGCTACGATTAAAAGTGGTAGAACCACGTTGAAGATATCAGCTCGAATCGGTCGGCTCAACTGGGGTAGTACCACCCTCTCACAGAAAAACGACGTGAAGAAACAGTGCTTGCATCGTTGCGTTCGGTTAGTGAGAACGCCGGAGGCCCATCTGTCTTCTCTCCCTAACTCCCTCTCCCCTCCTCCTCCCCCTCGCCAATCCCCATCAACGCAGACTGGTAAGGCACTTGCGACTCCTCTGGTGTTGCTAGTGTCTATGGACCGTGGTGATCGCTTTACGTCATATGATCCACCTGTTCGTTTGCCTGCAATGATAAAAGAAATTCAATATTACAATAATTATCAAGACTAAAATACTTCGTAATGCCATTTAGCAATGAGCTATCATGGAATGGTAAGCATAAGAAATTCTTCATGAGAAAACACATGTGTACTAACATTCACGATGGTCGATCAAACGGCGATTATAAATTTTTGTCTTTTGTCTTTTGTCCGCGACGCCAATCAGGTTGTTTGGATTTGACCTATCTTCCAGGAATACTAGGTTATCTGGATGGAGAGTGCCATATGTCCCTTGTTCATCTCTATATTTCTGATAACGTGTTTACAAACTTTTATGAAGATCTGTTGTTTAGTTTTGGTGTAAAAGTGTATCAACGAAATAAAGCCATGTTCGCATTTAATCTTAAGAGTGATGATCGGTTTATTTCCCTATCACTTCGAAGACTTCAGACTGGCTTAGAAAAATGATTAATTTACATTAAAAATCATTAAATTAAAAAACCATTAAAGTAAATCATTCAACGTCAATTGTTTTTAAGTATTGAAATATGGAAGCAGACTTAGGGACTCGTACATCTGAAATTAACTGTAATATTTAAGGCATGTTAATGTAAATAAAACTTCAATATTGTAAGCAACCCCTCATATGAAATAATTTTAACTTGTATTCTGAATGTTTATTTGAAAAAAAAAAGTCTTTAGAAAATCATATGATGTATATTATAATATCAGATACATGAAAGGTTTTTCAGTACAATTTGCATAGAAACTATTGTCACCAAACAATTTTGTTGTATATTTAAGTGCTTGCTACACTATAGCAATGTCATAAATCACGGTTAAGTTACACAGTACTAAGACGGTCTGACATTGCTTATAATCTGTACTTTGTAGTCAGTTCGACAAAGCAACTTGTGCAGTCGGTTTCGGGAATTACCTCTGTATATACGAATAATTCTCATTTCAAGATGGCTCCACTTATTATAAAGTTATTTAAGTTTTATGGAACTATTATTTTTATATACACTACGTTTCCAGCAATGCGTGTTTTATTTTCATGGAGAAATGCTATGCTATGCATTTGCTTCTATATATAATATATAGAGTATATTAAGATAATAAACAATGCAGATGAAATCGCGTGTATTTGCTAGTTTTTTCTATATTTCCTCTAAAATGCCCGTACCTATGGTGTAACATTAATCGACGTCCGATAATTCTATACCATAAAATTTTTCTTCGTTATGAATATGTCCAAATGTAAATGGTAGGATAATGTTTCAGAAGCTATGACGTAACGAGACGTTTTTATTCACGTGATGGAAATAATGTGTTATTAATTCCGTAATTAACTATTAATTATATATTTGAAATATATATACTGAAAGTGCATAACATTATGATTGAAAAAACTATAATAAAAACTAAAATGGTATATTTTTTTGTTTACTATCTATTACCCCATTGGGTTTATCTATCTAATGACCTCTAAACGAGCAATTTTTGTATATTTTATATTGTCATATATTAAGGATCTCGGAAACGGCGTCATTTATTTCCGTGAAATTTAGTATGTAGGTAGTTTCGGGGACGATAAATCGATCTAGCTAGATTTTATTAACTGAGTTTTCAGGCAATGAAAAAAAATAGGTAGAATATAAAGGTAAATTTCACCGGCGCTGCCATAACGAAAATAGCTCAGATGGAAATCGGTTGCTTCGACAATCCGTGTAATTCCAGTTCGAATCCTAGTGACAGCAAAAAAGATACCTTTATTCAGTTTTTTTTTGTAAACAATGCAAAGCTAACAATTTTTTTTTTATTTTAAAATATTTTTTAAAGAACCGAGCTAGGCTCATAGGTATTACGTTCACATTCCAAGTCTTGCAAAAAATTCTTGATAAAATATTATTATTTAAAATTATTGTTTTTTTTTACTATGTAAACCGGAATTTATTAATTATCTCTAACTTAAAGTGACGATATAATCCAAAATTTTGAAATCCTAAAAATGGAAAAAGGACTAGTTTTCATAAAAAACAACAGTAGCTCACAAATTTGGTTTACTTCGATTAAATTAATAAAAAGTGATACGGTTATAAGATTATTTCTCTGTATACAAATATTTTAAGAGTTATCCTTCAACCGAATGCTAAATAAATATACTCGTAAATAAATACGAGAAACGCGTAAACACCGTACCGGAAGCCGGTGGTAATTTATCTTCCTTTAACAAACATGAAATAATTAACTAAACAACAAAACAGTTAACCTCTGGTTTAGCAGCTTTTGTGTAATCTGCATTTTAAATAAATAACCCTATCTATATTACTAGTACAAATTTCAACTTATTGTTTTTTTTTTTTGTATTTTCACGATCATATGTAAAAATATTGTACGGATGAGGAGCAAGTCCTTGCCTTAGATACCCGTTTGTGGGGATAAAGTTATTTGTTAGTTTGCAATTACTTTATTTAATCTGTTAGTTACAACCATTGTGAAATCTAATAAAGTGTTTATACGCGACTAACAACTCAATTGTTTTATAAATATAATTGCAATTCAACTGTACTGATGCGCATAATAGGTAGGGCAACATGCAATGTACGTAACCGAACAAATGTCATTTAATAGCCTATTTATTACAGAAGGCTACCATGCATATTTTCGTGTGAAAATAAGTGAATTAAATAAGTAGTGGTGAGTGGGTTATGTTGGTGTTATTAGATAAACCCCGCGGTTTTCGTTTCGTACCTTCCTGTACTTCGAAATCACGTATGGCAAACATCTGCAGCTCTACAATATATGACCGTACCCCAAGGCTATATTACTGTAGGAGGATATCGGATAATCCAACGAACCTTTGAGGATGCACTGTGATGAACATTCCCAATGCCGTCACCAGCAAACTTCGGCAACTGGTTCATTGACTGCGAGAGAGGACACGATGTTATATTTTGTTGCCTTTTACGTGAACATATGATTTACTTTTAGAATAAGGCCGTGAACTTCCACCCGCACTTAAGTCAAGGATCTAATTACAGCCGGAAGGGAGAGGTAGCTGCCGTTTATCAGGACAAATTCCCGACGAAGTAAGTACCCATGCGGAACAGTCGGATAATGTGTGCTTTACCATATCCTCTCCACAGCTACAGTAATAGCAGACCAGAGCAAACGTCCGGTCTGTATGTGGCGAAAGCAGTATCGTCTGCTAAAAGGTCAGGGTGTCACGTTGCCTCCAAGCGTTTTAGTCGAAACCGGCTTGTGACTTTAACAGTTATCACGCGTACGCTCATATCCTTGAGTTGTCTAATACTGGAAGAAATCATAGGGTAACCTAACATTAGTCTATGCTATTTAGAAACGGAGAAATTATAATATATTTATAGATAGAGGAAGAAGTAAGTATAAAGATAAATCGCCCAATAAAATCAGAGCGTACCAGCCGATCTGTAAATAGCTTTTCTGGCAAGATACGTACATAATGCTGTCAGGCTTAGATATGTGTTCTACTCATTATACAACAATTTATTGATTTTTTTATACGGAATTTCTTTACACTTCGTATCTGCGTTTAAAATGATTTAATATGATAAGGATCATAAGAATTAAACGCGTGAGAAACTGACATCTACAACCAGTCGATACGCTTTTTTTTAACTTTACATTAAAATATAAAAATAAAATTACTTCAGCAGATATGTCACTGAATATCCAACATAGTTTAAAACTATTACAGTTGGACTGAAAATAATTTATGTAAATTATAATTGATATCTTGAAGGTCTTAACTAAAATTGTTAAATAAAATAGAAAACTGGAGATGGCAGTTTTTTTTTTTCAATTCAAAAGTTATGAAAACGATAATGTGGGAATTAAAAGTTTTAGTACAACCAAGAAATAACAACTGACAGAGATCTTTAAATTGTCGAATTTGCCCCCAATAATTTTATTGTTATCATTACATACTATAAAACAAAGTCCTTTGCCACGTCTGTCTGTCTGTCTGTTCGTGTTAAACTCAACAACTACTCCATGGATTTTCATGTGATTCATCAGTAGATAAAATGATTCATGAGGAAAGTTGAGGTATATAATTGGTAATTTTTTTTTATTATCAGGGAGGGACAACGTCCTCCAGGCCCGCTAGTACTAAATAATAATTTACACATACCAGTAACAGTAAAGAATATAAACAATCCTGCCTGTCCACAAATAACTCGCAAACACGAACAATAATGGTATACAGTAGGAGATTCGATTAACCCTTCCCTGCGGGGTCACTGAATAATCTTATTTTCCTTTTGTGGTTATATTGCTGAGCGTATATCATAAGATTGCCTTTATAAGTATATAAAACGTCTGAGAAGTTCCGTCGGTTGGGTAAAGGTCATAGACCTATTCAAATCCGAGACCGTGCATACGCTTTCGCGGTCCCCATTCGCGATAGTGCCATAAAGACATCTGCGGAACCCAATTTAATGCCTCACGAAATCTGTACAAAGTAATTTTATAGAAACATTGTGTTAAAGAACAGCTGCAATAAAAAGAGTTCCGGTCATAATATTAAAACCTATAACTACATTAGGGGCATACTTTTTAGGTGATAGAGTCACACTGAAGCTATTAGGTACTAGTTTCAGCCTAAATGGGTCGGCTCACCCGGAGACCACCCAACTCACTGAAAACCGACATAAAGTAACAGTGCTTACATTGTTGCGTTTCGTTCGATCAGTGAGAGTGCCGGGACCTTCACGACGCTCTCCTCTCCTCCCATCTTCCTTCCCCCATTCCACCTTAACACAGACTGGCAACACACTGACGACTCCCCTGGTGTGGCTAGTGTCTATGGACGACGGTGATCACGTAACATTAAGAGACTCGCTTGTTCGTTTATCTCTTATGGTATAAAAAAAAACTGAAATTCTTTTAATCATCTTATACATATAAGTGTAACGATTTTATGGGTATTGTTGCTAAATATATTGTTGTATATATCTGTCCAGGCAGACAATGGGGACGGTAGTTATAAAGGTATGACGTTGTTGATGCGGTTTTAATATAGGGAGAGATGTGGACTGTATTGTTAGCAGTCTGCGAGGGCAAGGAATTAAGGGATACACACTCAATCGCAACATTCAAAGGTAGTTATATAATCGATTGAGCTGGGAAAAACAAAACATATATACTAACTTGGCAGATGTGTGTCTGATCGCTGGCATCAGCGCTGTCGCGGTGGAGAAGCTCTTAATACACAGAGCCGGAAAATTACGGTATTTCGTCCGTATCTCGTCAGTATGCGGGTCACAAAATGTACGTATTTTCATTCGCGTGACTTGCGTATTTGTTTGCGACACAGAGCGTTCTTTTATATGCCACGGCGCACACGGTAATGACGCCGCGAACTTAGGTGCGCCGTCAAGCAGTATGTTAAGGAAAGAATGGCTGGGCGTGAAAAAGAATAGGAGTTGCCCTCGCGGATTACAACAAAACTAATGATTTATAAAATAACTACCAGACGTAAATCATGGATAACGTCCCTCTTGTCATTTAATCCAACAGTCGCTCAAGACCAGTCAAGTATTAATACAGTAGTTTACTGTAACAGCAGGTACAGTAATACACTATTGAACATAAATACGTATTATCTCCAGAGATGTGAACGGTTCAATGCGGCGTTCCGCGCGAGATTTAACTCCGCTCCATTTTCGCTACACCTATTATATGCGTGTTACGTATTAGTAGTAGCATTTAATATTATTACCTACAACTATTTAGAAATTTGTCGTTATATTTTTACAAACTGTATATCAATACATGAAGAAAAATATGTACCTCTTTTCAAATACATTACGCGCACGATGGTGTTGAGAATTGGAATAGTTAAAGTTCATATGAAGGAAGATGTACAAAGATAAAATTAATATATAATAGGTATTCAATGCATATATTAAATGAAACATTATCAAGGGTATTTCCTTATAAATACGTAACTATATATTCGATACATTTATTCTGGCAAGTATAGCTGAGAGCCAATTCCGCTACGCTTAGCCTTAGATTCCTAAATTATGAACTATGACAAAAAGCTTAGTTCATAAAATATAAATAAAATATAACGTTTAATCTCTATAATACCAAATATGTAATTAAGTCACAAACAAAAATCGAACAAATCTACAAAGCATCAGTATTTAGGATACTCTCACCAATTCCGTAAAAGAAAATTACCCGTAAGAATACGTGAACATAGTTCGTGTACTTAATGAAACTACCAAAACTTGGATTGCGTGACAAACAGAAGTTTCGGTGTGGGTATTTAAAATTATAGTAGGTCTCCAGGGCGGGGGCTAGCTAACGAGGTTACTGTAAACTTGTGGCCTACATTGTTTTAAAATAGCATGATTTGGTCTAGTTTGCTTATTTGCTGAGAAGTTTATTAGTTAATTTTTGTTTTAAACCACTTTTTGTTTTTATTACATACATTACATAATATATAGCATAGTTTTAAGGTTTGTGAATCTATGATATTTGATTTGTAAATATATCCGAGATATGTCACATCGTATACATAATGTATATAATAACCAGATTTCATTCGACAGATGGTATTTATTTATGAAGTTTATTTTAGATTATTTAACATACTACAACATTCGTCTCTCAAATTACTGTAATATTTTCTTGTATAATCTTAAAATCCTTGTTATAAAACATAACAATAACATTATTAGTCAACAACAATAATTAAGAATTTCATAAACGAATTACACAAAAATAATATTTATTATCTGATTACACTACACTAAGGAAAATCTTAGTAGAACATCAGTACCTGGCTTCCAATCTAAGTCACTTCCGGAATATATGACAAACTCATCCATTTTTCATTTAGACGATATATCTATATACATAATAACCTCTCCCTATATATAATAATTCTATAAACTCGAAGGCCGTTTGACCGGCTACCGTAAAAGCTGACATACGTAAGCATTTCTGCTAAAGAAAACTTTTTACTGTAACTCATTAATAATAATCGTAGCTATATAATTATTAAGATATATAGTTGAACGCAGAATTATTGACATTTATTTCGGCAATGTTATAGTGTTACCGTTGACATTAATTATCACCTTCAAGACTTGCTTTTACCTAAAATAACGGATCAGAAAATAAAATATTTAAACAAAAATATCATCTTAACTTAAATTAGCTCATGAAATATATGTGTATATAAACACCATATTATCATTATCATTACATAGTATAAAACAAAGTCCCCCGCCGCGTCTGTCTGTCTGTCTGTTCGCGATAAACTCAAAAACTAATGAACGGATCTTCCTACGCTTTTCACCAGTGGATAAAGCAATTCATGAGGAACGTTTTAGTATATAAATTTGTCAAGGTTTTATATAGATGATTGAAATATAACGATAATTGTGGGACAAGTCGGAAAAAGTCAAACCGCCTGGGTATTTTCATAGAAAACGCTGCATAATCCTTTTGAGATATAACAATGTATGTTGGGTAAATGAAATAAGGTTTACTTTTGTTTGTATAGGTTAAAATAAAAGAAAGTGACGTCCATTGCAAAATGTATTGACAACGTAATATAATGACAATGACATGACAGATTTTTCTTTTTGTCTTTAGCCAGGTGTAATTAATGACACAACAGAGACAATGTAGATCTACAAAAAAGTCTGTGAAAGTCTATGCCCATATATCTATTTTTTCAGGATAGCCCACTATACTCATTATATGTTCTAGAGAAAGGTGACATAAAATTTTAATGCTTTTAGACGTATACAGTATTAATAATTATCAATTTAAATAGGTTTCATGCACATTCTTATATTCCGTATTAGTGTTCGAATTCCTCTAAAATGGCTAGACCAATTTTTTAAAATTTTTAAGGTATATTTAGTAGGTATGTGAATAGGTCGTAAAGTAGATTTTATGCTTCTAGGTGATTACGGTGTCCCTATCCCGATTTTTTATTATGTGTTTTTTTTGCCATGAAATATATATGTGATCCCAAATTTACGTCTTCCTGACGTTACCCGTCCAGTAGTTGATTTTAGTACTTTTTTAATTATCAATATCCAATTGATTCGACGATCATTCGTACTTCAAACAAAACGAAATTATTGATGTTACTCCATAATAGATAGCGCTAGATTCGTTTTAACCAAATTTCTTCCATACATACGTGAATCATTTTCTATTTTTTTTTCTCGATTTCACTACGTTATTGACCCAGCAAGGTCTTAAAAGCTTCAAGGTCTTAACAGCTTCACCGGACTACCAATTTACTAAGCCAACTAGGTTTATTTTGCATTTGCTGTGTATCACAACGCAGTGCGTACAAAATTTTGTACGGCTGATTTTAAATTACAAGAAATTAGTTGTTACCCACTGCTTCGCCCGCGTGAATTGAGTGAAACTGTTGTTTGATCTATTTGGCAGGTATTTTCTTATGCTTATTCAACTCTTAATGTCTTTAACGATAAAAAAAAATATCAATTTATTATTTACTAGCGAGCCTGGCACATGTTGCTCCGCTCTGATTATTAAAAAACCAATCACAAATTATATACAAAAACCTTCATCTTGAATCACTTTATCTATTCGTGAAAAACTCATAATAATCCGTTCAATAGATTTAGAGTTTATCGCAAACAGACAAACGGACAGGCAGACACGGTAGGGAGCTTTATTTTCTAATAAGTAATGATAATAATGAATACATATAATAAATCAGTGACTAGACCAATGCTGTACATCATTACATAGTATATAACAATCCCCTACCACGTGTGTTAGTCTGTTCGCGATAAACCCAAAAACTACTGAATGGATGATCTTCATGCGGTCATCAGTGAATAAAGTCATTTGCAAGGAGCGTTTTGGTATATATGAAGCCCAGGATATTCATTATGTCTTCTAAAATGATTGTGATGTACAATAGGATAATTCAAATCATTTATATGGATTCAGTTTAAATCTTATTAACTGAAATGCGTTACTTATATTAATAATTTCAGGTAGTTTCTAAAAATCTTACTCAATGTTGCAATTTGTTTTTTATTTGTTGTATTTAGGCAGGTAGATAGGTACTAAAATACTTTTTATATGGAACCTTTTATATATTTTATTTCGTGTTGTAATTTAGTACAATTGATTAGTTTGAGTGTATGAAAGTGTTTGCCTTAACGAATGAAAGAGTTTTGTTGTTTAAACTTTTGACACCATATTTCGATATTATTTTGGCATATTTCAGTTAAATATAAAAAGCATTGAACCGCTCAGCTTCCAAATTAGCTAATTTAGGTCAAAATGATTTTTGCTAAGTTTCTAACTTTTTTTACTTCACGACATTCGGCAATAACATTCATGTAGCCGTATGCTCGCAATAATATATTTATTTATATGACAATGTAAGACATTATTTATATATATCGTTTTTATTTACACTAATAATATAAAGAGGTAATAGATATTCTTCTTTCTCTTCCACCTACACACCTAGAGTAGTTGCTATAATAGAAGCTATCAAATATCTACTATCACATAAATGAGATCAAACTATCCTACTATCCTATTCTCTACACTGCTTATAAAATATTCAGCATATCCGACTTCTTTTAAAGTTCTCAGTTATGCTAATTATTAAATTTCATTTGAATCAATGACTTTGTTAAGGAATTTATGTAGTTCTGGCATGCATACCAGAACATAATGAGATGTAGGGTACTGAAACTGTTGATCTTCTTGCTAAAGAAGTTATACAGACGATATTTAGATCACTATAAAACCTATATTCAGGATTTCTCTAAATAAGACTGATCTGCTTGCATCATGGAACACAAACGAGAATGTATATAACCAAATTACTGGCATCTCATATGTTTCCATTCAGGATAACATACCGGGTATGCTATGGTTTTATAAGATTCGTGAGTGTTGCAAGTTTGCTGAGTCTACTATCTGTAGGCTAAGGATTCATCAGTAGAGGTGTGCTCTCCAGGCTATCTCAGAATCAAGGACAACTCAATATGTGAATTTGGGTTTGACGAAGGGACTCTAGAGCAAATTTCTTTCAATGGCTCTAATTAAGTGTATTGTATGATATTTTACCTAACAGTATAGTACGTTTGTCGAATTTTAATATAGGCATATTTTCTTCTTTTGTCGATATTCTGCCTAATTGTATATGTTTTACCAAAATTAAACTTTAACATAACACAAGAAGTAACAGTATATATTATGTAAGTGTATGTTTATTTAAGACATAATAGCTGTAAGTGTTGTGTTTGTCTTAGTGTATTTCATTGGCCTAATCGGGGAAAACTAAATTATATAGTTTGTATCTATAAAACTCCCTTATTAGAAAGGTGTAGTTGAAGTTTACAGATTCCATGTATACCTTACAAATTTTGTTTGAAACAAATAGTTAAATCAAACTGAAAATTTTATGGAGGTAAATCTTACTTTACACAGCATTTTAACAGATGGAGTTGGTGAAAAGATAATGGGAAATAAAAACTATAAGCGGTAAAATTATTGCGTAGGTGAGGGCCAAAGAAGCAACCCAGAGGATACCGGGAATACATCTTTTGTCAATATATATATAAGATAGTCTGGATTCACAATTGGACCCGGTAGGTATCGCTATAGTTGGGGTTTAAGTTTTTTAAGGTCTTTCGCTTCTGAAAATAAAATTGAAACCGGTAATAACGAACTTGGCGCAGACGAAGTTGCGCGGGTCAGCTAGTTATAAAATAAATATAAACTCAGTGTTATCAAAATAAATTCTGACACGACGTCATGCGTAAAACCCGGATCTCCGCGAAATATGTCTCCTGCAAAGCTTTACCGGACTTTGTTTTCACAAAATGTATGTTTAAATTAACCTTGTACGTATGCGGGACAATTACGACTAGAATTAAATTATTTATTATGAATATTAATAACATTAAAATAATCACAAATAACATTAGATATAATTACAATCCAAAAGTTTTAATGAAGTCTTATGCATGTATTTTGGGCTTTGTCAATATTTCTACTACTTTGACATTCCTATAATATCAATTATTCGATTTAAATGAAGGCATGGCATCTGTTGTAAATTACCAAATGTTATTTTTAAGAACTTGAAACAGTTAATCTTTAACTAGTAAATGAGCGCCGCTGATTCTATTTAAAAATAAATAATTTCGTGCTTTTACCAATCTGACCAGAAGGAGCGTTATTAGCTTATATATTAGCTTCTGCCCGCGATTTTTTCCGTGGAAAATAGTTACTTTGGGCTAACAAAATGCAGTGGGTGCCCTAAAAAAATCCGATTATTTAACATTCTTCATTGGTGCTCCGTTCCTCTTAGTCGTAGCGTAATGACATATAGCCTAGTGCCTTATGCACAATAAGCGAACTGTATTACGTAAAACACGAACAATTTTATACAATACTAGCTGTTACCCGCGGCTCCGCACGCGTTTTTTTAATGTATTAAATAGATTTAAAATTGTTATTAGATGTGTAAATAACAATAATACTCTTTCAAAAATATTTGTAAGTATGACATGCACATCATCTACAGTAACAGGTAACATGTACATTATATGTGTGAATACTAATAGTGTATCGAATGGGATGGGATTTATCATAAGCCACATAGCTGGAACTTTAAACTACTATCTATGGATTACCCTCACTTAAAATAGAACAGCTAATTAGTTAGTTAATTGCCCGTAAAATTCCCGTTCAAATATTACTTGTAGTCCATTGAAGCTGTTAAGACCTTGCTAGGTCCAGAGCGTAGTCATTTCTAAGAAAAAAAAACGTTCAAATAGGTCCAGCCATTTCGGAGATTACCCGGAACAAATAAACAAAAAGACATATCGACAGAATTAAAAAAAGATGTTAATATTTGTAGCACCGCAGATATATGTATTCATCAAAAAGTATTTATTTCAATATTATATACACACACTTTATTCTTGTAATACATAATATATCAAACAACCAAAATTTCGGAACAAAAAAATTTACGAAATATTATATAGAAGATTTGGCGCTTATACCTTTACATTAACTTAGACATAGAAGAAAACTGGGTAGAGAGTACATAAGAACTACCTATATTGACAGCTTCAGAATTGGCAGTATGGATTAATACCTTGGCCTGTATTGATGGACGAATATTATTACTACTAACCTTTTAGAATAGCAGCACAAAATAGACTTTTAAAATGTTTGCGATAGCAACGTAGTACATATAATAAAAATTGGAATTAAAAATAACGTAGAATAAACTTTTGAACAGGAACACAAAATAAACCCTAATAATATTTCCGATAGAATGTTATCATGTTACCATGGCAAAGCATATAATACTGATACTGACACGCAGCGGATGCTCTAAAAATGGCCCGATTTTGAGACATTCTTCATTAGTGCTCCGCTCCTATTGATTTTAACCTGATGATGTGTATGTATGATATGTAGCCTATAGCCATCCTCGATAAATGAGCTATCTAACACTAAAAGAAACTTTCAAATCGGACCGGTAGTTCTTGAGATTAGCGCATTCAACCAAACAAACAAACAAACTCTTCAGCTTTATAATATTAGTATAGATAGAGTCAAATAACACAAGATTATGAATAAAATATAAAATCCACTACATGACAGACTAAAATCCTGCCAAAAACCCCAACAAAATTTATAATATCTTATCATATAATAATTACGAATCATCGTGATTCTCATAGAAACGTGAACCGAAATATGAAATGTCACCATTCCATTAATATAAATACAGAAAGACACCCGCCACACACTATTCACGCCTTATATTACCCAATCTTATATCCGAACAGTACCTTATATTTACATTTTTCTTCTGAATTGAAATCGTGACTTCACTTTCAAAGACTTTCGCTCTTGAGCTCAAATAAATTGAATAAGAAACTAATTAAAAATTCATATTATAAATCCAGTTTCAAATAAAAAATCAGAAATTATTTACTGCACAACATTGAAAAGCTATTATAAGTAAGATACCTTATTTCGCTTATTACGTACTCCACTGTGTATTATCCATCGTAATTCTGATGCCAGTCATACTAAGTTATTACTCCTAAACAGAGATAGGCATAACCAATTACATTTGTAATCAGATTTTAATCTGCTTGAATGTAATCATTGTTACATCAATCTGGATTAGATTTAATCAAGATTACATTCAATCTTGATTGTTGTGTAATCATTAATCGTGATTGAAGTAATCAGTAATCAACATTGTATGTTTATTTGTTTATACCGCCATCCGTAGCGTACCGTTATCGAACTCGTTAAGAATAATTTCAAATATACCTGAAAGATTTGGTTGTGATGACTAATCTTTTATAAGGTTGATTTAAATGGATAAGAAATGATGAATACAAATAAAGCTGATTTACACTGTAGAACGATAACTTATTCCTATATTAATATTTTGGTATCAATCAAAAAAAGTAATCAAGATTATGATTAATAATCATTTATTTCTTGTATGATTACTTAAGTTAATCTGTAATCATGATTGAAGTTTACAAAATGTAATCATTATCTTTAATAATTAATATGATTACGGTTTGCCCAACACTACTCCTCATGACTCAAAAGGAATTAATTATACTAGTATGATACTAATTACAGCCTACGAACTGGAACGCTGTAGTAAGGGTAGGTACATTTGATAGTGGTCGTTACTTTGTACTTCCTCCTGGAATACACTAGCATTTGCCTCGTTCAGGGCAACAAAAACATCTGTTTATTTGTGCCACGTGTACCCAAAAAAATTTAGATTTAACTGTTTAAAATACACGTCACGCAAATAGGATTAAAATGTTTAACCTTTCACTAAGACGTGTCAGCGGTCAATTAATCCCAGGTGGAAATGTCAAATAACATTTTCTCTCACATATCACCTCCACACACGTGCACGCATACACAATTACACATGAAAGGGTTTTATTTTTTTCCTTGTCCAACTAAATAGTTCAGAAAAGTATCCGATACGAAATATATGTAAGTATCGTTGAGATATGTATGATTAGTACACATATATGTTTCAACAACTCATATATGTATGAATAATTAGCAGGTTAGCTCAAATAGATCACCAGGGAAGATGTGTCGGGGGCCCATCTCCCCAATGCACAGGTCCGGCGGTCGGAGGAGGCGGCCGGTGGGTACACGGCTGTCTCCTAACAAGACGGGGTCCGATGGCGGCGCTTTTGCTGCTGGCCCAACCGCTGGGGCGGCACGATAAAGTCTATAGAGATCTCGTGCCACCCCAACCATAGCGGAAGACGTACACCGTGGGGTTTTAGTCCGTGCAAGTCGGACATAACCCACCGTGTCCCCCGGGAGGATGGTGTATCCATTTGGGATTTCCCCACGTAAAAAAAAGCTCTGATAGGTCGCAAATTGCACGTACCAGGCAAGCCAAAGTGTGATGTGCACGTTTGAACTAGTTGTCAAATAAAATCGGTTGGTGCCTTTCTCTCACCTTAGTAGTCCGGTGAAGCTGTTAAGACCTTGCTAGGTGAATAGCGTAGTCAGATCGAGAGAGACTTAGTAGATTGCAGATCCTATCTAAAGTTATCCTAATTATTTTGTTTCCAGTTTTTAAAATTAATGACCTTCAACAATATGACACGCTAAACCAATAATTTTGATTACATTTTTAAACTGTACTAAAAAAAAAACAAAGTAATAAAGAAGGAATATTAAAAACTCGATTTTTCATAAAGCTAAAATTTATTAATCTCATTCCCGCTCGAAATGTCGTCGCGGCGCGTGACACGTCTTTCCGACGTGGTCCCCGGGCACACGGTGACAGAAATTTATTTTGACTTCTCTCAAATAACTTGCTCCTTTGAGTACAAATATAATTAATATAAAAACGACCGTGATATTTTTTCCGCTTCCGTAGCCAGGCTGCTTTAAAGACAACTATTATCCTAATATGAATGTGAATAAGTTTAACTTCATCTGTAAAATATTTTTGCAAAACAAAATTAAAATTCGTTTATTAGATTTAAAGCGAAAAGATTGGACAAAAAACTGTAAATGATCTATTTATTTATAAATATATAATAAAAATATATATAAACTTATATAAATAACATTATAGAGGTGCTAAAATTTCGTGAAAAGTACTCTGGATAGATCATTTTTTAGTTTTTTTATTCCAAAGACACTCAGTCCTTACCTGCAAAAACTCACGATCACGATAAATTTAAATATATTAAACAGTTATAAATACAATTTTATGAAACTACAAATTTTATAAATATCACAAATGATTAAAAAATAACTAAGCAAAGAATATTTTTGTTATCAAGTTATTGTTTTCTGTTCTAAGTAAAACATATTTTTAACTTGATAAACAACACGTAGCGGATATTAGCTAGTATTTCATATATTTTTATAAAATACACTCACTATACTCATCAACATCTTATCATTATCAATTTTTCATATGATATACAGAGAGAAATGTACTTTGCAAACCAAACTATTTTTCTCGTAATAATCCATGAATCATCATAAGAAAGCTATCTAAACGTGATCTTAAGTAAGCATACTCGGTGTTATTACAAAGAAGTTTCAATTTGTATTTAATATTGAATACTTGCTTTAAAAAGGTAATGTTTTAAATGCACCGCACCCGCTGATATTCGCCATCTTGCTCTTTTGTCTGGCTTTGATTAGGTTAGGTTAGATTTGCAAAAAAAAGGATAACGCGGACTTGCCTCGGGCGAGCGCAGTTTATTTAGTACGAAATCTTTTTAAAGCAAGTATTTCATACGTATTTAACTTTTGTGTAATAAACACAACTTAGTTTAAAAAGTCACATGGACTTTTAAAAAGACACAGGAGTTTGTTTATGAACTTGTTAAAATAAAATAAGATTCCTTACTGTATGAAACTGTTTCTTTTATAAAAGCATATGTAGCTGGTTTTGAATATAAAATAATTTGAAATGAATAACAGATGTGCGAGCTAAGACGAGAGTTCTCAAGTATGGAACGCATTTGTAAAAATGTAATTCATAATACTGTAGATATCTGTAACATTTCAAATGTTTTTATTGTGCGAGATAATTTTGCACTGCTATGAAGTTATATAGAAAATAGTCTCAAAGATAAATAGAATATTTTACCAAAGAAATAGTTCAGAAGAGTCGTTACACTAAACTTAGACAGATCCCATGAAGTAAGCTTAGTAACTAGTTATTTTAAAAGAAGACTTAACAAATCTAAATCTTTTCAAGCCAAAGTGGAATCTACTGTATTCACATACAAATAAGCCGTAATATTTATCTTAAAAAGCAAATAACCTAAAAAACTAAAAATAAACGATGAAAACTTACTTTGCAGGGTATTCGGACACCGCGTCGATAAAAATAGGTCCGAATCATTGCAACTTTATCGGAACTTTCGGTGAAATAAATCATACTGACGGAACCAGCAGATGAAAACAAGATGGGTAACTCTTTTTCAGTCCACCAAACTAGGTATAGTCGATAATTTTGTAAATGGTAGAGCCACGCTGAAGCTATTACTGCTTTCAACATAAATGTGTCGGCTCCCCCGGATTACTGCCACCCAACCCACAGAAAATCGACGTGAAGTAACAGAGATTGCATTGTTGCGTTCCGTTCGGTCATCCAGAGCGTTGGACGCTCAGCTTCCGTCCCCTTCTTCTTAACCTTTCACTTCAAACACAAGCTGGCAATGCACTTGCGATTCTCCTGGTGTTGCAATTATCTATGGATGGCGGTTATCACTTAACATCAGATCACCCTTTTGTTCGTTTGTTCGTATGTCGTCAAGCATCAGTTCCTGTGTTTGAACAGCTGCACTTAAGAGCCACTTACCACCTTATACTACATAGTCATTTAATATTATCCGAGATTTTGGTGAAATGCTACTAAAATCTGCAATGGAAACAAAAAAGTAACTATGATTTGACCCTTTACTATTTCTTTCCAAGTATCCAAACCACAAAATTGCTTAGAGTACAACAAATGCTTATAAATATATATGTATTTTTACTATACAGAAAGGTTGCCATCTAATCCATTAGATAATAGAATTAACCAAGTTACTGAGGTCAAAGTAGACAGAAAACGAATATAATTATTTTTAGTTAGGAATGCGTTGACAATAACGATAATTAATTAAATTTCCCTAACAAATATTCGGCAAATGCAATAGAATAGGATGCCTAGCGACAAACATCAATTATTTGGTATGGGCATTACCAATTAATTACTATCGGCATCGAATGACGTTATGGAGAATAAATTGATTTTGGGTTTACATTAAATTAAAGCTTATTGAAACTAGAACTTAGTATAAATTATAACTGATATTCCAATAATGACCCTAGGTTTTTATTTAGATGGACTTTTATCATGTGTTTTGCTTTTTATTTGCTTACGTACAATTACTTAATTGTTTGCATATATTGTTATTTAAATTAGACCGTTGGTTACCAATAATATTATAGTTCAAATACAAACTTTGTTATGCGAGGAAATCAGTTGCAAATTTCCCTGTGGAATTCCACTGTAACTGAACTCGAAATAATTTCTGTCACATATCTCCGGTGCACAGTTTCGACTCGATTTGTGTACCACGTTATTAGTTTACCAGTTCATATGCTTCAAAATACTAGTATTTAATATATAAATTACATTATATTTATGTATGTTATAAATAACTAACATGGTACTTTAATTAAATCCAAATACAGGAAGTAATTTTAATTAATAAATTGGTGACAAATTTACAACTGGAGTGCAGTAGCTAATACAAAAAAAGTCCTACCACCATGCTATGATTTCATTACGATGCATTCCTTCAAACTTCAAGTTCATTTACAATTTTTTTTTCGAACTGACTACGCTATTGACCTAGCGAGGTCTTAACGGCTTCACCGGACTACATTCACAAATATTCCAACGTTGATTGGTATGCGAATACACTAACCATTGAGCTATCATCGCTTCAGTTTAATGTGGCCATTTATATGCATATTTATTGGAGACACGTCAACATCGTTATACTTATATGAATAAAAGTATATGTAAGCACATAACTTCAGAAAGCCTGCATCTATACAGCGAATTTTGTTTTTCTGCGTTTGTAATTCTCAGGAAAAAATGGTTAAATGGTCGGAAAAGGGAAAACTTATTTTAAAAAGTGAGGATAAGAGTAGGGAGATCTTCAAATATATTGACATAATTGACAGATTGATTGACCTTCATTGGTATTTTATCTCATTACATAGTCGTACTGTATACAAGATTTTATATAATTTTCTTTATTATTGCGCTTATGCAAAACTGTGGTGTGCAAACTAACAATGGGTATTAAGTTACTGTTGTTGCGGATTCGATAAATAAGCAAGTAATTAAATACGAAAGTTCTGTTTGAAAATTTTCATAACACAAAAAGTATTTTGCGTTATGAAAATATATTTTATTTTTGGGTCAATTAAGCGAGCACCCTCTGCGCGGTTAACATCGTTGCTTGCAAACTCATAAGTTTATAACTCTTTATAAAAACCAGTTCCTAATAGAAGCAATAAAAATATTAATACAACATTGCTTTTAGATTAAAAACTACTAATAAACACTTCTGAGAAAACAATGACTTTACATTCAATTCGTAAACGAAATTCTATCTCCGTTTTATGATACGATAATAATTCGTGTTGTATATACCTTACCTATATATATAGTTTTGGATTTCTTTTACTCTTCCTTTTTTTTATTGAAGCACGACATAGTGACTGCACTACGCCTGATGTTAAGCATAGTACAATCCAAAAACATCGGAAACCACCGAGAGACAGATTATCCATCGCCGGTCACCGCTATTATGCCGGCCATAATGACGAAAGTCGCCCGGTACTAGATATGCACAGGCTGATCCCGAAACGCGACGCGCAGAAGCGAGTCACTATGATGGGCTTTTTCGCCATATGCATGGTGGTTGCGACCCAGTCAGGCTGTAAAACCCTACCACCCCGCTTTCGCCATTACCTCGTTCGTTAACCAGCAGAGTGCACCACGTGCAGGTGAGGTTGGATTGGGTGTCTCAAGTCTTAAGATGTTACGCGACACCTCTTACACCCCAAAAACTCCTCCTTTTAAACTTTATATAAGTTTAGCTAATCTTACAACGAAGATCTCAGATCCCGCTACCCGAATGGTATAAAAATGACTTTTGATCCAGTTTCTAATTGTGTTAAAGTTGAAGAACATTATTTCCTCTTGCTGGCCGTTCTGTAATAGTAATAAATCAGCTAAACAAGTTAGTTGTCTATGTCAAACAACTAGAATTACTAACGCATGCAAAGATACGTTTATAGCTTTATGGCCAGAGTAAACACATTCGTCATGGACGACCGGGAAAACGAGAGCAGTATTTACAAATGTAACTTACGGTCCAGTACACATTCACTGTACAGTTAAATACAATTTGTAAATTGCCAGAAAAAACGAACAAACAAAGTACCAGGTCTGTAGCGGGATAACGAATATTTTCCTTTCAAATTTAGAAGAACGCATTTTTAATTTGCTTTTTGAACTAAAATTGTTTGTTCCATCTGCAAGCTTTGATAAAACCATTTGCTCATTACACACATAGGTTTATTCATTTAACCAGATTTGATTTTAACAATAATCGAGGCATAATAGTCATCTGCGATTAGGTTCATGATACACCCTATCATAGAATTAAATTGGGCTAAAACAACGGGTAATTTATAAAATTAAAGAGAATATTCTGACACCAAAAACGTTTCGATAATGAGTATATTTATAATCGTTTTTGGTTAAAACTTTACCTTAAATATTAGAATCTCTGGATAAGTAGGGCGTTACTATAATGATCTTTTGATGCGGTAGTCCGGTGAAGCTGTTAAGACCTTGCTAGGTCAATAGCGTAGTCAGTTCGAGAAAAACAAAAAAAAAAATCTTTTTATGTGTTAATCTTCGTATACTAGTTCAATCTATAGAAGTGACGATTTCTCGTGAAAATATTTATTATATCTTAATTAAAATAAACTAGACTACAATGCTAAAGATTATGGTTTTCATATACTACATAATACTATACTGTTTGAGAGACGCGTAGATTTATAAAAACTCTAATCAGTAAGGCAAACTCTAGCATCGTTGATTAAAAGTACCTAAGTATACATTAAGTTAACTTTCAGTTCAGTCAGCTTTACATGCACGTCGGTTCTCTGGAATGAACTCCCAGCGGCAACTTTTACGGACGGACTTCAAGAACCGAGCCTGTTTCTTCTTCAAAGGCCGGCAACGCATCTATGATCCCCCTCTTGTCACAGGTATCCATTAGCGGCGGTAAATACTTACTATCATATGACTCGTATATTCAATTACTTTCAATCGCATTAAAAAAACAGACATGGAATAGTCACCAGTATTACATAAATTCCAATATCAATATTATATACTCATCTAAATTCATTTATATAGTATAAGCTATGCCTGCGACTTTCTACGCTTTTAATATTATTGTATACTGTTATAATGTATTGCGATGACCAGCTGTGTTATGGATAAAGACATTTACATGTTCAATTAATTCAAAGTAGCCTAGAATCACCTATGAAAAATTGTACGTAGAATAATAATATTCCTATGCCAATACGTTCAATACTTTTGCTGTGAATGAGCATCAGAAGAACTGTATTGTCATTATGTATATAGAAGGTGGTGAGAAATTATGTTCGCTTAGAGTATTCTGTGTGTAATATATCTGTGATTTAAGATTTTAATATATGACATTTGAAACAACGTTCCACATTACAAATGAGTCTGGGGAGAATGTTATTTACTTCAGCCTTATGGCACACAGATATTATTACAATGTAACCATTAAATTTCACACAATACGGTAACACGCATCGGTCTAAACTCTCTCAATAAGAGTATAATTAATCACAAGCCATTACTATTCTCTGCCTGGCTTTTGAAACCCTTTGCCGCAACATTTTGCCAAATATTAGACGATGTATTGTTTGAATAAAGTAATGATGATGATACATAGGAAAGATAGAACAATATACAATAATGTTTTAAGGTGTTTGGTTTTCGAAATGATGTTCTAAGAAGAACATAGGAAATCGAATACCAAAATACGAAATTGACATAATTATATCTGTTGCTGCAACATGTTAATCAAATTAAATCAGAAATACTTTATAGGTCGTAACAAGGCGCTTATCAATGTCATAATTATCACCGGTTCAGAAAACAACCGAGTCATTCAGACGAGCCGGCAAGAAACTCGATCTGGTACATCTTTTTTTATATATATTTCCAATACATTATAGGTTACAATCGTTTTTAGTGCATGAACAGTGAGGAGTCGATTCCAGACATCACCATCGTTCACATATTGATCCATTCTATTATATCCTTTTGGCACCAAAACCGGCTTGATGTGGAGCTTAAACTAAAGCTAAAGGACGTTGTTCTATTGACGCCTGGCGGGCATTCTGAGATGGCTGTGTTGGAAATGTATTGCGAAATGAATCTATGTACGTATTAGAAAGAGGCGAAGAAAGAAGAAGAGGTCTTAGTTTGATATAGTGTTTTGTGTAGGTCATAGAGCGAGGTAATTATTATTCCGTTTATGTTACTAATATTATAAATGTCAATGTGAGTATGTTGTTTGTTACGCTTTAGTGAATTAACTAATCAGTCGATCATCACGTACTTTTGTATAGAACCTTAACAGAAAAGCAATTTGGAAAATAAGTGGAAGTAACTCGTGTTTTGTTTTATTGAATTATGTTGGTTTAAAAAGATATTGCCAATTAAGCACGATTTAAAAGGACACGGATTGAGTGAATGGATTTGGACAGGTTTAAAAAACTAGACATTTTGGTAGAGCATAACAGTGTAAGGAAGTTATAGCATAATGGTTAAACTTTGTCTAATATCCTCCTTACTTACCATCCTTCTAGCATTAAAAGTCGATCGCAAAACAGTTATAAATGTGTGTTCTTTTATTTATATTTGGAAGCCAGTGCTCGTCTAGGCTTAGCTTACATCTAAGAGCCTTTTATTCGGTGAAAAAATTTAATATTAGATAATATTGTGACTGTCTCCAAAAATATTTTAGAAAGCTTTATTGAAAAAGACTTGACAACAGGAATCCTGTTGATGTTGTATATCTAGATTTTGAACGAGCTTTCGGTAGTTTCCTCATATACGTCTTGTAAGAAAATTAGATCACTTCGGAATATGTGGTACACTACTCAGATGGATAGAGAATTATCTTGCAACCAGAACATTCCAGGTGGAAGTTGGTAAGGCTCTATCAGATCGAAAGTGTGTCCTGATTGGTGTACCGCAGGGATCAGTGTTCGCTCCGACTCTGTTTAAAATTTTCATAACTGATCTAATTCAATTGATAGACTCTGAATCTGCCTTCTTCGCTGACGAGGGAAAATTATTTGGGAACCCATTAATCAACTCAGACCAATTACAAAAAGACCTTAACAGAATACAGCGCTTGACAAAAGACTGGATCATCAACTTAAATACAGCAAAATGCAGTATCTTGCATCTAAGTACGTCCAACCCCAGACTTTCTTACTACTTGGAAAGAAGATCCTTAGATTCCGTCAAGTTACAAAAATACTTGGGTGTACTTATATCTGATAATTTAAAATGCCAAGAACATATTAATTCAATAGTCAAGAAAGCTAACTTATTTGTTTATGTAATTCGCAGAGCTTTTCAATCAATGACTGTGGAGGTCTTTCGCAAAATTTATACATCCTACATAAGACCACTCCTTAAATATGGCTTCCAGGTATGGAGTCCCTACTTCCAGAAAGATATAAACCTTCTAGAAAGTGTTCAAAGGAAAGCCACAAAAATACCGCAATCCTTAAGAAAAAAAGTATACCTAGACAGATTAAACGCACTGCACCTGACTACTCTCGAAGAAAGGCGCCTTTGTGGTGACCTCATAAAAACATGCAAAATAGTTAGTCATAAATACAACCTGCCATACTTACGTGAAATGTATATTTTAAGAGACACAACAAGATCTACAAAAGGAAATCAAACTAAAATAAGTCAAACACTTTCACATTTCTTTTTTTTTTCGAAATGACTACGCTATTGACCCAGCAAGGTCTTAACAGCTTCATCGGACTACCTACACTTTCACTACAATTACCTCACTAACAGAGTGGTACTAAACTGGAACCGATTGCCTGACGAAATGGTATCTGCTAATTCTGTACAAGATTTTAAAAACCGACTCGACAATTGGCTCCGGACTAATAAACTCGTTTTAATAATTGAACATTTGCAATGACCAAAACCCAAAAAAAAAAATTCAATACAGTATGATATAGACGTATCAGCAATTATGCTACTTGACTATAGATAAATAAATAATTGTTTTTATTTAAAATCTATACCAGAAGTGATATGAAAAAATATTTAATTCCAAAAACATACAATATTTACAGTAAATTACGGCTTTTCTCTTGTCATTACACTTATAGATATCGAATATGTTATGGATTAACAGGTAATGCACAAATCGGAATATCCGGCTTACAATAGTTTCTACATTAGTGAGTATTTCTAAGATGTATATAGAGATAGTAGCTAGATTAATTAGTCGTGTTATAATAGTATTGTTCTATAGTTAATATGGATTACAATAACGGCTATATATCAATGATAAATTACATTGTTGTATTATTTTACAACAATTGTTTTTATTTACTATTGTTAATTATTCTGCTGTTGGATATTTTGTTATAGTATGGTATGATATTAAAATGAATATTTGTGGTATCGTATTGTGCTTTTGAGTGTCAACAACGTGTAGTGCTGTCCCGTTTGCATCTATTGGTTGTTGCATAATATTTTCTTGTTCGCACGTTGCGATAGCATAGGTTGACAACTATTATCAATATTTAACGGATCACCATCAACAAAATAATGATTTCTACGTATGAATAATACATGAATTACATTGTAGTTCTATTTTTTTATCACACCCATCTCTTATCATTACATGTAGAAAGTGTACATATTTAGAGAGCGCATAGAAAAACAAAAAAATGTATATACAATACATACTTAAAGGAAACAAGGTTTACCCGACTTCTTAAATTGTAAATGTATCTATGTTAATACAATTATTTGCACCAAACAACCAACTTGCTACTTAACCTACTTGTAAACACCTCACTAGTATACAGAAACCTCTATTGCATACAACGAAAGAGAAAAATCAACCAGTTTACAACATATTCCCAGTTTTGTTCACTGAAAGATCTATAATTTTGTATTTTTACATTTTATAATGATACTGTAAGAACGTCATCATTCCCTTGAGATATCTGACGATCAATGTCTGAACATGTTAACAGTTCCATTTAATACATGATAGTGAAATCTTAAAAAAAAAACATTGAAACACTGAGGCTCGAGTCAAGTACGAAAGTCATATTTCAAAGCTTTTAACAATAACTAATTTGCATATATGTTTGCTAGTGTCTATTACTTCTCTAGATTAATTTTCTAAATGGCTGAATCGATTTTAATGATAAGGTATTTGCTGTTAGAAAAAGTGCTTATTAAAATTACTATCTAGGCTACATTACCATCTACGATTTTCCATGACGGCTAACAATAGAATTTAGTAAAAGGCACTTAAAATATTTAAAACGGTATAATGGTAAATTATGGCAAAATTACAAATAAAACATAGTCTGCAATTAATTCAGATGAAACACGTGCTTCCCGTAAAACAAATACTACTTTAACGAACGAAGTTAAGGGTATCAATAATGTAATAATAAAATTAATCATTAAAAAATCGTCAAATTTTCTCTAATCTTTGTATCTACAATAATTGTGCTAGCACCTTAGTCACTACAGTTTATATCAAAATTGTGAAGTTTCTTATCTGTTAAGGACTTTCGAGGACATTTGCTCTCAGGTTCAAGAACTTGAGATTATTTTGATCAAGGACTGACTTCTCGTACCTAAACTCCGGCCTTTAGTAAATTTCACCGCTTCGTTCAACGTTCCATAAAGTTTATGAATAAATTCAGTCAGCTCTATCTTTACCTTTATGTTTCATGTTTCTTAACTTTCCCGGATAAGAAACTATTTACTTTGTTTTGAATTGAAAACCCAATAGCGTTCCATATAAAAGTTCTTCACTTTAGTGTCATAATCTTAAGAGAATTGATCTTACAATTTGTCGCAATATCCATAGTCATATGGATCAAACACCAGCGGTAACTGTATATTAAATAAACTTTTTATTTAAATCGAACATTGCAAAACTAAGAAGCCTAGAACCATCTAGTAAATATTCTGCATCGAATGGTCATAGTCCTTTCAGTAGTTTTGACCTGATTATACTCAAAGGTATTATATTTTCACTATACGTAATCTACATATTTATTTAAATAAACAATTACAAAGAATCATAAATTTATTATTACTAGTGGGCGCCCAGTAGTCGACATTCGACCATAGTTCGTGGTTTTTTTTAAGTTTGAACTTATTAGGGTTTTTCTGTCAAAGGGTATATTTTTATAATCAAAGGTTTTCATCATGTTCAAAATTCATAAACAACTTTACTAGGTATAAATACTACACCAAGTTGAACTGCATCATTGTAACCGCGAAGATTTAAGTCATGAATTACTTTCATGAGCAAACAATTTTTTTATTTCGATTTTATAAAGTATCTTTTGGTTCATTTTATTATTGAATCATCGTTTAACGTAATAGTAAAATGACGGATGACTGTCATAATGTTTTTTTATTTACATGTTTGTATGTGTTGTGTAAAATTGAAGCAGTATTGTGAGTAATGTATAATTAATTAATTTGCTTGCTTGGAACGCATTTTATATAAATAATAATAGCTTTCTGCACTTCTCCTCCATATAAACTTTAACTATGCCAATTTTCACGTTCATCCGTTTCTGCAATTCGCTTAAAAATGGGGTACAAAGTTTTGGCCTCACCTATATACGGCATATATATGATTCCCAAAATTTTACATGTTCAATTTTACAATACAATATTACAAAAATGTGCTGTTATATTATTACAAGTATTTATAATTGGTTACAAATAATAAACATATAGGAGCTTAGTATGTGCGATACATTATGTATGTACGAAATATACATGACGACAATAATTTACTTATCTATTTTTCCTGAAGTATCCTATGCACTTATCTAATGGGGTATGAATATATTATGAACACGGAAGAGACTAAAAGTCATAAGTATTCTATACTATGTACATTATAGATAGCTAGACAGAATATAGTATATAGATGGAAGTCTGATGTACTGGTATGTTATTACCAACAAAACTTTGTTTTTTCATTTCAAAACGCAACACCTTCATCAGGGATCACGGGGAATATTATAAACAATAATGTGTAAATGCTAGATGATCACTGACATTGGATTAGCATCTCCAAGGTAGACGAAGACGTGGTCGCCCTAGACAGACCTGATGAAGATATATTCTCGCAGAGTCTTTCGAGATTGGTTTTATTTGGAGTGAGGTGAAGCGTAATAGCATCGAGAGAACGAGATGGAAAAGCACTGTGTCTGCTCTCTGCCCCGACAGTTAGAAGAAATAGGCTGTGAAGAGAGAGAGACACAATAATTTTATCCTACTTTATGATAACCATCAAACGCTAGATGTAACACCCAACATATTGGTATACTTAGACGTGATGCGTTTCCAGATCAGTTGATACATAAGCCAGAGAAGTATTAAGAATCTGTAACAAACGAGGTCGCAGCCATGATGTTCATTCTATCAGAATTAATTATTTTAATTTTTAGTTTGTTGAATTTCAGAATAATCTACTATATCCGTAATAAGGCAATAAATAAACTTGCAAATCAAAATAGCTATTCAGGAAAAGCCTAGTAGTTGATGGTAGAGCCACACTGAAGCTATTACTGGGCTCAGCATGAATGGGTCTGCTCGCCCGAGGTAGTCACAGAAACACTGACGTAAAGTAACCGTGCTTGCATTATTGCGTTTCGTTCGGTCAGTAAAAGCGTTGGATTCCCACCTCCCCTCGCCTCCCTCCCTCCCCCTACCCCAAACACAGGCTGGCAACGCACTCGCGACTATCCTGATGTTGCAAGTGTTTAAGGACTGTGGTGATTACTTAACATCAGGTGACCCACTTGTTCGTTTACCTCCTATGATATAAAAAAAAAACGGTCTAAATGTAATTAAATAAGTTATGGACGCCAAAATATAAAAAAAATGGTAAATAATATTTCTTAATAGTGCATTTGTATGGTGACAATGGTAGAATAAGTTATTTTCCGCCAATACTATAAAATAAGAAACATCTGAAACAATTTTGTTGTTCTTAAAAGTGAATAGGTGATTTTCTCCTATTAGTAAACATGGGTATACAGATGAACTTGTGGTTATCTACGTAATTACTTTGGGTATGATCTATTAGGTATTCGATTTCTCTTTATGTTCAATGACATAGCCATATATCATCGCAATGCTTACTTTAAGAAACTGATGATTCTTATAACTACCACATCACCTATCTATCCGTTCATATGTAACCGAGTACTTACCATGATAATTTTGAACTCAATATTATATAATATTCAAATTAATCTAACGAAGCTCACAATGGTACAGTTGCCAACAAAATTTTCAATTCAATTGAAATCAAATAGTGTCCCCGTTCATTCCGCTTAACTCCAAGAAACTGTTCAACGAGCGCTATAAACTTCATAAGGTTGTCTTACAGTTTGAATGTATAAGTGAACAAGTTTCAGTGCCTATGTACTAAGCATTATATCCATTAATTATGTTAAGAGGAAGTTACTTTGTCTAGAACGCAATCAAAAAACTTATAACACATCATTTATTATTCATAAACGATTGCGCGTGTTGATTTACTGATTCCTCACACAGCACTTTATTGTTATTTCAGAAATGACCATAAATATTTTTTTTAAATAAGAGCCATCGTGGGATGCTTCGCAGATGTGAAACATCGAAATTATTTTATACAAGTACGTTTATGCATAAAAATATAGTAGATAGATAGTGGTATTTATTTTATTTAGTTTAGTTTCCGCGGGGTAGCTCCTCTTCCCCCTACTCCTACCCCCTCTTCAGCATACCGCTACAGGGCATTGTATCACCCGCATCGCTATTTAACGCAAGCGTCATCGCCATTTAACGCACGTGCCGGAGTATATAAACGCCAGGATGTTTAGATACACTAAACATTCCGTGAGAAATCCGTGAACGCTCTGTGTCTTGGACAAAGAGTTTCTCCACTGCCACAGCGCTGAAACCAGCGATTGGACTCACTATATATACCAAGCAAGTGTGTATGTTCCTATTTCCAAGCTCAATAGATTATATACCCTTGGATCCTGCGATTGAGCATATATTCGTTAATACCCTTGCTCTCGCAATAAACAGAAATTCAGTCACATCTCTCCGTATGATAAACCCGCATTAATGGAGGTGAAAGGAGCTAAGGCTTTCACCAAGTTTTGATGGCCTATTTCCACCAGATAGAAATGGGGAGGAAGAAAAGAGAGAGAGGGAGATGGGCCTCCAACGCTCTTACTAACCGAAGAAAACGCAACAATGCAACAAGCACTGTTACTTCACGTCGGTGTTTCTGTGAGAGTGTACCCCGGACGAGCAAACTCATCCATTCTCAAGCCAGTTATAGCTTCAACGTGGCTCTACCACCTGCAAATTAGTTTAAGACATAATTAAAATATAATAAACATTTATATCCATTAAACACAAAAATCTAAACTTAATAATTCAAATTATATAGTGTGGCGATGCATGCCGTGGTGACGCTACTATAGATGTTTCACATCAAAAATATATTTACAAATGATAGATATTAATTTATGAGATCCAAATTTATCCAAGGAACTCTAAAGTTATTGAATTTGAAACAATCTCTTTCTGCTATTTTTAACAGAGTAAATTACGAAATAATATCGTTGAGTTGAAAAATACCCCGCCACATGGCTTCGCTCCGATACTGAGAAATGAAAAACAACGTCTAAATATTTCAGCAAAGATGAATATTTTCCAGCAACGTTCAATGTCGTGTATTCAATGGTTAGATTTCTCTTATTTGATTATTTAGAGGTCTGCGAAAGATAACTTTGACGATAAAATACCGTTTTTATTTCAATGGAAACGTTGTTTTGAAAGCAGTTTGGAAATAATTTATGTAATAACTATATTATAAGCTTTAAAAGATATAAATTTACTTTTCATTTATATTCATTTTTTAGAAATTGAATTAAGCATTTATTTTATATTATCCTTATTAGTACTATGTATATGAATGTGAGTTTGTTTGACACGCTTTCACAATTAAACCGAGCATCAAGGCATTTTGACTGCATCTAGAATTATCACAAGAAATTTCACATCGAATGTTCATCATAGTCTAATACCGATACGCTACGCAGTTTTCACAGGATTTGACCATACAAGAATTGTGTTTTCATTATATATATACGTATACAATATATATAGAATACATTTCACGCCCATCTCTATACGTCGACCAAAACAAATATCTATGTTTACACAAATACGTGTTATGAAAAGATAAACCAGAGTATCTTGCCGATTCTTCTCGATAACTGGGTTGTTTTTCCGAACCGGTGGAAGCATTAACGTTCATAAGTGCTTCTACAGGGCCTGAATTGAATAAAGTATTTTTGATTTTTAAATTACAATATCAAGCTTAAACTTCTTTATTCTAATGTTGAAATTTTATCATCCAATTACGGTTTTTGGGCGTAAATTTTATTTTAAATTTCATTCTGCAGATACTTGAGAAATCTGTTTGCCCGGAAATTAATAAAGGACGTAGATAAGTTGCGACGAAACTTCGAGGTCAGCACGGCGATATCCCTCAATTCCAACCAGCTGTTCTCAGACTAATTACATCAAATTAATTATTGTGGTCAAATATAATGATTATAACCCTCTAAGGGCAACGTTCGAAGTTGTTCCTTATAATTGTATAAGATAATATATATTTCTAAACTTTTTAATATCGCACTGCGATTGCAATTCTGTCAAAAAAAAAAAAAAAAAAAAACACTTTTTCGAAATACATGAAAATCTGATTTCTTACTATCTACTGACAATTCTTCGAAACTACGCATTTTTAATGAAAATTAGACTAATAATAGTACCTTGCTTTATAATGTAATCTACATGATATAGTGATATGTTTTCACCCGATCGCTCTTTCTTAAAACTAAAAATGATGCAATACTGGTGGAGGATAGAAGTCGTTAGTAGTTCATTTAAAGTTGATTAGAGTGGCATTTCTCGCTTCTGTTTTGAGATAATTTTATAACAAGTTAACTGAGGTGTAGGTAATCACTTCTTCTATTAAAATTAATTAAAATCTCAATTGACGCAATTTTCGAGTTACGACGGTTTTGTAATAGCAGTGCGATGTATTGCGAATGGAGGACACAGTGTTAGTGTATTCAAAGATAAATAAATAGGACCTTCGTTCAGTGTCTTTATTAGAAAGAGATAACAAAAAAGTGGCGTTCTCGGACGCGGCTCACGTCCTTAGTATTAATTTTGGGTTTATTGAATAATACGTGATCCACATAAGGGATCTGTATAGGCTACACTTGGAACCGGATTCGTAAAATTGCGTACACTCAAGTAGATTGGGTCACTTATTCGTAATAGATGTTTTTAGACCTGCGAACCTTTTCTCAACAGGTCAATGTAATTATTGACAACTTATTACGTTCTATTTTACCAAACTACAAGTTAACATTTCTTGCGAATTGATTGATAATGTTGGTCTTAAATATCCTAAAAGTTATAGGAAATATCTGCAATGGTAAATGGCGTAAGGGTGCCAAAGTAGTTAAATCTCAGCTTAGGTTGTTGCACACAATTGGAAGAATGGAATCCGACTAAATTATTTCTAAAATACTAGGAATCTAGAATTATCGCACTACAACTTAAGAGCGTTGGGTAATAATACACAGAAAACAGCCCCTATTATTTTTTCTATAACGTAAGTCATAGTTTGATCGACTTCGAAAAGTCACTTAAACAACATTAAAATGACCAGTCCATTCAGAATCGTAATCAATAGGAAAAAATTTACTACGCCACTGCAGAATTCGACATAGCCCTTTATTGAATATTTCCCGGACATAAGAATATAAAAGAATTTCTTCATATCTTTGGACGGTTCTTATTTTCGCTAAATTAAGTTTGTGTTCTAAAGCATAGTCTGTTCAAAATGTAGTGTTATAAGTTTTACAACTATGCAAGCTGTTAACTTTTTGGGAACAAACAGAAGACTCACTTATATCAATAAGAAATGTATAGTGCTTTATTCGAGGTATAATGATCGTTACGTAAAACAAAAAAAGAATCTAAGTGTGTATACTTGAAAAAAGAGACCCTTACAGAGAGTATAATCATAATGTGTAGATATACTTGTTGATTAAAGTTACTGTATCGCACAACCAGCGGGTACGAAAGCAACATTTTGGAGGAAAGAATCTAAACTTGAAATGAGACGAATCTGTTGGTTGAAGTTAATCGTCCATCTCCAGTAGCGGAAAAAGTACAAAGAGAGACGCAAGTACAAAGAGTTTCTAGGATAAGGATTATGATTACACTAACGTAATATGTGGCCGTTTATTAATTTCATGGATTGTTAACGTAGGTATTTATCCAAGTCGTAGCGGAACTGAAGCTTGACTTTTAAAGCTAATCATAAATAATCTAAAATGATAACATTTTAAACAATATAGTAGTTACAAGTAAATGCACGGATCGATTCAAAATAAGGGGTTAGTCAAGTTAGTATCAGTAACTTATCGAGTAAAACGTTGCTTTTTATTAAAATAGAAATGGATACGTACGTATTAGAAAAGGGGAAACAATAATTATACAATTATACAATTTGTAGGTGGTAGAGCCCCGCTGAATCTATTTTTGGTTTCAGCATGAATGGATCGGCTCCTCCGGGGTAGTACCACCCCTCTCACAGATAACCGACGTGAAATAACAGTGCTTGCATTGTTGTGTTTCGTTCGGTCAGTGAGAGAGCCGGAGGCCCACGTTCCTTCCTCTTTCCTTCTTTCCCTTTCCTTCCCCTCTCCCTTCTCCCATATACAGGCTGGCAACGCACTTGCGACGTCCCTGATGTCGCTAGTGTCTATGGACAGTGATGATCACTTAACATCACGTGACCCACCAGTTCGTTTGCCTGCTTTGATATATAAAAAAAAAAACGACTAGCTAAGTCCAGCTCTTACAACTATAGTTTAATTTTTCTCTTCCTGTACCTCCCACACGCAGTGCCAAACTACATGACACAGCCGCACTCATCTCTATCTCATTATCGCTTGGTGTACCTACTTTTTACCGAACATTTTGTAAGGTATTGTCTTAGCTCCTAGAGGTCGTAGCGTTATGTAACTCTATCTTTGTTGTAAAATAGTACAATATTTTTTTTATATCGGCCTATTATTTTCAGAGAGAAGCCCGTTTAAACGAACAATCTCTTGAACGTATAATATTCTCTGAATCATTGATTACAAGAGTTCCTTTTTACTGTTTTATTTCTCTTATTCTTTTTCTTAATTTTACCTATTTTCTTTACTTTATGTTTTTTTTTTCTCGATCTGACTACGCTATTAACTTAGCAAGGTCTTAACAGCTTCACCGGACTACAAATCACCTTTATGTATTTTGATGTAAGTACTTTAGATTAAATTAATGACCATTATGTGCAAACTTTTAACCTTAGATCTGTAAGAAAAGATAACCTGCCCCTATTCGAACAAATCTTTATTCCTAACAAAACTATAATACATGAACTTATAAGCGGAACTTAACTAAATTAAAAGTTCTTGGAAACGACAAATTCGTCGGTTGAAGATGAAAAAGTAAACTGCGGAGTTGCTCAAGCATCGTCCATTCGATGGAAAACTTTTAAAAACTCACAACAAATAGGACAAGCGGCTTTTAACGATCTCTGACTCCGAAGTCATTCGCTTTGAACAACACTCAATAGTCTCTCCAATACGGTAAAATTCAACATAGCATTTCATTTCAATTTAGTGCTGTACTACTGAACCAAATTACTTCAAGTGAATATTTTTTTTTTTCCTTTTTGTTTTAGTTGGTCCGCACCTTTTTTTTGCTTAGATGTAGTTTTTTTTTTACGTAAAAATCGTATCCGTGAGCATATATATGTATATATATATATTATTATTATTAGCAAGTGAATATTCGAAAGAGATAAATAGAATGGCATAAATGACAAAAATAAATAAATGTTAAAACCCCAAAACGAGTCGAATATTGAAGGCATAAAATTTACGAACTGCTTCGTAAAATTAACGTGAAATCAAGATTCTAAATTAAATATTCATCAATTACAGGCATAGAGCTTATCAAATGGAACTCCTCTTTTCCACTTGTCATATATACGGCCCACTCATTTGGGACATGGGACCTGAAATGAACATCATCGAATTGAGTAGATCACGTCCAGCGTATCAATTTGCGAGAACGTGCTTGAGGCTACAATGATGGCCCCAACTTCGAATTAGCCCTCATTCTTTCGTGCGGCAATGATCATCTCTTAATTAATACTAAATGAGGTATTTGTTAAAGTTTTATCAATTTAACGGTATTGTTTCTCTTAAATATAATTTTTCGAAGTCGAATTAATTTTGTTTATTTCTTTACTTAGTATCCATACTAATATTAGAAAGCTGGAGGATTTCTTTGTTAGTTTGGTTGACCGCGCTAATCTCAGGTACTACTGGTCCGATTTGAAAAATCTTTCAGTGTTAGATAAGTCATTTATCGAGGAACTATAAGGCTATCATCACGCTAAGACCAATAGTAGCGGAGCACTAATGAAGAATGTTTTAAAATCGGGCTTATTTTTCTCTTGAGATCTTTCGCTGCGTGTTAGCGTTAGCCCAAAGTAATTATACCACGCCGACGAAGTTGCAGGTAAAATCTATTATAATAAAACCAGACGTTTAAATGTAAGTACTTTAGGTTAAATAAAAAGCCATAAAACATTGTGAATATTAATTTATTTCCATAAACATAAATAGTAGTTATCATAAAACATTCAAATCAAGTTCCTGCCGTCGTTTATACACATTTGCGTATTTAATAGCCTTCTAATATAAATATATACCTACTATGCATGATTAATTAATTGATTAAATCCAGATAAAACAGTTACCTCTAAACTTGAGTTGAGTTTTGTGTCCTTGAATCCATATAGGTATGAATCGGCCATTTTATTCAATTAGCAACAACTTCAATTAGTAACAAATTGGTTGTATTCTAAATACAATGTTGGCAAAAATAATATCTCAGCTCGTGTATTCAATAATCAGGTGTCGTTAAGCATTTTATTTCAATACAAACAATGTTCGCATCTGTTTTGAAAATTAGTCTATGTTGTCCCCCGCGGGCACTATGTCACTGAAACAATGATTAAAATTATATTAAAGTCTACAAAAACAGCCTTAAAAAGTTTTCAGTAAAGTTGGGAACTGGTACTTATTACGCTTGTACAGTTCTGTATTTACTGAACTACTTTTGGTTATATCTATTATTTAAGATCGCAGTTTCAAGCAATTTATAGTACCAAAGTTTCTCAACAGGCTGGCGAAATTATATTCTACTATAAAATCTTAAAAGAAGTTTTATCTAGAGGTTGTTATAAGATTTTATAACAATTAATAAATTATTGTAATAGTAGTTACTGGTGTTACGATAGGCGCCAGCAATATTTTTACTTGCAATCATTAGTTGTTACTGGTTCTAAATCAATTTGAATTTCAAAAGTTTATCTCGAGAAAAGCAAAACTGATTTTTAGTCAACATCAGATGATTTACACAAGGACCACGATGAATCACCGTTTCTAATATGCGTCGCCGCGCAGTCTTGCCTAAGTTCCGCGCTTCAGCCCAGGCCCCGCTTCCCATTGTTCGACCGTGTGGCATGCTACCCGATTAGGCCTCCCACGGCAGCGGCTCAAGCCTAGGTTCGATCCCTCGGTAGGGAGCCCTTGAGTGCGTTGCTTGCGCGATACGGAGACACACAAATATACATCACTGCTACAACACTACACGATCACCCCCACACACGTGCACGCCTACACGCTTACACATGAAAGTGGAGGGGTTTACTTTTTTCCCTCATCGAGCTGAAAACTCTCAATTTTCCGATAATAAATATATGGAGGAGTTGTTGAGGCGTGTATGCTTGGTACACATATACGGTTCAACAACTCATACATATATGAATAGTTAGCTAGGTTAGCTAAGATAGGTCGCGATTTTGCATGCAACAGGCGACAGCCAAGCCGAGGTGTGCCGTGCACCCTTGAGCTGGTTGCCAAAATAAAATCGGCTGAGTGCCTTAAGCGCTCGCCTTAGTAGTCCGGTGAAGCTGTTAAGACCTTGCTGGGTCAATAGCGTAAACATTTCGAAAAAAAAAAAAAAAAAAAAACCGTATGGCATTTCGACAATAAGCAGTTACATAATGAATAACCTTGAAAAGCGCTTCTTCAAATCTGTTCTTTGAATATACGTGTGATTTTTTTACATTAAAAAGTATCGTTCCCATAGTGTTAAAAGTTTTAAAACAAGTTTTTAAAACTATGGTTCTCTTTGTTGTTTATTAGTAGTTGTTTTGATATTATTGTTTTATATGTTGAATGTGACCATGAACTACCACACGATTGAACGGTGTTAACCTTCAAACAGTCACTTGATATAAATAAATTCACTCTATGTTACCGTATAATACAAAGTTCATTTAAATGTAGAATATTTAAAGAAACACATTATTTAAGTTAGCACTATCAGTAGAAACTATAGGTATAACTATTTCTTTCTCTTGATAGTTTCCAAATAAATAATAAAATAAGTAGACAAAAAAAACAATTTTACCTAGAAATGTATAAACACCTTCCCCTATTTTCCAAATATGCAATAACGTTCTACGATCCTGAAATGTATCAACACATAATTTATGGACACTTACAATTACTTCATGTATGTTAATAAAATCAACTATACATTAAAAAATATTCTTAAATGTAATAACTATTTAATAAACTTAACAGAGAAGTGAAAGGGTTTCTCATTATCATGACAGTCATGTTTCTTCACGATATTGTAAATAACCACGGATCATGTAGCGGAACGGTATTAAAGTAAAAATTTCAACACGTTTGCTTAATATAATACCTTGCTGTCAATAATAAATAAATAATAATAGTTACATGTAACGTGGATGTTTGCTCTGGAGCATAAGTGACAAAGCAGCTTTAGAACTGCGTTTTCCAGGAGTGTCTCCGTTCACCCATAATTCCTTACTCAACATGTGGTCTGAAAAAAAAAACGTTTTGATTAAAGAAAATATACACAATATCTTCCTTCAAATCAAATCTAATACCCTTAAACAAGCAATTCTTGTCTATTTTTATATTGTTATATATTCATGATCTCGGAAACGGCGTCAGCTATTTCCGTGAAACTTAGTATGTAGGTGGTTTCGGTGACGAGAAATTGATCTAGCTAGATTTCATTCATAGAAAACTTTTTTATCTCAGTTTTCGGGCATTTAAAAAATATAGCTAGAATAGGTAAAAGGTAAATTTCGCCGCCGCTGTTAAAACAAAAACAACTCAGATGGAAATCAGCTGCTTTAAAAATCCGTCTAACCCGAGTTCGAATTCGAGTGACATCAAAAGAGATATCTTTTTAATACTTTTTTTTGATAAAAAATGCTAATTCTGTGAGGCAAACCTAACAGTTTATTTTTATTTAAAAATGATTTTTAAAGAACCGAGCTACGCTCGATCGTCCACGTACTTACTGTTAATCGAAAATCTACATTCAAAATTGATTCAGTAATTTACTAATCATAAATACGCACTCTAAAAGAAAGGAGAGATTTAAGATTTCAATAACATCCCTTAAATACTCTTTCCAGTTCTCCAATATCTTCGCAGTTTCAAATATTTTTTGGTGAATTATGAATATGACGTTATGAATTAACATCGACTCATTTATTGTGTTAAAATGGTGACTGTATTCGTTATATCAAATTATAATATCAAAACATACTTTTGAAAACGTTAGCTGTCCTCTTTTTGTATTCTTGTTCAAGAGTAGGCAATAGTCCCGGATACACCTGCAATGGCGTTCGATAAAAATCTGTGGAACAGAAAAATTGTATTTATTTGTTTTTTTTTTTTTTATATATCATACAAGGCAAACGAATAGTTGAGTCACCTGATGTTAAGTGAACATCAGCCCTTGTTGGGAGAGGGAGGAGGAAGAGAAAATGACAGGGGGAAGGTGGGAAGCGGTGGGCCTCTGGCGTTCTTACTGACCAAGCACTGTTACTTCAAATCGGTTTTTTGTGAGAGGGTGGTACTACCCCAGGCAAGCCGACCCATTCATTCTAAAGCCAATAATAAGTCCAGAGTGGCTCTACAACCTACAATACCGTAGTACTTTCTCAAAAGTAATAAATGTTTACTTTACTACAGTAGTGGGACAATTAAATTACATATCTTATAATAAGAGGCAAACCGGCATGTAATATACCTGATATGAAGTGATCATTGCTGTGTATAGATATAGAAGTAACATCAAAGAATGCAAAATGAGGTCACATTTTATAAGTTATGACGGCTTTTGTTCTAAAACAACTACAGACACCAGTAAACTTTAGCTAAATAAAAGGAAAATAACCAAAATATCCTAGATTTACTTTACCCCTGAGCAAAGGCTGTTGTTATACAAAACACAAGTGCGACCCCATATGGAGTACTGTTGCCATCTCTGGGCGGGAGCACCTGGATACCAGCTTGGACCATTTGGCTCAGCGCAAAAACGAGCTGTGAAAATTGTTGGCGATCCCAAGCTTACAAACGGTATTGAACCACTAAGTCACAGGAGAGACGTCGCCTCTTTATGTGTGTTCTACCGCTTGTATAATGGGTTGTGTTCCGAGGAATTGTTTAACATCATGCCTGTAGCTACTTTCTACCATCGCACCGCTCGTAATCGGCAGGGACTTCATCCTCACACATTGGAACCGAAATGGTCTCGGACGGTCCGGTTCCAGAGAGGTTTCCTTCCACGAACGACCCGACTGTGGATGAGCTTCCTGCTGAAGTGTTTCCTGGGGACTACAGTATGGAGTACTTCAAGGGGAAAAATTAATAGGTTATTTAGGGGTCAGCAACGCGCACGTGACACTTCTGATGTTACAAGCGTTCATAGGCTGCGGTGACCGCTTTACACCAGGCGGCCCGCTGTTTGCTACCGACGTAGTATAAAAAAAAAAAGAATGACAAACACGTTCATCATCAGCCTATAGGAGACCCACTGTAAGCCATTGATCTCTTCCCTAAGGAAAGCTATTGATCTCTTCGCTAAGGAAGGTAATGGCTTAGTCACCACGTCAGCCCGTGGGCTGGTACAGGTACGTCGTAACGTATGGGCATTTTCAAATTCTAAGATATCTACTGTTCTATATTTTTCCCCCATACGGTAGTACTACAACTCAGGCTCAGGTTTCCTCACGATATTTTCCTTCAGCGTTAGTGGATAGAGTTGCCAATTTAAATTAGTAAATTTACACAAATTCCGTAAAATTCGTTAGTGCATACCGACATTCAAACCTGCGGACATCGCACTGATATCCTACCGACCAAAACACTAGACACCACGACTATTAAATACGTAGGTATTTTTCTTTTATATATTGGAGGCACAGTTGAGCTATCTGATGTAAGTGATCACCACCGTCCATAGACACCAACAACACCAGAGGAGTGGTAAGTGCGTTACCAGCCTGTGTTGGTGTGAAGGGGTGAAGGGGGAGGGAGGGAAGAGACAGGAGGAGGTGGGCCTCCGTTGCTCTCACTGACCGAGCGAAACGTAACAGTGCAAGCACTGTTACTTCACGTCTGTTTCCTGTGAGAGGGTCGTAATGCCCCGGGAGAGCCGACTCATTTATGTTGAAACCAGTAATAGCTTCAGCGTGGCTCTATCACCTACCTACGAATATAATAGCTTTTTTTCGCGGCTTCGCTCGCGTTATTACCGACTTAACCAATCCTGCTGGCTCTGACTAAGGGGAGCTGATGTTACTCGCGTCCGCAGGAAGTGTACCTCTTATTCCCCTGCACGTCTTGCCCGGGGTAGTGCTAGAGAAATAACCGCTGCACTGTTCTATATAGTTTAACCTCGCAGCGACACATAAAGTAGTCAATCAATCGACTATAATAAAAGATAGATACTCTATTTAGCCATATGATTTCATAAAAAAAAAACTTATTCTCCTGAAACAATGGATAAACATTACCCCACCTCCTTTTCTGTGCTTATAACAACGGGTATGTAAAAAATCAAAATATTAGGGTGAAAACTTAACTAATAAAGTCGCTTTCGCAATTTATAATATTAGTAAGAATTTAAATACTTACAAACGGTCCGGTCGCCAGACGCTATATCCTCTGCCAAGGTTTCATCAGAACGCGCCCGCAAATAATCTGAAATGGATATTATATATAATCCTCTTACCTACCGACTAAACCACGGCCTAACAAAATAATGATACGGTCCTAATAGCCAAAAGAATAAAAAAACAGAAAATAATTATAGTTGGGTCTTATGTTAGAGTTTATTGCTTAGCGTGATTAAATAAACTCTAGACAGATTTAACTTAAAAACAGACGCAAAACAGCTCTGTGAAATTGAGTTATTAAAAATTATATAAGAAGTGCCTATTATTTTTATTTAAAATTCTCTTTCACATCGACCCCTCTCCGTTGAAAGGTCGTCTTTGAAAATATAATAAACCCGTTCATCTTTTTATTTCGCCGACGAATGATGAGCACAGAATAGAAGATCCAGCGAAGCGGATTTTCTAATTAAAATTAACCTGCTTTCGAAGCAAACAATAAATGAGCTATATAGCATTGAAAGTTTTATTTAAATCGGACCAGTGGTTCCTGAGATACAACGTCACAACGTCACAAACTCCCAAACTTTCCTCTTTATAATGTTAGTATAGATATGTCAATTTATTAAATGTTATAAAATATTAATGCATTTTAACACTATATTTTTCAACAAAGAAATATTACTGTAAATGAAAACAAACTGAGGTACAAACTAGGAATTGATTACGAGTTATCTGCAATGCAGAGTTTCGTATGCAAATATGTTTAAACTTTTCTACCGCTGTAGCCAATAACACGCACTTCGTTATTTTTTCAGGCATAATGAGCACTGAAAGCCTGGATCGAGATATTTGGTGCGGATGGCATATTCGAACGTTCGAATCACCCAGCTGATTGCCCATCATCGACCCTCATTATACTTTATGTACCTTTTCAAATGTTATTCAACCTCCCACAAAGCCATTCCATAAAAATAGTTTTATACGCATTTTTCTTTTATTTATTTATAAAGAGTTAATAACGGGAACGCATTAAGATGAGTATCGTTATCACTAAAATGTACATATAATATTATAACAAAAAACAGGAACATTTAAAAACAGTTTCAAATAACGGTTAAAAAAAGAAATAGCATTTAAGAGTTAACCCACTAAAGTAACACAATTTATTTAATAGAGAGGCAAAAATTACAGTTTTACTTAAATTTTTCGCGTAAATAAACATATTTACATGTTAAGTATGCCTACTATCTGTCATTAGATAGTATAAACAAAGTCCCCAACCGCGTCTGTCTGTCGGTCTGTTTACGATAAACTCAAAAATTACAAAACGGATTTTCATTTAGTCTTCAGCATTAGATAAAGTGATTCATTAGGAAGGTGTTTGGTATATAGTTTATCAAGGATTTTCTTATAATCACGGCTGGACAGCGTCTGCCGTGCCCGCTATATTGTCAAGGAATGTATCCTTCATCAATAATAGCATAAAACACGAAGAATAATTAAAAGAAACAAGAAATAGAAGCATAAACATTATATTTTGTTCTGTGGTGGTGATTTATACACAATAAGTCGGAAAATGATTAAAAAAAAGAAACAACCGACTAAATATATTACTTATCGATTTTATTTTCTTCGAAATAACCAATTGATCCTCGACTTTGAGGTTCTTGATGTTTGCAATATAAATTTAAATCGAAATACTTATATTTGCAATTAGAAAGAAATCGCAGACAGAATATTATTTACCTTTGTAATAATTGAAGCCATCCTTTCCGATCTCAGATGATTTCACAGGAGTGAGTAATGCAAGCATAGTTAGTATTGATATAAATGCGTCCCGCATTTTTGTCGACTTTATTTAAGACTAATGAGTTAGAAAACGGACATGGCTTGTGGTCGGTCGGGATTTATTACCGGTGATACGGCACGTTCTCTACTGCATAGAATTATCTGAGATCTCGCTTTTTATAACGTGAAATGAATGGTGCTTATGGATCAGAGCGTGGATGTCTACGGAGGTTTTGAGTTTGATATTAACCGTGACATATTTTTAATATATGTTTCAGACGATAGTGATATAATAATTATGATGTATTAGATATTTATGCATGCAAAAGAAATAGGTTTAAATATTACAGTGGACGTTACTTTCTACTCCCACCTGGAACCGATTGGCTGCTACGTCTCACAGCAACAAGAAACTTTTGATTTTATTTATACGAGATGTACTTGAAAAAAGTATATTAGAAACTAGTAATAGAAGCTATAATCTTTACTGATAGACTCCGGGAAATTAACGCCTTCTTCAATCAATTAAAATAGCTTTATATGTTATAGGCATTTTGAATTGTCACTGCGTTGGAGCATTATATAATTCTTATCTAATAGATAACAGATTTACACTGCATTTTATTAGAAATCTAGTCTTTGATATCAGAATCTTAAAGTTAATTTAAAGTTTCATATAATATCCGGAAGAATACGTGCATATTGTAGTTCGTGGAATTATCTACTTTTTAAATCATACAGAATCAAAACTTTTACTAGTTTGCTTAGTTTTATTGGGAATTTAACCGATAAGCCCTTACTGGGTCAAGTTAAGAATAAATATTGAACCCTTTATATATACAAACAAAAATGTAACGACTTAAAATTAACTTCATCGATAATTTTAAATTTATGACTTCTGTGGCTTATAAATTTAGGTCCCATTCTACGATATTAATAACTTCGACATCAAATTTCATTAAAATATATCCATCAGTTCAACAGTAACTTATAGACAAACCATTCGTTAAACCTTTTTCAACATTTCGAGTAAAGATATATCAAAGCCGATTTTTCGATAGTAACTTTTGAGCTAAGGGATATTCACGGAACTATTCTTTTCGAAGTAATTGATATAAAAATTAAAGTGAAGCTACCGTATTTCGAGTTAGATGGAATATAAAATTCATATTAAAATATCTCGTAGGGCTACTTATTTCCATACATCGCTGCATCCGACAGGCGACGCAGCGGGCGGCCCACTCACCCACGCAGTCTGATAGAAATAATAAAAGCTTTGTTTTTCCTTAGCTAGTTACGTTGTTGATACAGTTTTATGTCAGTGACAGCATTGGTATCTAAGAAACTGCATTTTTTCCATATATACATTTTAATATCACGAATGCGAGTTTATTTATTTACCTCGCTTGCTCGCTGTAGCTATCGAGTATGTTATCCTCTTTGGGAGACTGGCTAAAACATTTGAATTCATTGTAAATTAGCCGTGTCAGCGAACTCCATTCAGCCTAAACTATATTAAAATATGGTTTTTTTTCATAAGAACCTTCTCCTAACAATATTAAACACAACAAAAAAAGAATTAGCGAAATCGGTTTAGCTATTCTCGAGATTTGCGCTTAGCAACACATTCACTATTCATTTTATATTATAGATAGAATATGTTATTCAAACAATTATTTATTTATTTATTTATCCATAAAAATCAGTCTTAAATAGGTGAAAACAAGATTTATTTGAAACTAGTTAGCAGTACCCGCATTTTGATCCTATTAGAACAATTTTGTTTTTTTTTTCTCGAACTGACTACGCTATTGACTTAGCAAGGCCTTAACAGCTTCACCAGACCACTAAAGCGAGCGCTTAGGGCACTCAGTCGAATGATTTTGTTGTTCCATAGTAACTGTGTATTATATCTGGATAAATTATGAGATGTCTTTTTATTGTAATCTCATCATTATCCTCACATTATCCTTTAAATGATTTTAAGCTACCCTTGTTAAATTTTATTATTCTTACTTAGCTTTTTTTAGAAAACCGTAATGGGCTACAATGTCTTCCATATTATAATCTGAAGAAGCCTCTATTTACCAATGAATGACATCAAATCGGGTCATCCGTTGCAGAAATTAGCCTGAAAAAATAACAAACACCTCAGTTTGAGTCACACATTTGTAAATTAAAGGAAAAAACATAACTCTAGTAAAGCGGATTTGAAGCAATCGCTGTGGCCGAAAACGGCCAGGAGCATGCGAACATACCTACGTATAGACAAAACTTAATATATTATGAAAAAGCCTAGCCATAGCTGCGTAGAATCGCTATAAAACAAGAATCAAATATGTCTCATTTTTAAATGCAAAAGCGAAACTAAATGGTCGGAGTCTGACGACACTTCAAGCTGGGCTTTCAGCAAATGAGCGTCGCTACGGCTTCCCCAACGTTTCGCGACGCGAACAAAGAGGCCCTTCGCGCGTTCTCAGGTCTTATATGACGTCAAATCTAAGCAGACCTCCCCTGCTCCTGTTAAAATGTATGCATAATGACAATGTAAAAACTGAGACCGTGGTTCCATTTAAATTAGTCGAGTCCGTGGTAAAATTCCGTCGCTTCGTTGCACATTTTCTGCAAAAGGCAGTGATGTTTCTTTATTTTTTATACCTGTTTTATGCATATTTCTGTATTATATTCATTTATTAGGCTTCAATTGACCTCGTTTTTAGATTTCTATTTATTAACTAGCTGTGTGGGGTGTAAGGGGTGTTGGGGGTGTAAGGGGTATTTTGGGGTGTAAGGGGTGTCAAATAACATCGTAAGACTTGAGACACCCAAGCCAACCTCACCTGCACGCGGTGCACCCTGCTAAATAACTGACGAGGCAATGGCGAAAGCGGGGTGGTAGGGTTTTACAGCCTGACTGGGTCGCAACCACCATGTTTATGGCGAAAAAGCCCGTAATAGTGATTCGCTTCTGCGGGTCGCGTTTTGGGATCAGCCTGTGCATATCCAGCTTTTTGCAGGCCGGCATTGTAGTGGCGACCGGCGATGGATAGTGTGTCAATCGGTGGTCGCTATTATTTTTGGATTGCACTGTGTTTACCATCAGGCATAGTGCAGTCATTTTGCCGTGGTACAATAAAAAAAAAAAGCTGACCCGTGCAACTTCGTCTGCACCAAATTGGTTATCACTGGTTTCAATTGTATTTTTAAACGTGAAAAAATTGAATAAAACTAATACCCGATTGCAGCCACAACTACCGTTTCCAATTGTGAATCCAAACTATCCACGGATTAACTGAAACATTACCAGATTACATGTGATTTTTTTTAAATAAGTCTAGTACCCGTTCGTAGCATCATCTACTACTCCGTTATTTGTAGTCCAGTGAAGCTGTTAAGACCTTGCTCGGTCAATAGCGTAATCATTTCGAGAAAAAAAAATCATCTACCAGGATCAATTAAGATAAAAAGTAACCTACATAAAACTAAATAAACATCTCTACCACTTACTTTCTCGTAACTATCTTCAACTTGTATTAAAACCTTTTTATACTCTATTGTATTAAAGAAAAATATATGAATACCGACCGTATCGAAGCGTCAAACATCGTGCCGAAGCGTCAACTGTCACTTGCTTGAAACTATTGTTTTGGGGGTTGGCTGCTGCTCGCGTCCGTAGGCTTTACCCTCGAGACCCTGCACATGACCCCCGGGTGGTGCAAACGAGCAGCTCTGCAGGTGGAAGGCTTCGGCCGTGGCTTATCACCACCCTCCGAACTCAGTCATACCGCCAAATGATTCGTCGTGTTCCGGTATGCAGTTCGGAGAAGCCCGTCTAAGTGGGAGAATTGTTGAGGATAGTTGTATGACGACGGTCAAACCGAATCTAGCGTACGTTTATGTGCATGGCCGGGTTATTTCATGTGGAGGCTTGCGGGATCCGAAGCACGGTGCACCGCTGGCCGACCGCAGGTTGTAGGGGGCCTAAGTAGTAAGTTAGCCACTTATGAAAGGCTTCCCCGCCGAATCGCGAAAAATCCCGAAATGCTCCGTCGTTCGGGCGTCCCCGCAGTCTTTGCGTGAATATCCCATCAGCCATGCATTTTCTTGTGCGCTGTGTGGTTAGACGTACTATATCTCGTCCTCGACATATTTTTCCATACATTCACTCTACTTAAATATGAAAAAGTCCAAAAGAAAGAAAAACGTTAAACAGCGGTTGCACTTCCTTCCCTTAAAAGTGCACTTCACGAATATTCGAGGGTTGCACTGTGACCTCAATGCAGTCCATTTTCATCTTGAGACTGTTAAGCCGCACCTACTCTTTCTCACGGAAACGCAGATACGATGTCCTTCAGACGAACCTTACCTAGACTACTCTGGGTACTCCTTAGAGCACAACTTTATACAACGTGGTGGTGTCTGCGTATATGCTCGAGACGATATATGTTATCGGCGCCTCCGTAATATTGAGGACTCCCATTTTTCAACATTATGTGTACTTGTGGACTCTGGCACATATAAGACTATTTACATTGGTGTATACCACTCGCACAGTGGAGATCAGGAGACTTCTAGGCTATTCGATCATCTAAACGAGGCAGCAGAGGTGGCTTTACAACTTTACCCTTCGGCGCATCTGGTTTTCTTAGGTGACTTTAACGCTCATCACCAAGATTGGTTATTTCCATACGTTAAAATCGACTTTGCTGGGAGAGAAGCACACAAGTTCTCTCTTTCATTAGACCTCTCACAGCTGGTAAATCAGGCAACGCGAGTACCCGACGTTAATACTCACACTGCTAAATGCCTAGACCTTCTGTTGACAACAGATCCAGACAGATTTTCCATCACAGTCTCAGCGCCGTTAGGGAGATCCGACCATTGTCTGATTAAGGCTACATCATCATACTCTCCTCCAGACGTTAGCCCCAGAGGTATGAGAAGGATGTGGCGATATTAATCAGCAGACTGGGATGAGATGCGTCACTTCCTAGCTTCTTACCCTTGGCAAAAGACCTGCTTCCTGTCTACAGATCCGTCTAGCTGTGCAAGTAACATTACCGATGTGGTGAGTCGGGCTATGAAATACTTTATTCCATATACCGATGTACCACTTGGAGGTGAAGCTCGCCCATGGTACAATGCTAAATGCTCCCAAGCTGAACGAAAGAAGGAATTCAGTTTTTAAGTCTGGGCACGCTCCAGTAAATCTCCAGATCTAAAAGACAAAAAGAAAGCCTACAACAAAGCAACCAAATATTATAACAAAGTCTTGCGCAAAGCTCGCTTTGATCATATAGGCCATATTGGAGCTAAATTGGCCTCATATCCATCTGGTAGCAAAGCTTTCTGGTCTCTTGCCAAGACACTCGAAGCAAACTTTCTCAAGTCCTCGCTTTCACCCATGATGAAATCAGATGGTTCATTAGCTCATTCAGCGGCAGAAAAGGCAAACATTTTTGCAAACCTGTTTGCGAATAATTCGCGTCTAGATCCTCACGATAAGACTACACCATTAATACCCTCGTATGATGATACCACAATGCAAGATGTTGTGATACGCATCAAGGACGTTCGTAATGTGCTTCGCAATCTAGACGTGAATAAAGCTAATGGCCCTGATGGTATTCCCTCTAGGATACTTAAAAGCTGTGCACCTGAGCTGTCTCGTTCACGCCTATTTCGTCTCTCACTGGAATCCGGTATTGTCCCTAAATCTTGGAAATCAGCAAACATTCAACTAGTACCAAAAAAAGGGAATCGCGCCGACCGTTGCAACTATCGGCCAATTGCTATAACCTCGCTTTTTTGTAAAGTAATGGAGAGAATAATAAATAAGCAGTTGCTGGCATACCTAGAGCATAATGATATTCTCAGTGATCGCCAATACGGATTCCGAAAAAATCGATCTACTGGTGACCTCCTAGTGTGTGCCACCCATTACTGGGGCGAGGCTATCGAAAAACATGGAGAGGCGGTTGCTGTTTCCCTCGATGTCTCGAAGGCATTTGACAAGGTCTGGCATGCTAGCCTTTTAAGTAAGCTCCAAGCATATGGGATACCTGAACGCCTACGGACTTCGATCTGTGATTTCCTTAGTGAACGGAACATACAAGTAGTTGTTGATGGCTCCTCGTCTAATCCCAAGGTTATAAATGCCGGAGTTCCTCAGGGATCTGTTCTCTCAGCAACCTTATTTCTGCTGCACATCAACGATCTGCTTGTACCCGGTATCTTTGGGTACGCGGATGACAGCACCGTATCTGAGAGGTATTTATCCAGTCCTCGGGCCAGCTTACCGGAAATCCTTAATGAGAGAGAAGCCATGATCGAACGGTTAAATAAGAATCTTAGGTTTGTTGCTGATTGAGGTGATTTATACCTGGTAAAGTTTAATGCAGAAAAGACACAGGCATGTCTTTTCTCTACAAAACGGAGTACGTTCAACTTAACTCTTACTTTTCAAGGGGTTTCCCTACCAGTTACGAGCAACCTCGAGCTTCTCGGGATCCATTTAACATCTGATCTCAACTTTGGCCGTTCGATTGAGCAAAAAGCAAGAACAGCTGCGAAGAAACTTGGGATCCTCTTTAGGGTGAAGCGATATTTCACACCGAAACAGCTTCTCAGCCTGTACCAAGCACAGGTACGCTCATGTGTGGAATACTGCTATCACCTATGGAATGGATCAGCCAAATATCAGCTGGCCGCTCTTGACTCCAATGAGTGCCGTGCTCGTCGGCTTATCGATGACGAAACGCTGTGGGAGACCAAAATGCTCAATTTAGAACATCGACGGCAAGTAACTAGTCTTTCAGTGTTTTATAGATTACACTTTGGAGAGTGTGCACAGGAATTGCATGCTATAATCCCACCTTCCCCATTCCATCAGAGGACGACAAGACGTCGTGAGGGCTTCCACCCTTATGTGGTCGATATTCCCGAGATTCGTACAAAGCGATTTGCTTCTACTTTTATTATACGTACGGCTAAGGTGTGGAATTCACTCCCGTCATCATATAACTTGGGAGTGTTCAAGAGTAGAGTGAACAGGCATTTAGCAGGTAAGCGCGATCCATATTTGGCTTCATCGTCACTTACCATCAGGTGAGATTGTGGCCAAGCGCATGCCTGTAAAATAATAAAAAAGAAAAAAAACTGTTTGGAAAACGTATTTTAAATATATTTATAAATAATCTTTGTACTACTCCCAACATAGTAAGTACCGTTTAGTAATTTATCCATGTTGATATGTTTCTATTGTAGATTATTCTACGTTGTTACACTAAATATTTGGCATTAAATTTATAACGTGTATTTGTCACACTTGATATTGGCGAAATTAATTACATAGGCCATACCGGAAAGAATCAATCAAGCCAGTTTTATATATAATATTCATCCTAACAACGGGCTACCTGGTTGCCGGTAAGAGTTGCGTTTATTTGTGCATATCGTACCTTTACAGACAAAAATATTGATTTTTAAATAATTTTAGGATGTTTTATTTTTCACAAAATTTGAAACATTATTAAAATGGAATTATTATTGAAAGACATTTTTGGTATTGACAAAAATGTGCTTGATGGTATTTTTTGGAAATAAAAATAAAAGTAATCTTAATCCATGTTAGAATAGCAGTAATTTTATTATTACTATATTTGAATATAAATAAGTACAAATTTCATCTTTCACACGGCGGCGTGATCTGTGGTTATGCGGACGTGGGCGTGAACACGCTCTGTTTGAAGAGACAGGCTGGTACTGATCTTTCGCTGACGTGATTGAGTCACGAGGGAAGATAAAAATGTGTAGCGGTCGTCTTCTATACTACGCAGCGTTGGGTACGGGTTCATAGATCGCGGCGGATACCACTAAAGGGCTGGGTTGATTCGCGGCTTTTTCGAAATAACTACGTGTGAGTGATTTTATATACGCCCAGACAGAAAGCATCTCCAGGTCCCTGTGGAGATCCTTATTCCGGACGTACCATGGGGCACCGGTAATTTTACGTAGGGCTCGGTTCTGGAGAACCAGCAACTTTTGAATACGATTTTGCGCATGTGCAAAGACCGAACAACTGTACGTCATAATCGGACGGATGCAAGTTTTATATAAAGCAAGTTTATGTCTGAGGGACATTTTACTCTTATGACAAAGCTAATTATAGAGACAACCCAAGACCATAGTGGCTTTGTTTCGCACTCTATCTGTGTGTGAATTAAAATTTAAGTGTTTATCTAAAGTGACGCCGAGATATTTCACCTCACCGGCCCAAGGTATTTCGGTTTCGTATAGCCTGATGGTCGATGACGCATATATTTAAGATGGCGTCAATCCCAAGTCATACGTTTACGTTTATCGTTGTTCCATTGTATATGGTGAAATCTTAATATCCATAATGTTTAAAATAATAATAAAATGAAATTTGTTCTTTGCTATAGAAAAAATAATTGGTTTGAAATTTATTATTTTTATTTATAAAATATATCTGAGGGTATATATATGATTGTTTATAAAGAACTGTGTCTGACTGTAATAAATTTATGATTTTAATTGCGTTTAAAAGTTACTGAAAAAGAATGTTCCTAAACCTATCCATAAATCAAAATGCGCATTGAAAATACAACGTTAAGCGGCTACCAAGTATCTTTTAGGGCTAACAGCACCCTCTCACAGAAAACCGACGTGAAATAACAGTGCTTGCATTGTAGTGTTTCGTTTGGTCAGTAAGAGCGCCGGAGGCCCACCTCTCTTCTCCTTTCCTCCTTTGCCTTCCCTTACCCTCCCCCGTATACAGGTTGGCAACGCACTTGCGACACCCTTGGTGTTGCTAGAGTCTATAGAGGGTGGTGGTCACTTAACACATCACGTGACCCACCTGTTTGTTTGCCTCCTATGATACAAAAAAATATATATTGATATATTAAAGAACCAGGTATTCTAAAATTCTTGTTCTTTTAACGTTGCCGGCTCTTGTACTAAGGTGTCGCAAAAAAGTCTAGTTACGTTAACTACAAACTTTTGTTTTTCGTTATCCTGGAGAACCCCTTGCGTTTTATGGGACAAAAAGCATCTTGGATGTAGCCTTGTAATATCAGTTATTACTGTGTTCAATTTCGTTAAAATTGGTTCAGTACTTTCAGAGTAATACGGGTTTAGATTCTAGGCTTTAATCCTTTATCCTGGAGAACCCTTTGCGTTTTCTGGGACAAAAAGTATATTTGATGTAATCTCGTAATACTAGTTATCACTATGTCAAGTTTCGTCAAGATTGGTTCAGTAATTTCAGAGTGATGCGTGTTTATAGGGACAGACAGACAGACAGACAGACAGACAAAAATTGTAAAAAGATTATTTTTGGCTTCTATATCGATAATATAGTCTACCCTGATTAAAATCTTCAAAAAATATTTAATGTACAGATTTCGACTTGTTACAGTTTTATTATAGTACAGATAAGTATAAACTTGATATTTTTTTGGACTTAAAATTGTATATTTGTAGGTTAAATAGGAATGGGAAAAATTATTATTTTTATACTAGTTTTTATTTGCAATTTCGCTCTCATCAACATAAATTTCATCTCTCCTTTGGGGATAGTAATTGTTTGTGTATGAAAAGTACCTTGTACACTTAGTTATACACCTGACAACATGTATACACAATTTCATGATGATCGAAGACGTAAAAGCGTAAGAAACGCACAAACTCATATTCGTAATTAGGTTTAAGAGTCTCAAATATAAACTAATTGTAAAATGCAGATGTATTAAACTGTGCAATTGGATAACAACTATATTAAAACAAAATACTAATTACATTTAGGAAGAAAGTTGTGTTAACATAGAGAATTGATAATGAAAAAAATGCAACATTTTAGAACCTGCGCTGTATTACTATTAAGTATTTAATTTTCAAGAAAATAACCTCAGTTCTTTCCAGTAGACATACATTTTTATACATCAATACAAACTCATATTCGTAATTAGGATTAAGAGTATTAAATATATTCTGATATGAAAATGCAAATGTATTAAACTGTGCAATCAGATAGTAATTACATTAAAACAAAATACTAAGCATTTACATTGAGGAAGAAACTTGCATGAACACAAAGAATTGATAATGAAAAATTTTTACATTTTACAACCTTTTTTTTCGATCAGACTATCAATTATACATCTCACGCTGTATTACTATTAAGTATTTAATTTTCAAGAAAAAGAACCTCAGTTCTATCCAGTAGACATACATTTTCATACATCAACAGTGAGCATGCGTTTGTTTAATCACCGCCTGCCATACACGCGTATAAATCTTTACTATGACTACACAAGCTCGTTACTAACGACCTTATAAATTCTTATATAATGAAAAACAATTGGATCCTTCGTCAACAAAATTATTACAAAGTGAACAACAAATTAATTTTACAGATAATCGCTTTAATAGGCCGTTAGTCGTGGGCGTCTGCCGTCGCTGAACGGGAATGATTGATGTCCAGTTCTGGACAGGCGTCGCCTTTACCCACAGGCATTGTATCGTTTGACGTTTGCGTCCTGGGACGTCATCAGACAAAGAAATGATTTAATTTTTCATCAATAATATAAAATAAGAAGAACTTAGACTAACTAATCTGCATAACAAATTAGGAACTAAGTTGATTATCTTTGGTGGCTCGTTGTGCATTTTCAATGAAAAGACATTATTATTGCTGAGAGACATAACTTTTAGCTCCTAACAGTTTATAAATTATAATATTATATTTCAACGCCTTCTCAGAGGCTAAATTGGATACAGTACTTTTGATCTTAATTTGAAATGTGTTATTAAAGTTCTTTACACGCAAACTTACCAAAGATTTAAAAAATAAGAGAGGCTCTTTACCATTATTATTTTGTAATCGTTCAAGTAAAATTCGAACTTACCAAAGATTTAAAAAATAAGAGAGGCTCTTTAACATTATTATTTTGTAATCGTTCACGTAAAATTTGAACTTACCAAAGATTTAAAAAATAAGAGATGCTCTTTAACATTATT
>JACEII010000021.1:7050499-7099503 GCA_014332785.1 Antheraea mylitta | reverse complement strand
ATATATCTATTAAGACACATGTCATTATATGTGATGACGAACAATATGAATAGGGATTATTTTAAAACACATTTTATTTTTTATCTTTTAATTTATTCCCTTAAAATCGTATCCAATTTATTAATGGTTCAGTTGTCGATGCCACTGGGTTGGAATGATCACCGATTTCATATAAAAATATGACTGTAATTTTTCAATTTTCGTAAACATAAATGTGGTAGGTGTCTAGAGATAAGTAATACAATACATTTCAATCATTCTTAGAAAAGTCTGTCTGTCTGTTTGTTTGTATTAAGACGGATCACTGCTAAAGTACTGCGTTCACGATAAAACCTAATATAGCATATCCTCGACTAACATTTAGTCTTACTTTTATTAAAATCGGTTCACTCTATCAAAAGTTATTGCAATTTTAATGACGACGTAACTTAACTACGAGGAAAAGTAGACAAGTAAATGGATTTAATACATTGAGATGACTTTATTGGTCACTGTTTATTTTTTATACTACGTACCACACGGTCGGAGTCGCGGGCACAGCTGGTTATAAATATTTATGTTTATATATCGACAATCGACATATCTGTTTTCAGAACCACTCGGGTATTCTGAATTTATAATTTTGATAAATTGCCGACTTGCACTACGTATAAATTACAATAATGAAGCATACTCATCATCTGTTGAGTACAAATGAGATATTATACCAAATTCATAATTCTTTTTTCATTTGATGTATAAATGTTTTTAATTTTAATTGGATAGAATTTTTGTTTCTAAAGCGATGTATGTATGAACTACTGTTATTATTATAATTGCTGTAATGTATAATATTACACGGAACTCTGTTTTAAAATTTCAAACAAAATATATTGTTTTTTTTTTCAAACTGACTACGCTTTTGACCTTGCAAGGTCTTTACAGCTTCACCGGACTACAAAATATATGGTAAAATAAATAATGTATGGCTAAGAGGTGCCGGGCAATTACAGCGCGCAAAATTTACTACATGTGAGGATACTAATTTTTTTGGGTCGGGACGAATTGCGTTCGTTACTCTTCTAGTCCGGTAAAGCTGTTAAGACCTTGCTAGGTCAATAGCGTGGTCAGTTCGAGAAAGAAAAAAAAAGCGTCCGTTACCGACAGTAGCCCGGTGAAGCTGTAAAGGGCTTGCAAGGCCAATAGCATAGTCAGTTCGAAAAAAAAAAGAGATCGTTACCGACTCTTAATATACGACGTACTGTGGGGATTATGTCAAAATAAACAGTCCACATAGGTAAATTTGTGGTTCCTTCAAGAACCTGAAACTGTTACCGATAAAATCACCTATCCCTAATGTCGCCATCACATAAACTTAAATTAAGAGCATATCTAATTGGTCAGACATGTGAGCGCGTTCCCGAGCGTTGTATATATGTAGAGCGCTCGATAGGGGTCGGTGTCGTGACGGCGACGAGCGCGTCACACGGCGGCAGGAGAGGCTGATTGTCAGTGCCACTTCGCTTTCTGAGCGAATATGTCCGCGCGGAGATTCTGCGCGAAACATATGCCCAGGATCTGTTTCGATCGTAACATCGACACAACTTAACATGACATCAATAATGGAAAAGACTAGGGGTATGCGAATATACGAATTATTCGATAGCGAATCAAACCGAACCTCGAACATTCGAATTTATCGAATAATTTCAATTATGCGAATAATTCAAACTATATTAGTGACTTTAACCAATTAGATAATTTTCAAATAATACTTAATATACAAATCTAGTTCAATAGATTTGTCTGTTACTTAAAGGGTTTTTAATGAAACTAGTTTGAACATTTTTAATACATCAGAAAGTGCACTGTTTATCCTATAAAATTATTTAAGTTCTTATAAAAATAAAACATACACATTTTCATTTCGATTTCAAATCGAACACCATTATTCGATTCGGGCAATATTCGCACACCCTCAGAAAAGAAAGACTAAAATTAACGTGCAAAAATTATCAATATCTGTCTCTACACGACAGGCTCTTTCCCGTGTGAAAACAAATTCCCGAGAGTAAACACAAACAATAGCAATCAATCTTGAACTCTCTAATCGCGTGTGAAAGAGCGTGCCATGAAATGCAGCTTAGTCCTTGTTAGTTAATTAGGGACCGTTCATAACATACGTTCGCACTTATCAGGGGAGGAGATCTTAGTACATTCATGTAAGGGGGGATGATCTATTATTCGTGATGCAACATTGTTAGTGGAGTTGCAGAAAATGTGACATAAAGTCAGAAAGAGGAGTCTTAAAGACGTAAAATTTGGGTAACGTATGTAATTAAGGGTCCCTTGGTCTTTCCACGATCGATATGATATATACACAGAGGCCACACTTAATACAATAACAAACATGCTAACAATATTCCCATGCATTTTCTAAGCAGTAGTTATTTACCGATCTGCATTTTGTATCTATAGCACAAATATAAAAGAATAAAATTATCTGACTGAGGGAAAAATAACGGATTCTCACACAAAGTTTCATTCCATATTTACTACCACCTATGGGGTTGAATTTCGGAACAGTACCCAACTATAGTATTAAAGAACCCCGTTTGTAAATATGGACCTAGTCACGGTATGTCGAAATGTTCTTTTATATGTCAGTCAGTCACTTATTATTTTACATATATAGACGAAAACAATATTAACATTTGGCACAACTATTTCTACAATGGATTACCAACATCTGAATCAACTACCAAATAATAAAAAAAAAAAAAAAAAAAAAAACAATATATGAGCAATTTCAATTCGATATAATCTAAATATCAATTACACTGTACAGATATTTAAATTTACAGATTGTGTTAGTGGCATACTAAATAATGCAAGTAGGCTTTTGTGTGCAACTAATAACTTACTTGTGCAAAAGCAGTACAAACAGCTGACGTGGCTACAATCAACAGGTTATGGTCGAACCATTCCTCGGCCGCCTCTAGGCAGCCTTTGTCATATATTATCTTAGCAATATCAAAGTTCTAGAACAAAAAGAAATAAACAAAGGTAACTAAAAAAAGTAATGCAGATAAAACTACAAAGCACAAATAACGACCATAATTCATCACATCTATGGTTTTAAAGGTATGTAATTAATTATTTTTTTTACTTTATTTTTGGCAATCAATCTTTCAGATTATGACTACCATTGTCACGTAGTTACTAATATTACAAGCTTCGTACGATCATTTCAATATTAAGCGTCGTGTGAATCAATATTTTAACAAGATGGTGGATCCCTTGTTAGAACTTTCCAGGGAGTTTTTGTCGCATTTCAGAAATTCGTACTCCGTTGTATTATTTTCCATTCACTTCACTTATGCACAATAAACTAATTATATTACTTAAAACACCACCAAATTTACAAAATATAGAGTCAAATAACACAAGATTAAGAATAAAATATAAAATCCACTACATGACGGGCTAAAACCCCGCCAAAAACTCCAAAGTATATAATTTCCAAAGGTATTACACAAGTAACTATTTTAATTTTTTTTTTTTTTGGCAATCAATTTTCCAAATTATTACTGTCATTATCGAGTTGGTAATAATATTACAAGAATCTTGTCACAATTTTAATATGTAACATGTAAGTGTGCCCTTGTTATAACTTTTACTTCTTTTACAGAGTTTCTGTGGCATCTCAGAATTCACGCTCCATGGTATTATTTTCCATTCACATCACTTATGCACAAAAACCGAACTATATTACGTAAAGTGCCACCAATATTACAAAATATAGAGTCAAATAACACAAAATAATGAATAGAATATAAAAGCCACTACACGACAAAGATCCCGCCAAAAACTCCAGAAATAACTTGTATTATATGAAGATATAGTGAGAAAAGAAAAACATCATTATTTGTGCTATATCGCAGAGAATGTCAAACAAAATATAATTAATTGTTACATATGAGTCGTCACATTTCAAAACGAACCAAGTCTAATTTTAGTCTTGTTTATCGTTCCTTTTTTTTTACATTCACAGAATTTATAAATTGTGAACTAAGTCAAAATTATGCTTTTTGTTAATTTTTTAGAATATTTTTATACGTGAACAAAAATTCATCATCTTTAAAAAATTTTAAGTCTCTTTAAAACATAATGACTCGTATATAATTACGTTACAATAAGCTGTAAACATTATAAACACAAGTTTCATGAACACCTCCGCTACAAACAAACAGTACATATACAGAAGCAAAATGTCGTAAGATAAAACTGCACTGATTGGTTGTGGGGTGAACCTTAAGCGCTAGAGGTCCAAGTAAAACCGCGGCGACAGGCGCAGCGTGCCTGTGCAGCCAGTCCTCGCCCGCGGCCAGACAACCGCGCTCGTGTATCACGCGTTCGCTCAATTGCTGTACCACACATACTTAGTTGGACTCGGGTTCAAATCCTGGCAACTACTTTTTTACTACTGCTTTTTTATGTGGTAAAGCTATACCACAGTACACATAACATCAAGTATGGAAACTCCCTATAAATGCTCGCACCGGCACACTGCACAAACATGCGCATCGACACGACCCCTAAGCGGACCTCGCGGTGCTGTCCATAGAATTCCTTCCAAAACTCTCATCGATGCGCGTGTTTTTGTGAGTGTGCCGTTTTCGAGCGTTTGTTCGTAGTTTCTGTACTGTGTCTCATATTTATACTGTGGCTATGCTGAAGTTACTAATGGTTTCAGCTTAGATGGGTCGGCTCGCCCGGGATAGTACAACCCTCACAAAAAGATCGACGTGAAGTAACAGTGCTTGCAATTTTGCGTTTCGTTGAGTCAGTGAGATCGCCGTAGGAACATCTCCCCTCCTCTCCCTCTCCCCTTATCCCTTTCCTCCAAACACAAGCTGGCATCGCACTTGCGGCTCCCCTGGTGTTACAAGTGTCTATAGACGGCGGTGATCACTTAACATCAGATGACCCGCCTGTTAGTTTGCCTCCTATGACATAAATAAAAAACTTTTTTAGGTCGTAGAGCCACGCTGAAACTATTACTGGTTTCAGCATGAATGAACCGACTGGCCCAGGGTAGTAACACCATCTCGCAGAAAATCGACGTGTAGTAACAGTGCTTGTATTGTAGCGTTTCGTTGGGTCAATGAGATAGCCGAAGAACCACCTCCCTCCTTTCTCCGCCCACCCCCAACCCCTCCCCATTCTCCCTCCTCCCAAATCAAACACAGGATGGCAACGCACTTGAAACTCCCTTGGTACGCTTTTGATAAAGGAAAACAACGTAGGTTTTTTCTAAGTCATCTGGCTAGCTACCACACTCGAGTTGAAGATCCATCACCATGCACCTGTTAATGTGTTCCGGCACCAGCGCTTCAGAGTCAGCGTATCTGCCATCTTAGACCACATCATCATTTAACATCAAACAAGATTGTGATCAATTTATAAGGTATTAAAAAAAATGTACTAATATCCCCCATCCCCACCCTACCTCCGACCCTACTCATAATAGTCAAAACAAGTGCTCGACAGGTTATTACACAAAATCCATAAATCCACAGATCATTTATAGTATAACTTCAGTGTTTCCAACCAAAGAACATCAGTAAAAAAAATGTTACACTATACTATCGATAATTTAGATTTAGTATATATCTAAAGAAGAGATAGCTTAATTTATGTAATATAATCTAATAAATTATAAAGTAATAAAGACATAAGATCAAAGAAGTTGTGTGTAGTGCATACTTTCAAAAAGAAAATGTGAAGAGTGAACTATTCCCCAATGCCCGAAGGCAAGTGAGCTAGTTTATTTTTTTTTCTTTATACTAGCCACCGCATTAGTGAAACGGCATGGTGTTTGCAAGACCGACACCATGCCACGGCCTAATAGGGAGATACGTCAGCCAAACCTATGCAATGGGGAGACGGGTCCGAACACCCACCTCCCCGGGTTCGATTATGGTGGCGTTAGGAGTTGAGCAAAACGCCTTCTTCTTCCGCCAGCCCTTCGGTGGCGGAGAGGGCCGCTTAGAGAGTCCTCCACTCGAACCCTCTCCACCACATCCTTTTGCAGGACGACCTCTTCTCAGGAAGCCACCACATCATGTTCAGTCTCGCTGCTATGCTTGGCTTGGCTTTTACCATGCTCGGCAGTGAGAGATCGTCTCCTACTCTACCCGACACAGTGTTTACGTCCACCACTTATATTCGCACAAAAAGATTGCGGATAGGAATTGCAAAGCCCTCTCATAAGAAGTTTTACTTAAAGAACTATTTTATAAGAAAAAAAAAAAGAGAAACACTGATGACAATTCAATATATTAAAAAGAGTGATGTATTATTAGGTGGGCTAAAAGTTTTTAAGCTGACACATAGATGGCACTATTTTAAAATTTATAATATTTAGTGTAGAGGTTAGTATAGTATTATATAGGGGCAGTTTTTCAGGTTTGAGAGCAAGCTCGGTCCCTGGCTGCCCCTACAATGCGGCGGACGGTACACCGTGGGGTTTTAGTCCGTGGGAGTCGGACATAACCCACTCTCTCCCCCGGGAGGGTGGCGTATCCATAAAGGATTTCCCCACGTTAATAAAAAAATGGATAGTATTATATAGATACTAATGTCGGTTATTGTTAATGCACTATATAGGACTTCACAACCAATCTTTATTCTACTCTATTTCTTCTATAGAATAATTCATTCTATTTGATCAATAACTTTAAAGTTTCATTTTTAAGCATATTATATATTCTGCATTTGTAAACTAGAATATTGTATTATTATCTATTTTTATCACCACAATAGACTGATAATAGTAACTGTTTAATAATTAACCTAAAATTAATTGTATGTAATATTGTTGAATATTTTATCCTTATTTTGTAAACAATTCCTACGTGTATGTTCTGGTAATACCCATGTACAAAAGTATTGTGATCATTTCTGTTATCCTACAAGAATACTTAGAATTATTCAAGTTGAAATATACTTACATAGGTAGGTTTCCTAACGTCATAACCGCATTGCTTATTGCGAATTATATCTTGAGGTTTGTTCCGGCAGCAACTGAACGGTACTCCACACGCTTCCCGCGATCCGACGGCACCACTCGAACAATTAAAATACGCATTACGGTCCCAATCACGAGGGCCTTCTACACCGCAACATTGTAACTAAAAAATAAATTATACTTTTTATTTATTGATGTGCAACATCTTTTCTTTCGGTTCCTTAAGAGATTTTGGAAAAGGGACGGCAATGTGTTACAAAAAGGGGGTTTGAAGTGCGCGCTATTTAAATTAACCAATGAGCGCCGGCGGTGTCTAAGAAAATTAGCTGTGCACTCATCTACTATAGTGTTTTTTAAACTTTATTTTTGGCAATCAATCCTTCACTTTATTACTGTCATTGTCGCGTAGTCAATAATATTACAAGCTTCGTGCGATCACTTCAATATTACGCGCCGTGTGAGTCAATATTCTAGCAAGATGGTGGATCCCTTGTTAGAACCTTCCAGGGAGTTTTTGTGGCATCTCAGAATTTCATGCTCCGTGGCATTATTTTCATCCACTTCACTTATGCACAATAAACTAACTATATTACGTAAAACACCACCAAATTAAAAAAAAATAGAGTTAGATAACACAAGATTACGAAAAAGATATAAAATCCACTACATGATAGACTAAAATCCCGCCAAAAACCCCCAGTTATACAGTGTTGTATAGGCCGCTCTGTTTTTCTTAGTTATAAATAAATAAATAAATAAACAATTTATGTATGTAAATGTAATTTTAAAGAATCCTAATCCTCATTACACAAAGAGACAAACAGACGCAAACAGTAGAAACTTACCCAATCCTCTTGTATCCAATCAATCAAATTTTGCTGATCTGGGTCCTCTCGATAATGTGTGATGAAAGTTTGAAAGCCTGTTGTAGCTTGTAATTTTATCTGAAATATAGTATGTTACATAATTTTTACAAACATTTTTTGCATACTAAAAAACAATCTGTTTTATATCTTGAATTAGTTTAAGTTATAATTCTATTGAAAGTAATATAAACATGAATTATTACAAGCAGCTAAAATAGTAGTCCGGTAAAGCTGTTAAGGCCTTGCTGGGTCAATAGTGTAGACAGTTCGAAAAAAAAAAAGCAGCTAAAATAAAGCGAAGTTCCAACAACGTACAGATTATGCTATTTTTCTTCAAATAAAATACAGTGCCCTACAATTATCAAAGCATCAAATCAAAGCAGTACAAAAAAATAAACATGTACCCAATCTTTAAAGACGAAAAACAATATTCCTGTAGTCATCTCAGCCAGTAGAAGTAGTGCAAGGAACACTGCATACTGTAAATGCAAAATGGTAAATTAATTTAAAAAAGATCTAATTTAATCATGATTTTTTTATAGTTAATAACAAAAATGTCTAAAGGGTTAATCTAAATAATTCTTGTCAAATTTTATTACAATCAATAATTAAATCCGTTTATATTTTCCACAAACAGTTACCTAACGTGTCACTTTTTATACTAAGAAGCAGTAGAGGTTGAGTTGTTTTGTGGTCACTACAGCCTATAACTACAGTTATCTAGTAGAAGCAGTCCTCAGGCCTATTTAGTTATGCTTACCAACCTCGAATGTTCGAGCCGGATCTTGGTAAAAATAATTATGGATTTCAATCCTTGGGAACAACATGAAGAAATCAACAATCATCACATCACATGGTAGTAGGGCTTTTATCTAAGCCACCCTATCTAGCTTTCGCCCTCAAATTGAGAATATGTGGCCAAGCATCTATAAGTATGATCCAATCGCTGCACTCAAGAGTACTACCGCCTCGGTTTAGACTCTTCTTACAACTCACCGTCACGTATCATCAGGTGAGCTTTTGGTCAAAACAGATAAACATATTTAAAAAAAGCGTCACGGGACGCCTGGCAATGTGAAACATCGAAATTGTTCAAATTGAACGAATCTCAAATTACACTATAGGTATGCGAGCTCAGTGCAGCAAGAGAGATTACGCATAGTCGCTTGCATATGGCATCGCGTCGCCACGCCTCACATATTCGCCATGCTAACAATCAGGTGTACTCGCGCTTATAGATGTGTCACATCAAAAAAAACTTGTAAAAACTCCTCTGAAGTTAAAATGTTTAACACGACAATTTTTATTATCATTTTTCTAAACAGAAGACAGAAAAGCACACCATGCTACAGCTGATTACTTCATAATATGTACATAATTTTTTTTTTACATACTACAGTGACAGATTTATTTTTATGCTAGGAGAGGTTAATGGCTTTAGAAATATAAACCTTGATAATTTTAAAATATTCGGTATAGCTGATCAAATAATAAAAATTCTTTCACTTATCTTAGGCTCATTATACCTGTATTATATATGCGTTATTATAAGTATTGTAATTTTTATGGTAACTAAATTTTATACTATAAGTAGTGCAAACATTGTCATGAGCAAAGTTACCAGTACATAAAATAATCCAATGACTGTGCACTTCTTTTTAAATGTATACTTATAAATGGTTATAATTATTGAAATGTTTGACAGGGTTTAATAAATAATTAGATTTTCCTGAAACCGAATTTCCTTATAGATTTCCCTTCCAAAGTGATGTGCCTCTTTATTTAAATATTATAACTTACTTTACCTGATAAGTAGATACCTGAACGTTACTTATATGTGTTGATTTAAGTCAAATATTGCAAATATAAACTATTTCATATTCACACAGTTTTAAAACATTAATCCTGGAATTTATTGTCGATACATAAATGAATGTCAAATTTCGCCATACATGCATATTTTTACACATTTAGGATACCTTTCCAGTTAAAGATGTGCAAACTAGCTAAAGATTAAAAAGATCAAAGCTAAATAAAAAAATAAATACATTGATTTTCTCCTACACCACCTGCACATTCTAAGCTTATTTCCTTCACTAAGACAAGTATGTAAAAAATTAACTTCATTAAAACTTTTGAATTTAAATTTGAATTTAATTGAAAACTATTTAAAAGTTTCCATGTCTACCTATAGATAAAGGAAAATAAACAAACTGGAATTTAGAAGGCATTGAAGTTTCTGTAAGCATGTGTTGAACATATCTAAATTCAGATAACTTATTAATTGCAAAATAATTTCACTGTTACCTGCTCTAGGTAAATATTTAATATGTAACTAAATTGATTATTACTTAATGGAAAAAATATTTCATTTTATCATGGTATATGATGATAGAAAATAAAAATATTTTAAATAAAATTACTACCAATTTTAATGAAAACCTTGCAAGTCTAGTCAAAATGAAATAACTGAATTAATACTTACACATGCTAACAAGCAAGTATTTTCACGTAACGCACCCACACAGCCAGTAAACCCAATTATGAATGTTATAGTACCTGTAAAATAAAATGAATTACAATACTATACATCATCATGAATATTTAGATATGAAAATGGTTTATTGTAAATATTTTTATTTTTTTCCAGACTGACTACACTATTGACCTAATAAGGTCTTAACAGCTTCACCGGACTACTTTATTGTATATACTTAATATATTTTTATTTGCAAAGTATATCATTTACTAGCTGATACATGCTTGGCTGCACATTAAATAAACTTTTAGTTATTTCTTAATGGCAATTGTTAATGGAATCCAAACAATAGTAGAACTATCTACAAAAAATCCACATCCAATGGTCTTAGTCCTATGTTGATATGTTAAGTAATTTTAATTTGATTATGCTTCAAAATAGCTATATTTTGATAACATGAATATAATATATGCCTTTGTTTAAGGCTTCAATTGACTGCCTTAGACTTCTACAAGCTGATAGTGAATCTTGAGAGTATTATCTATACTACATAACATAATACTTTACCATACCTAAAGACTAAGCAATAATGATAAGGTTAGAATCGTAATGAAAATATAAAGAAAGGGAAAGCTAAAACTCTTAGTTTTTTTGAAGGAACAGAAACTATTAAAGTAAGAAATCGCAGGCAAAACTAACATTATATAATTATTTTTAATGTGTTATTAAGTGTTTATTATATGCAAATTTGTATTGCTAGAATTTAAGAAGACCATGAATTTTTCAAATTCTCCTTTTCACTTATAAAAAACAGCTAATAACATAAAATCCTCATATTAGTGAAAAAAGATCAATGAAATTTCTGTAGTCTGGTGAAGCTGTTAAGACCTTGCTGGGTCTATAACATAGTCAGTTCGAAAAAAAAAATCCTTTTTTTCTCTTTTTATGGATATGTATGTGTTCATTCAAGGTATATAACCATTTAATTTACATGAAAAATGACCAGAGATGCATTACTTGGCCTCATGGAGACGACATCTATTTCAGAATGTACTATGTTTACTACCTATGTCAGTAGGAGTTGATGGCACTGTGATGCAACAATGCCATATTTGAATAAAAAGAATTACTAATGTTTTTCTAATGAAAAAAAAGTTATTACATTTCAGAGGGAAAACAATGTTGCTTATTATAACATGGTTGTGTGGTCCAGTTATATATCTAGTTTATTTATATATTATAGAGAATTCAAAATTTTAACAAAGAGAATTAGCAGTTATATCTATGCAAATTACAGTAAATATCATGTGGATTTACATAAAAGATTTAGCCGAGATATATAAATGTCACAATATCAAAACCTTATAGAAGTAATAAAAAAGTCAGGATATTTACAAATACCAAATTGGAAATACTCACCCACACATATTAAAATAAATGCCGGGTCCAAGGCTATGTTCGTTAACCGAGATAAATTGTTAAATGTATCTTTCTCTGTCCATGCCCACACACCAACAGCCAAGACGATTAGTCCAAGAAACTGAAAAATTAAATAATAAAAATGGTTTGAATCTCCTAAGGATTTGGATTTCCTACGTTGGAGTTTATGGTGGCTCTTGAGAGACCAAGATCTCTTAATAGATTATGTAGGAAGGTTGGTGGTATACACTTCCCTATTCACATAGTTATTTCCAATTAATTCACTTCTTAGAATGTAATATTTGTTTATTTTTAATAAATATTCTATTTTGTCCTGCTACAATTACTAGAACTGAGATAGTATTGAGTAGAAATTATCGACATTATAAAAATGCATACATTCGTAAACGGAATATTTGAATTCCAAAAGATGATTTATTGAATTTATCGTTCTATAATATAATTTATACTTATAATAATTCTTTTTCTTGAATCTAACATAAAATTATTTCTTTACCAACCAGACAGATACAGAATGTTATAGGTCACAATAATTATGAAGAGAAAACGTATTCTAAACAAAACTTACCCAGAACAAAACGTTTACACCGAAAATAACATATTTCAAACAACAGCTGACTTCGCTTGTATCTCGTCTGTATTTTCTTATTCCAGGCATTTTTATGCTTACTACTAAATCATCTCACTTTATTACGAAATTAAACAGAACAAAACAAAGCACTACATTTGAGAAAAGGAGAAAAGAAAAAACTCAGAAAACTAGGCCAAACGGGATCAAATCAACGAGAGCATAGAGCTAGAGACAGACAAGTGAACGACCGTCAAACAAAAGAAAGGAAATGACTATGATTCAAATAAGTATAGCGCTGCTAAGTGCAGCCTCGTAAACGCATTGCTTGCCGATATCAACGTCAACTCATGGAACAAATTCTGTATGATAGAAAGAGACAAAGCTATATCCTCGGTTAACTGTAATATGCAATATTATATTTTACTGGTTAATACTTAATAGCGCAACAAAATTGTAGTCGAATATGAAATTTAGTGATGTAGCGAGAGAAAAAATTTAAATTTTCAACTTGCTATAAATAAAAATATTATGTACATATTTTTGAAGTGAAAACTTCTTTCGTTCCGGTGAAACGTTTGAAACGCAATGTCAACATTAAAATAGAAGGGCGCTACTGTATCTACCAAGTGTTGGGAACAATTTAAGGTGGAAGAAGTGGCAGATGAAGAAACGACTGGGAAGTTTTGATTTGTTGAGATTTTGTACTTGATAAACAGGCGCTACTAGCTGCACATACTCATCGACGGGAACGATCGAGACCAACACAGCTCCGACGGAGGGCACCCTACTTCCTAGACGTATCGAGACCACATAACGATGAGGTACTTGATTCAAGGAACCACACTAGTCACCACAGATAATTAATTTTCAACTTGGCACATTTTGCTTCGTTTACGACTGTTAAATCATTTCCTCTGGCTACGCTAGCGCTACTTTGGTGGGTTTTTAAATTATAATTTGCTGTTTCCTGATAGTCACTTTTCAACTTGTCCTCCATAAAGTACGGTTCACCTTATTTTTACCCTCCATAATTGTATTACTATTAGGCTTTGATTTATTATTTTTGGTATACCAATTGCTAGAGGAGTATACAAATGGAATAAACAAAATAATAAGCATCTCAATAAATGTATGATTTGGTTGACTCATAACAGTTTCAATATATTTCCAGGGAAAGTAAAAATGGAAAACTGAAATACTAAATAAAATAAATTCTGTTTATATCTACTTAAACTAACAAAGGGTTGTTTTTCTTGTAATGTTGTCATTTCCATAATCACCTTTTGTAAATAGTGCTATTATATATCGGACAAACAAAATATTCAATATTATTATAGAATATATAAAAAGTTTGTGAGAATGGATGAATGTTTGTTACTTTTTAACCGACTTCGAAAAAGGAGGAGGTTACTATGTTCGGTTGTATGTTTTTTTTTTTAATTTGTGTTAATCTATATCTCCATCAATTGCAAACCGATTTCAATAATTCTTTTTTATTTGAATTGGCTATACTCAGAGGTGGTCCCATATAAATTTGAACAAAATATTCAACCCCTAAGGGGATAAAATATCGTCTATTTGAATTTTACCCACTTCGTGTCTACGTTTTTTTTTTCTCGAACTGACTACGCTATTGACCTAGCAAGGTCTTAACAGCTTCACCGGACTACTATTCGTGTCTACGTATTTTCGTCTACTTGAAACCGATTTAAATAATTTTGTTTGAATTACTGATACGTGGGCATAATGTTCTTCAAATTAGAAAAAATATTCCAAGCCTTAGGGTGGAAGGGATGAACAGAGCTTAATCTTATGTATGTTAACTAATATCTTTGTCAATTGTGAACTGATTTTAATGATTCTTTTTGTATTTGAATTGGTTATATTCCGAGGTGGTCCCATATAAATTCTTAGGAAATATTCAACCCCTAAGGGGTGAAATATCATTTATATTATTTATTTCGTATTATGTCTCGTATTATCGTCTACTTGGAACCGATTTCAATAATTTTATTTGAATTACAGATACTTGGTGATTGTGTTCTTCAAATAAAAAAAAATGTTCCAACCATAAGGGGTAAAAAAGGAGTGAATTAATGTACTTCCCATAAGTTAATTTTAATGGAAATTTGGCACATCCTCTCGTAGTAATGAGAATATCATATAATCAATCCTGATTTAATCATGTAAATGGAGAAATTGGAATGGAACTCATGAGCGCCTTACAGCAGCTATCTTGTGTTTGGGTACACATAACTCGTTTTGACGAGGACTTACATGTGAGGTTTCGACTTTTGAGGCAATTCCCGTGAAGCGGAAATTAGGAAAGATGAGATTCTGAAATTCGTTCACAATCAACCTAATTTGACCAGTTGCATCTAGTAAAGTGTAATATCATGTTTGTTTGTCAAGTTATGAACTTCTAAAGAACAATTACTTCTGCATCAAAATAAATCAAAGTCATATACTAGAAAGATATAGAAGTATTTTTATTATTTAGTTATTGTTCAGACCTCTCGGTATTATTATATACATTACAGGACACTTACAGGTATACTGGTAGCCGCTCATATATAGCTACTAGGCCTAGCTACTAGAAGTCTAAGTATATCAATCACTATGAACGAATTTCAGATCTTCACCTTTATTTGTTGTGCGCTTCACATATAATACAACTGTTCTCTTCAAAAAGGCTACAGCCATGATCAAAGTACGAGTTTAATGCCCGTTTTCCCCAACGTTCCCTAAATTTAAGGGACACTTAAAACCCGTTTAAGTGACCATTTTGGGAGATTTCGTTTTCACCACCGTCTAAGTGTCACCTAAGGCTCTAAGGGCTACCTAAATTTTAAGGGACGGAAATTCGATCCCTTAGCGCTAAGTGATGTTTATTTTACGAACATATCACCTTGAATTTGTAGTTAGTTCGTTTATATATCGTAAATTGAAGAAATATTAGAGTTTTTGAAACTTTGGTAGTTAAAGAAACCGGGAAATTAATAAAACGTCAAAAGTTCCTTATTATGACGATGCATTTGTATACAGCTGTTAATTTTATCCATATAATATTTTAGTGCCTTATTTATTTTTTATTTATTGTTCCTTATTTTTGTGTTTGTAAAAATATTTTTTTATATATTAATTTCTTCCATGGTCCACATTGGAGTCTCTGGGCTAATTTACGCAAATTTTAACATATCCAACAATAAACTTGTATTATTTTTGTTTTGGATTTTTTAAATTATTATTTTTTAAAATTAAGGAAAAAACGCGCACATGATACCTTAATGTTCTAATTAACTTACTATTTTTTATCTTATCTTTACTTTTTCTGCTAGTATACAATAACTACAAAAGTAGGTTCCTACTACACAATAAGTAATCAAAATAGTATAATTTAATTACATCAAAATTTACGCAACATGCACTGACCCAACCGAAACATTCGGTAGGTACATATTTAAAGCGGACCCCCAATAAAACTAAACGGTCATCCCTGCACCAACAGAATAATTAACAAAGCATTTAAAAAAACATTTTTTGGTCACTCATTTCATTTTAAAGTAGTATCTGTATTGTTTTCATAAAACTATTGCTTTGAAATTGTTACTAGCACATGTTCCGCCTGCTTCAATAAAGGCTTGACGATAAAACTGACGCTTAACTAAGTGCTTCCTTAATAAGTGTCCCTTAGCATGGTGAAAACGAAATAAGTTAGGTAGCTGATTTAGTGGACACTTTAGCTTAAGGATCCCTTAGTTAGGGGTAAGTTAAGGTAGTGTTGGTGAAAACGGGCATTCTTAAAACCACCAAACCTTACTTATTTTATAATCAATTGAAACCATATATATATATAGACTAAAAATGTACAAATTACATTTTTTTACAAAACAAATTGAACCGATTTCAGTATCAAAAGCTTATAAAGCACTGAAAAGTGAAAAATAAATAGATATACTATTAAACTAACCAAATTAAATAAAACTAATATTTGCGCTAACTAGAGATATATTGGAATTCGGTGCCAACTGAAATTTCAAATTCGTTGCAGGTAGAAAAATAGGTATATTATATTATACAAATATACATTACGAGACGTGAGAGTGGGCTTCTACCTATGTAAATGATATGATTTTCGGTTGGCACCGACTTCCAATATATCTATATATATATATATATATAGTGAAAATATCCATATATTTTATTTAATTAGGTTAATTTAATATTATATTTATTTTTCACTTTTCAGTGCTTTATAAGTTTTTGATATTGAAGTCGATACAATTTTTTTTTTCTTTGTAATTTTTTTTTATACAACAACTAATAGCGCATTCTAAGGAAATATTATAGGAGTATAACTTGATGATGAGAATAAAATATAGCCTATAGTTTATAAGGATATTAAATTACCAAAAATATACTAACTATAAGTTTTAAATACTTCAGTTTGAAAAAAGTTTGCCAACTGCGGATTATATTCGCGTACACTAAATAAACCGTTAGAATTAAACAAAAATAATATGTGATTTTTAAAAGCACAAACGCAAATGAAGAGGCCTGAACAGTGCGTTGACCTTAGTATTGTACAGTATTCCATTTCACCCAATGATATTATTTGTAATATCATTGATTCCACTAGTCACTAACTCATTTCGTTTCGTGCGTCACCTTAGGCATATGTCATTCGTTACTGTACGAATCAAATAACTCGATCGCGATCGGTTCAATGAGTGTGATAGTAAATATCCAATTGTAGATTGATTGAAAAGTATCCGTGGCTCTTTGGACTTTCGAGCTTATACAGTGGTGAATGAATCATTTAGGTTGACCGAACGACACACATCTTTTCACATCTAGGTTTATTTTGTAATTCCATTGAGTAAATCATCATTATACATGAGATGGTAGTAACGTCCTAGCATAAAATCTTATAAAGATAAAATTAAATACAATTAAATTTCATAAGACTTCATTAAAACACTGTTTATAAACTGTGATAAATTAGTGATGATTATATTATCTTCTAAATCTTTAGAAAGTTTAGAATGTACTATGAGAAATCAATATGGTTATATTCACTGCTCTAAGATTATCTTATTGTTTATTATTATACATATAATACATATATACATGTAATTATATATTTATGTATATAATTACATGGGCAACTGAAATGAAAACTAAGTAGATATGTTATATATTCTGATTGATTAATTCCTTTCACAATTTAAAATTATTAAAAAAATGAAATAGCTAGTAACTATATTTTAATGAAACATAAAACACACTTTTAAATGTAATTTTAATTAAAATAAAAATATTGAATAACTGTATCATGTAATTCAAAATGTGTTATACATTACATTTTTATTTAAAAAATTACTGTAATTTATCTGTAGTCATTCACATGTTTCTCCGTCTGCTGATTGTTTTTGTATCCAGTCTACGAAATAACTAACTTTCGTATATACACCTGAAACAACAATATTTATTCAATAGTAGTTGTGCCCACGACTACAGTCCGCGTGGAACCTAATGCAAAAAAAAACAATGACGTATAGTCCTCGTCAATTTTTTTTTCAAACTGACTATGCTATTGACCAAGTGAGATCTTTACAGCTTCAGCGAAGGCGAGCGGTTAAGGCACTTAGCCGATTTTGTTTAGATAACTAGCGCATGGTTGCACGGCACACCTCGGCTTGGGCTGTTACCGAAATCCCGAATCTGACCTAGCTAGGCAATTGAAATTGCATGATTCACAGATGCTTACATGTATGTCGAAAATATCCTAGTCATTCTTTTTGGCCGTTCTGAATATAACCAGAACTTCGAGCTTGCGCATAATATGATCAAGAATTTAATTCAAAATATAGTTAAAATAATATTATTGAAATCCAAAATTTGGCATTTATTTGAGTAGTCTCGATGTCATACATATTTATAGCTATAATTGTATTGTACACGTCTAGGTATATTTAGAGTTGTCAGTACGTTTGGAGAGGGCAGTATAACCATCTTGAAATAACTAAATACTATTGAAAATTAAAAACAATTGAAACACCAAGTTTAAATTAAAATTAATTAAAGTAGGTAGTGATGTTCACCTGGATATTTCGGATTAGCACATCCAATACCCCAAGAGACGACTCCTGTAATATGAGTAAAGGTTTTCTTAAAATTATCAATCAATGACTATTTACATGGAAAATTTTAAATTCTATAGGATTTATTAGAAAATAAACAATTTTTTATCTGACTTTAGTCTTGATTTTAGTCTATCATGTAGTGGATTTTATATTCTATTCATAATCTTGTGTTATTTGACTCTATATTGTGTAAATTTGGTGGTGTTTTAAGTAATATAGTTAAATTGTTGTGCGTAAGTGAAGTGAATGGAAAATAATACGACGGAGCATGAAATTCTGAGATGCCACAAAAACTCCTAGGAAGGTTCTAACAAGGGATCCACCATATTGTTAGAATATTGATTCACACAACGCTTAATATTGAAGTGATCGCACGACGCTTGTGATATTATTGACTACGTGACAATGGCAGTAATAATCGGAAAGATTGATTGCCATATATAAAGTTAAACAAAAGCCATAAAAACGTAGAACAGCTTCAACAGATAATAAATGTTATTAGGAAATTTATTTCAAAATTGACGAAACTAACAACTATTCGTCATAATTATACATATGCTGTACTATCAAACTGTTAGCTTTGATTATCAAAGGATAAATGGCCAAAAATCGTTAGCGTGTTAGGTAAATTATAGGTACTTGTATCAATTATCTGTGAGAAACACCCAATGTTTTAAGTATAATTTATTATTACATTATTCTATATTTTAAATTCCATATTAAGAACAAATTTTTGTTTGCATAAATATTTTACTTAACATTATCGATAATTCTAATACGATACCTGCTTGTACATATCTCCCGTCCGTTTGAAATACTAAAAATGGGCCGCCACTGTCACCCTAAAATATGGAAAGCAATTAATAAATGGCTTCTATACGACTCATAGTGATGTGTAGAATCTATTAACTTATTATGTGTATTGGAAAACTGGTTTACACTTAGCTTGTCGTGATTACTAGCGTTCGCCTAGTTACAAATGCCATACACTGATAGATGATTGGTGTTAGATTTTGAACTTACAAAGTTATTTAATCAGGCGATTCCTAGAAGTTTCCGCAAGCCAGTATACAATGGTTTTCTTACGACGCACAGTATTTCAGAATTTGAAGAATAGGAAAATATGCAAATAAAATCGAAAATTTCATTTATCTTTTTATGTATAGCATTAAAATGTATCATTCTACGAGTTTTTTCTCACGTCAATTTCGATAGTCATAAGTTACAGGGGTAAAAATATGGGACAGTGGAGTACTGTTTTTCTCTAAAATCGATCTGTTAGACACCTTTCAGTTCATATACAAAGAAAAAATTAATTGAAATCCCGTATTTGATTTTTTTGCACATAACGATCAAAGTACATTTAGGCTATTAAAGCTGTTGATTATACTCGTACAACTTGGTTATTACAGTCAAGTTTATCGAATTACTGACAAAAGTTTTGTTCCAAATTACTAGTCTAGTAATAAGCAACGTACATAAGTTTTCTTTTATATTCTTTGCTAGCAGGCCTGGCAGACGTTGTCTCGTCCTCGTTATAGAAAAATCCTTGACAAATGATATATCAAAACCTTCCTCATGAATCCCATTATTTAGCGGTGAAAACTGGATGAAAATCCGTTCCTTGATTTTTATCGCGAACAGACAGACAGACGTGGCAGAGGAGTTTGTTTTATAATATAACATGATTAAGGATAATTGTAGTTAAATATCAAAATCGTACTATTCTCTGCAAATTAAATTAAAAATTCTTCTTTTTTTATTGCCATCGAACGTATGATTTGCCTTTTTACGAACATAAACGTTTTAATAATGAAGTTGTTAGAAGTTGAAGCATATTTAGTAAAGAAGTACGATTGGCGCATGTTTGTAAAAAGAAAAACATATTTTAAAAGTATATTGGATAACAAATTTCACTAACTATAATTTTACATTTATTTATATGTTTTATAATTCTTTGTGTCTATGTATATTGCTAGCCGATATTTAAAAAAATGAAATGTCTCCTTAGGTTTGCCTGGAAGATATCGCTCTAAGCGATAAGGCCGCCTAACTGTATATATATTGTAAATTAATGTCTAATTTTGTATATTTTCAACGTGTGTGCAATAAAGAGTTTTATTATTATTAATATTAATAAACCATTAAAGAAACCTTTTAAATAGAATGTAACATATTTGAAATATTAATGAACTTACTTGGCACCCATCCTTTCCTTTAGAGAAAGCGCACATCATCATTGGTTTAAGATGTTGTGCCAATTGTGACTCCATACATTTCTCATCGGACAAAATAAGGAGACTAGCCTTCAACAAAACTTGGGAGGCAGATTTTTCTTCACCTATGCGTCCCCATCCTACTATTGTCCCGACCCTGCCTGCAAATTCTTCTCCTGTTCAAAAAGATGTGCATGGTTAAATTAATTTCAAGTTGAAAAATGAACAAAAACTCTAAACAACTTTGGATACTGTGTTGTCTATGCATTATTCCTAGGATGGTTAGCTGCCACTATCGAATTCTACAGAGATTGAAGAATGATTCAAGAAATGTAGCTGAAGAGTAATCAATAAGCTTGGGAGAGCCTGTGCTATAAGGTATGAGAAAGGTGTAGTCAGAAATATACACTGGCACACGAAGTGGTCTCCTTAAAGCTAGACATTACACGTACTAATTTACTAGGTACCAGTTCACCAAAAGACCACTACATAAAACAGCTCTCCTAGTCGCCATATATTAAAGAAGTAAGAAGAGTTAAATAAAGGGTTAAATATATTAAGGAGTTCAATAAATTATACAGGGATACTTAAGTTAGTCATACAATTGAATACATAAATAATAATTACTGGAAACTATTATATAGAACTTAATTTTTGTCTCTTCACTTCTCATTATTTTGAAAATCGGGACGGTATAAAATATTTCTACCTATTAGATAGAAATATTATAAAAAAACCTACTTTGGTAAACACGCGGTCTAAAATTAATAACGAAACTATTAGGGGGCTACATTTTTATTGAGTTATATTATGAAGAGTTTACATCATCACTTTTCGTCAAATACTTTTTCATCAACATATAACGAGTTGCTATTACTAGTCGTATTAACAGTTTCAAAGTTGATCTACAACTGATGAGATAGCTGCCTGATGTAACATATGGTAGTAACAGAGACCCAAATTTCGTAGAGACACTGCAACCCAAGAATAACAATAAATATTTTCTAAATAATAGCAAGGCGGCTGTTTACAAACCTATGTTGGAAATTTCAACACTTTGGAGCTTTACTTGAATGGTGCCCTTTGTGAACTGATAATATTAACAGCCTGGCCGCGACTACGTTCGCGTGGAATATTTACTTTGTGCTAATGCTAACACGCAGCGGAAGCTCTCAAGAGGAAAAAAACCCCGATTTTTAGGCATTCTTCATTGGTTCTCCGCTACTATTGGTCTTAGCGAGATGATATATATTTTATAACCATCCTCGATAAATGAGCTATATAATGTCTTTGAAATCGCACCAGTAGTTCCCGAGATTACCCTACAACGTCACAAACTCACAAACTATACCTCTTTATAATATTAGTATAGATTATACTGATAACTCTTACTGTAAATATTTATGGATTTTAAAGTACACAAATCAAATAACACTAATTTGTATATAGTAAGAAACTTTTCATTATTACGAATGAAATTATATAGAGTTTACATTGTACTTTAATCTCTTTACCATAATCCTATTTCAGATTTGAAATATACTTACCTGGTTTCGGTAAGCATATAGGCATAATGGTATTGCTGAATACGACGGGTTGGTTCAATGTGGCCACAGCTATGTCGTTTTCATCTCGAACCGCAGTAGATGAAAACTTTTCATGAATCACTGCTTTGGAAATGCTACGTTCTTCCACATTCCTTAAATCTTCGAAAGTGTCCAAGCCTATAAGTACCTTCATTGAGTTGATGTCATCCCTTAAAACAAATATTCAAATAAATTATTCAACGTTTTTATTTTTATTAATTTCAGTATTCTATTACTTTTTCTGTTTCAATTTCTTTGTTTTTTGTATTATTATGTTAAATCTTTAAATATGTAAAATAGTTTAATTTTAACTTTTATGAATATTTAATTAAGTGTTGGAGTATGCCGTGGTTGTCTCTAAATATGACTACATTTATAATTAATCATAATAGTCCTACTTTTTATATATTTGCTAGTGTATTGTCATGTTGAGGACCCTAAAATAAATAAATAAACGTGACTATATTTTTTTTTAACTTTATTTATGGCAATCAATCTTTCCGATTATTACTGCCATTAATTATCACGTAGTCAATAATATCACAAGCTTCGTGTGATCATTCCAATATTAAGCAACGTGTGAATCCATATTCTAACAAGATGGTGGATCCCTTGCTAGAACCTTCCAGGGAGTTTTTGTGGCATCTCAGAATTTCATGCTTCGTGTTATTATTTTCCATTCACTTCACTTATGCATATAAACTAACTATATTACGTAAAACACCACCAAATTTACACAATATATAGTCAAATAACACAAGATTATGAATAAAATATAAAATCCACTACATGACAGACTAAAATCCCGCCAAAAACTCCAACGTGACTATTTATTCAACAACTTAATGACAATTGTAACTTACGTCAAATAATTTTATGGCTGAACAAATCCTATAAGACATAGTGTAGATACTTATATTAAGTTTCTGTGAGTTTAACAAAATATAATGTACAAGCGTACATTACGAGTTAAACCCACTTTATCAGGTAATGGTAGAATATTTGTATTATCGAAGTAGTAAATAACTTTATGAAGAAAAGTAAAATGAACTAGCAGATGAGGTGCATAATTAGGCGTATAGTTATGGAGATTGTTGAAATCGTTGATAAATAAATGTACGTTTACACATTTCACGTAAAGCAGACAACAACAATTAAATTATAAAATTAATATTCGAGCTGATTGTAATTCTAGAAGGTAGGAATGTCAATACACGGGCATCTAAAGAATAACTGAAGACTAGAGTTAATGTAAACGATATGACACAACATTGTCATTAAAGAAACGCGCTTCAAAGTTTGGATATTGGCTAGATTTTAGTTAATAAATTCATACTTCCGTTTATTTTCATCTCAGAACCCATTTGCGCTTACTCTGTAAGAGCAGGATACGTATATGGTTATAAAACTTTAATTTAGGTCATAAAATTAAAAAGATCTTCCTTATAACCTTCATTCACTCTTCGATTTTCGAAGTGAACAAATTTACTATAAAGAATATAATCAGGCTTATTTTCTTTATGTACAAAGTAGGTAGTGAACAGTGTATAATGCCCAAAACATTGAATAGGTCATTGTTTTTTCTCGATTAATAATTTATTTCATAATAAATATTTGTTGAAAAAAACAGAACTAATTATTTTAATTTAAATCGCCACGTTTAATATTCTGTTTATATATTTGTTCAATTCGAAACAATATTTCCGATATCACAGAAATTAAAATAAGATTGTTCTTTACAAGCCCATAGCTTAATATTTGGTAGAAGAACAATTACAGGCGGAATATGATCAGATGAAATGCTCCCGCATTTCTAATATAATAAAATAGTACCTGGGCGACCGAGCCTAGCTCGGTTCTTTAAAAAAACATTTTTAAATTAAAATAAACTGTTAGGTTTGCCTCATAAAAATTAAAAAAAATACATAAAATTACAAAAAAATATATATATAAAAAAAAATTATCTATTCTGCTGTCACTCGCATTCGAACTGAGGTTACACGGATTTTCGAAGCAACCGATTTCCATCTCAGCTATTATGTTATTGTTTATGTTTTGACGGTGCCGGCGAGATTTACCTTTATATTCTAGCCATATTTTTTCATTGCTTGAAAACTCAGTTAAAAAAGTTTTCTATGGATAACATCTAGCTAGATTGATTTATCGTCCCCGAAACTACCTACATACTAAGTTTCAAGATAATAGATGACGCCGTTCCCGAGATCCTGAATATATACAAATATAAAAATATACAAGAATTGCTCGTTTAAAGGTATTATATATAGAAGATAAGAAATATTAAACTAAGAAATAATGTGCAAACTAATAAGTCTTTGCCTAGCAATATTTTTTTGTGTACATTCTTGTTACTAATCAGTGGGCGTAATTGATTACGCTATAGTTTTTAATATCTGTGTAGTTCGTTGCCTTGCATAAAGAGTAAACTTGAAAAGTAAAACGTTATCTTAATACGAAATTTCATGCAAATAAATCGAATCGTTTATTGTAAATTGAATTAATGTTAATACTTTTTTTATATTATAGGAAGCAAACAAACATGTGGGTCACCCGATGCTACGTGATCACCACTATCCATAGATACTTGTAATACCAAAGGAGTCGCAATTATGTTGCCAACCTGTATTTGGAGGATGGGTAGAGGAAAGCATCCGATCCTCTCATTGACCGCAAGAAACGCAACAATTTAAGCACTGTTAATTCACATCGGTGTTTCTGTAAGAGTGTGGTACTACCCCGGGCGAACAATCGACTATTTTACCCCAGGTTCCTTATATAATTTCAATATACTTAAAACGTATATAAAATTTACTAACAATGTAAAGCAACACGTATAGTGTTTGAAGGAACTAATTTTATTCTTTATGATTATAGAACTTGAGCTAATAGTTGTCTTCTTTTTAAATGATTGAATTTTTAATGTGGTAATGTCTAATAAATCGACGGACACCGACTGCACGCACAAAAAAGTGTCACGGTCCTCCTGAGCCAAGCGTGCAAACAAGAGCGCGGAACAAGCGATAGAGTGGCGATCAGCCTAAGCGTTCAGCTTCTGATGAATTTATCTCTCTTCCACTCCATCGGCCGATGCGTCCGAGTCGTCGTGAAAATTATCTACCTTAAACCGGTTTTACAAACAACACTTTTTGGTATAAGGATTTCCTAAAAATACTGCTTACCATTTGAAGCAATGCCCAGCGCTGAGCACATGTTTGTTAGTTATGATTGCTGCTCCACAGTGTATACGTTCGTTTTTCAATATGGCCACAGTCCACGGAAAGGAATGGGGCTCTGCTCTACGACCTCCTACTATCCTCGTTGATACTATCTCATCAGACGGTTTACCACAATCTGTATGCACATATTAAAAAACTTAACGTTCTCTGCGAATCTAGTTAACGGAATTCACAATTTATTACAATTACTTACGACATTGGAATCCATGCACGAACAGCACCTGCGAAATAACTTATTAATTATTAGTTATTTTTTATAATTTTATTGTTGAATGTTTTCATTCTATAGTAAATTTTCTTCATTATACCACAATAAATAGGAACAAGTCATATGAATTTATTTTATTTAAAGAAACAATTCAAATATGAAGCACTCGTTCTAATTTTTTTTTTTTTTAATAATTATTATCCTACTTGATTTTATTTTTATGCTCTAATATATATGTACAATAACAAAAGCCTATTACAATTCAGAATAACATACGTTCATATTAACGTAAGTATTTCAGAAATTAATCACTATTTTCGAAGATTATATCTCCTGGAAACATCCTCGTTATAATATATATGATAGCTTGTAAAAACATCATTAAGTAAGATGTGGATCATCCAACGTATTATCGGAATCTTGATTTAAAACATTCAAATGAACTAACTTCAAACGTTTAAAATTAATTAACAACTATCAACCCTCATTACTCAATTACCAATGTCTACACACTTCATTATGGAACTTTATTACCTCTTGCGTGTTAATCAATTAAATTTTCCACATACAAACCTGAGTGCTGCCAATAAAATATAATACATTGAATATATAAAACATTTTATAGATTATATAAAACACTGCACTCACTTATAGCAACGGTCACGTTACTGCAACCACACACTCTTGCTCATTTACACTTCAGAGTTGAGACGTGGAAATTACGCATGCAATAATATCCTTGTAAACTCACTGCGAGTTATAAATTTTATTTTGGACATAATAGAACGATAAATTACGTCTGACATGATTAGTAGTTGTATATGCAAAATTACTTATAGTTATGCCTAACAAATCCAACAACGCACCGCGTATTTCATTTTCTGATAACCATTTGAAATGTGTATTCTGTATTGAAATTTGTATTCGCCAAGCTAAATCGCTTATCGTTTTTACGTTACTTCTCATGTAAGAATATTATTTTTTGAGATATTTTCTTATGTATAGTTCGTTCTCGATGTAGTGTGATTTTTCTTTGCAAATAACGCTCAATTGTATATTTTTTTAAAGTGAAAGCTTCTTTAGTCACGTTGAGTGGTATTTTGGCAGGAGATAAGCTTATAATTTGGCGTCATGACACACTACGTAACCATGACCGGCTGTATTGCACTTGCGCGATTTGCGTCCGCGTAGTTTAAGGACCTGTAGACATGCAATATTGATATCTTTTATCATTATATATTTGAGTGATTTATAGATTATATAAAAACATATTATTAGGAATATTTTTGAAACATTTATTGATTAATAAAAACAGAACTGGCCTAAATTAATAATAAAATACATAAACTGTTAAGAATCAATTCTAACAATGAATCACTTTTTAAATACCCGACACGAGTTTGGACAGAGCTACTGCACCGACTGCCACCAAAAGAGTATGTCAACACTTTTTTTTCTCGAACCTTCACAGCTTCACCGGACTAATGTATGTCAACACGACAACCGCCGCTCCTTTTATGGGCCGTTCGCAGTATAACTATCTGACATTAAAACATAACATCGAGTGGTTAAAAATATATAATTATTGCTCCAGTGCCATTCGATATGAAAACCACACTAATGTTAATAATCTCAAAAATCGGGTGAGTGCCTTAAGCGCTCGCTTTAGTAGTCCGGTGAAGCTGTTAGGACCTTGCTCGGTCAAAAGCGTAGTCAGTTCGAGAAAAAAAAAATACTTGACTGAAACTAGGATCCGAAAATGATGAGAAAATAAAACCCTATATATAACCTAAAAAATGTCGATCGCAAATGCGCTTTCCACTAACATAAATACTAGAAATGTTGCGTGCAAATAAAAGCGTCAAAAATTGCGTGCCTGCCGCAAGTGAAGTTTGTAGAGTATTTCGTGCCCTTTTTTCTTTGTACGCCATGCGGCCGTATCATTATCGACTCCGATTTTCGGGAATTGGATAACAGCCCAAGTCAAGTTGTGCCGTGCACCCATGCGCTTGTTACCTAAACAAAATCGACTGAGTGCCTTAAGCGCTCGCCTTAGTAGCCCGGTGAAGCTGTTAAGACCTTGCTAGGTCAATAGTGTAGTCAGTTCGAAAAAAAAAGTTAATAATTTCAAAAACTTCACTTCTGTCGGCACTTCACTTCTGTTATGATTACTTCGAATTTTTTGTTTAACACCCTGTATCTGATAATAGGCAGTAATAATAACGGCGAACATAATGAGATAGTGCCTGGGCGACCGAGCCTAGCTCGGTTCTTTAAAAAACATTTTTAAATTAAAATAAACTGATAGGTTTGCTTTTTTTTTCGAAATGTCTACGCTATTGACCCAGCAAGGTCTTAACAGCTTCACCGGACTACTTTGATAGGTTTGCCTTATAAGGTTAACATTTAAGAAAATAAAATAAAAATATATCTCTTCTGCTGTCACTCGTATTCGACCTGGAGTTGAACGGATTGTCGAAGCAACCGATTTCCATCTGAGCTATTTTTGTTTTGACAACGACTGCGAAATTTACCTTTATATTCTAACTATATATTGTCATTACCTGAAAACTCCGTTAAAAAGTTTTCTATGAATAAAATCTAGCTAGAACGATTTATCGCCCCCGAAACTATTTTTTTTTATAGAAGCACGACAAAGTGACTGCACTAGGCCTGATGTTAAGCATAGTACAATCCAAAAACATCGGCAACCACCGAGTGACAGATTATCCATCGCCGGTCGCCGCTGTCATGCCGACCATAATGACGAAAGTCGCCCGGTACTGGATATGCACAGGCTGATCCCGAAACGCGACGTGCAGAAGCGAGTCACTATGACGGGCTTTTTCGCCATATGCATGGTGGTTGCGACCCAGTCGGGCTGTAATTTGTAAAACCCTACCACCCCGCTCTCGCCATTGCCTCGTTCGTTGATCAGCAGGGTGCACCACGTGCAGGTGAGGTTGGCTTGGGTGTCTCAAGTCTTAAGATGTTATTCGACACCCCTTACACCCCAAAACTACCTACATACTAAGTTTTCCGAGATTCTGAATATATTCAATATAAAAATATACAAGAATTGCTCGTTTAAAGGTATTAAATAGATAGATATCATCGATAAAAAAGTGCTCGCTGTCTGGCATGCTTACTGCGCTACAAACTAAAGGACAGTTACTATGGCCCAATTATCGATAGGCATATAGTGGTTCTGAATATTTACCACACCACCTGTTTAGTACACAAAAGAAATAAAAAAATTGGGATAAACGATTTTCAGCCGTTTTGTTGGGTATAAAAAATGGCAAAAGGTCAATCAAATAGGTAACACAAACTATATCTACAATCTACGGAAAATGCCTATCACGTGGTCATAGTTATATCGATACGTTCATTAATTGTACCTCAAATTAAAATGAAATCTCGAAATAACTAGATTTTCTTTATATAATTACACAATTATAAAACAAAGCCCTCTGCTACACCTATCTATCGTCCTCTGTCTGTTCGCGATAAAGTCAAAAACTACTGAACGGATTTGTATGCGGTTTTCACCAGTGAATGAAGTGATTCATGAGGAACGTTTTAGTATATAATTTGTCACGGATTTTTTTATTATCAGGACGGAACAACGTTCGCCGGGCCTACTAGTAAGTTATAAAACACATGATACTAGCATCTACCTCCGCACTTATCTTTTAAGCAGCAATTACTTTCGCGTCGTTATTTTTCTAAAATATTTTTATACGCTACCAAATTTTCGAATGATATTCCCGTGTACCAAATTTGTGCACCTTTTGTTCAATTTGTTTCCAACTATACATATAGTATCAGTTATCAATTTAATAAGCATTTTAGATATCTTGATGATTGAATTCTATCAAAATCGCCCCTCATCATGGACATAGAGATATATAAATCAAAATACTATGCTATGGAATAATGTTGTACAGCCAATTAAAAACATGAAATAGGAAACAAGTCAATTCCTAATAGTAAATTGTAGTAGGTCAAGTTACAGTCATATAATATGTACGCATAATGTTAATCGGTGTCTAAAAAGAAAAATAAACAAGAATATTTCTTAGCAAATAAATAAATATTATTTGACTTAACGTATATCAAGTCAGGGTTTAGGTATTTAACATTACAACGGTAGTAATGAAATACGACAATTGTTTATTTCTTTATTTCAACTTAAAATTAAGTGCATAGTTTAAGTCATTTTATACACAGTACACACCGTCTCTTGACTGTTGTTTAATCCAGGAAATATACTTCGATACGACTGTATAGACACCTGTAAACAATAACATTTTATTATTATAGTTCGAAGTAATCTTAAAATTACTGGCTTTCAAGGTATTTAGGCTTAGACATATAAATAACATATACCAGGTGAAAGGTAGGCACTCGCAATATTTTAGGATATAACACTTCTTGGTCACATTTAACTTATAAATAATAAAATACTAATAAACAAGTAATAAAACCTAAGTTAAAGTTTAATCTAAGAGTTTCAAAAGCGTGTAAATAAAATAAGGCCAAAAGCAACAATGGGCGACCCAGAATTAATAATTTTCTATATTAAGACAGGTTTTTTTTTTCGAAATGACTACGCTATTGACCCAGCAAGGCACTTAGCCGATTTTATTTTGGCAACCAGCTCAAGGGTGCACGGCACATCTCGGCTTGGCTGTTGCCTGTTGCATGCAAAATCACGACCTATCTTAGCTAACCTAGCTAACTATTCATATATGTATGAGTTGTTGAAACGTATATGTGTACCAAGCATACACGCCTCAACAACTCCTCCATATATTTATTATCGGAAAATTGAGAGTTTTTCAGTTCGATAAGGGAAAAAAGTAAACCCTTCCACTTTCATGTGTAAGCGTGTAGGCGTGCACGTGTGTGGGGGTGATCGTGTAGTGTTGTAGTGGTGATGTATATTTGTGTGTCACCGTATCGCGCAAGCAACACACTCAAGGGTTCCCTAGCGAGGGATCGAACCTAGGCCTGAGCCGCTGCCGTGGGAGGCCTAATCGGGTTAGTAAGACAGGCAATAAACCCTCTTGTTTTGTTCCTGACGATCCCTTTCAAATAAAAGTGAAATCACCCATCAATGACACTGCCACATGACGTGTAGAGGATTCTGTATAATTTTTGTATTTTTATACACAATTAGGTCTAATATTAAGCACCTATTTTTTTAATTGATTTAGGACGAGAATCGAGTGCAGAGTATGCTTCAGAAATATTGCTACTGTCTAAACAGTCGTCTGGTATAAATAAAATGACGGAAGTCTGCCGTTGTACGCCGATCACATAAAAACTACTAAATAGGTTTCCATCAACAACAGGCAAGTAAACAAAGTCACGGTGATTAGCTAGGATTCGAAGTCAACTGACAAATATAATAATAAACATATCTTTTTCCTTCTGTGAGTGTTAATCTGAAACTAGTGTATATATATAAGCTTCATATTCTAAGAGAATCGCTAAGCTTTAATAAATAAATGCCAACAGCTTAAGAACCAAATAAAGAAACTTGAACATGCAAATTAATAATGCATTTCAATTTAAAATATATTTTTTTAAATATTAGATCTTTTAATACTCCATTAGCTTTTGGTAATATCATCATTTAGGGTAATCGAGAAGTAGCTTTTATGCAAACATTTGATTTATCTAACTTATTATGAGTACACAACATGCAATATAAATGTAATCAAAATTCTGTCTACAGTAATTCAAATCTTCCGTAATTATTGCCATAAATCCATTAGAATGTTTATAAAGTTATATTATGTGTTTTATTTTCAGAATGAGCTGTCAATAACGTTTCTCGTGAAAGTTTATAGTCCTATATTTTGGCCGATTTTAAAAGTAGACCAATCATAAGTTGACCAATTAACTCGTTTTTACGACCAATTGAGCTCGTGTTGTTATCTCCTAACACAGATTAAATTAATAAATACCTGGATAATCTGGCATTGCACAGTCGATGCCCCAGGACACAATACCTGTAATATTATTAATAAATCGTTGAATCTTCATAATTAAAATTTTAAGTCTTAGTGACGAAAAACACATAACTTACCTATTATTATTGTCTAAAGTTCTCTTATTCTTATTATTGTCGACGGGAAATGTCATTGGGCACACTACTCCTAATATTTTGACATGTATAATGCTAGCGGCCCACCCCGGCTTTACATAAGTCTAATGTACTGTTGTGACTCATCATTGTTTAAAAGATTCGGATGAATTTTTAAATGTTATAGTTTATGCAGTTCAACAAAGTAATAGAAGCTCCATAAGAATGCCACAAATAATCTTTTATATATATCATAGGAGGCAAAAAAACAGGCGGGTCATTTGATGTCAAGTGATCACCGCCGTCCATAGACACTTGCAACAGCAGGGGAGTCGCAAGTGCGTATCAGCCTGTGTATTGTGGGAGGGGGGAAAAGAGAGAGAGGATGGGAGGTCCTCCGGCGCTCTTACGGATCGAACGAATTCAACAATGCAAACACTGCTACTTCACATCAGTTTTCTGTGAGAGGCTGGTAGTATCTTATAAACTTCATTACAGATGTGAATTACTCTTGGTCACCTATTTGTATGATTTTATTTTTGGTACACGAAAGATAAGAGTTAAATATATATGTATTCTTAAAAATTTTGTAATGTAAGTAGTAGGTATGGAATCGAAAAATAATTTACATATTATATCGCTACAACATTATTATGTTGATTTGGCGTAACACATATTATTTGTTCAATATATCAATAGTTGTAGGATATAATTAGATAACGAATATTCATGTTTTCTTCAAGGTAGATTCAATTTCGATTAAGATTCTTGAATTAATTAAAATATGAATATATTGGAAAATTACAAAATTGTAAACTTACCAACTTGATACCATTTTTTATTGTGTGTCCTCTTGTGTGTGGAAAATAAGGGTCCTCCGCTGTCTCCCTAAACAAATATCTTCGAATTAGTTTGCAGACAGAAGCGGTTTACAAGTAAATTATATAAGATGGCTGGTTTTAATACACCACTTATTGTAGTGTAAAATAAGGAATTAAAAATACCTTACATGGTATCTACTCGAGGTTATAAGAGGATACTTTCTAGAAATGATTATAATGACTTCTTCAAACAACTCCAAACAGTTGATCAGAATTATTCTGTTATAATTAAACAACGGAACGTATTTAATTATGAAATTAATTTATTATGTATGAAATAATATAATACGAATGAGAAATTTAGTACCGTGTAGTCATTTTATGAAAAGAAAAGTAAACAATGTATTTAAGTAAAAAATTGAACGCTCCGGCACGGGATATTGTGGATTACAACCTAAAAATGGCCATAAAGAATGGAAATGCAAGCGCTATAAAACAATAACGTCATTAAACCAAAAATAGTTAATAATAATTGAACAGTTAATTAATATTTTATTAATTTGCTTAATAAAAAAATACGCTCAGGGATACGATTTTTACGTATACAAAATACTACACGTAAGCAAAAAAAAGGTGCGGAACAAGAGTCAGCAGAATAAAATAACAAAAAAAAAAAAGAAATTGAAATGAAATTAAAAATACTCTTTTTTTCTTATATAGTAACAGCAAGAAAGTCTTTTGTATTTTCTCCGATAGAATATGGACTTTCATGTGGATTTCAAATGAGAGATAATGATTCTGTTTGACTTTGAATGTGAGCTATGTATAATAACTATAAACTTTTGTACTGTGAAAATCCTTTGCGATCCAAAGCACGAAACCAAGCCGCGATAGCATTCCATTCTACAGATTTTAATGTGATCGTTAAAATTAAGTCTGGCGTCATACAAAACTCCGTGATCTAATGTAATATTTTGTAGTAGTTATAGAAGACCTTAATTACAATATCACGCAAAACTTTATTTCAATGCGGCAACTGCATACAATTTTGCTATTGCTAATTAATTTGTGTATATATTGTCCTACGATTTCGTCTGCGTGATTGATTGTCCATATTTTCAGAATAAAATATAGCCTAAAACATGGTCTAGCTCCTGACTATGTCTATATAAAATCTGATTCAAAGACTCAGTCACGATAATTTAACGAAAATATGAGATTTCTTTTCCATTCACCATAGACATGAAACCTCAAATTATTCATACTAATTATTATACCAGTCCGGAGATAGTTTTCTTATTAATTGAGAAAAAATGTAAGCTATTTATGAATATCATCAGGTATGTTGACAGGAGCTAAGTAGAAATGAGAAAACTATAATGTTAAAGATTAAACACAATACACTATCATTTTTGGTTAATAATCCAGATAAAATATGTAAAAATTGTCACATCAACAAAATCACGTGCACTGTTGTTTTTTTCGAACTGACTCCGCTATTGACCCAGCAAAGTCTTAACAGCTTCACCGGACCACCAAGGCGAGCGTTTAAGGCACTCAGCCTATTTTATTTGACAGCTAGCTCAAGGGTGCACGGCACACCTCGGCTTGGACTGTTGCCTGATACTTGCATTTCGCGACCTATCTGAGATAAATTAAGCTAACTATCCATACATATATGAGTTGTCGAAACATATATGTGTACCAGGCATACATACCTCAACAACGTATCGGATAGTTTTCTAAACTATTTCAGTTTGATAAGAGGAAAAAATAAATAAAACCCTTCCACTTTCATGTGTAAACATGTATGCGTGCACGTGTATGGAGGTGAATGTGTACTGTTGTTGCAGTGATGTAAAATTTTGTGTCACTTTATCGCGCGAGCAGCGCAATCAAGGACTCCACGCCGAGGGAACGAACCTAGGCTTGAGCCGCTGCCGAGGGGGCCTAATCTGGTGGTCACATGAACTAGATAGTTATGTATTATTCAAGTAAACAAAAATACAGTTACCTGGCAAGCATCTTTGCCGCGACTGTAAGCACACATCATCGTATCGGCTACCAAATTATCCTTATATATCGATGATTTTCCACATTTTTCTGGTGCAACTATCATTACTTTTGTCTCTAGCAAATATCTAGATGACGTGAGAGCTCCTTGTCTTGTTTTACCCCATCCAGCAACAGTCATTGGTAAACCGTCGAAATCCATATCTTAAAAAAAAACAGATTATTCAATTTTACAAATGAATGATAAGTAATAATAATGAAATCTGGAGAGAGGTTATATTTATACAAAACTAGTATTTACCCGCAGCTTCGTTCGAGTTAATATAGATTTGTAATATCCCTCGGGAAGAGTACTTTTCTTTTAAAGAAAGATACTCTATGCTCTTTTTAAAGCGTAGCAAATAAACCCATATTCCCATGTATAATATTATTAATAGTTTATTATAAATAAATTTAATAAATATCCTTTATTTCGTGTCACCACTTACCATTTATAATTAAAAAAAACATATCTTTGGAGATGGTACCTTGTCATTTTATTCAAAATTAGCTATGCTCGCGGCTTTGCACACATTTTTTTGTTATTTTTTGATTTTACTACATATTTTAGGTAATATATAGTTGAATTATATCAAAATAAATATTGTACAAATCTCTTATCAAATTTGTACTAATATGTAAATCTGAATAGTTTGTTTGTTTATTTGTTTGTTTGTATGGCTGAACGTGCTAATCTCAAGAACTATGTAAGATATACCAATGCTCATCTTTTATGTATATAAGTTATATAGAAAAAGTTGTCAATATTAATTTTGTGATTAGATAGCTGCACTACTTTTTCTCTCTACTCTACTTTTACGCTCTACTACCACTTCTTTACTACTAATTTATTATCTTAACAATATGTGTTATCTGTAATGGAAAAAATATAGGCTGATGCCTATATGTGATCACCGCTTACCCCACTTTTCTATGCCAAAGAAAATATATCGAGGTGCTCTTAAAAACCGTAGTTTTTTTAACTTTAATAAACGTTTATTAAACGAAGCCATAGTAATAATATTTAGATAAGGACCAAGTGTCTTGAAGTAAAACAAAAAATAATTCAGTGATGCGTGCACACCCGCAGACTTATTTTTTATCATTTCATAGCATAAAACAAAGTCCTTAGCCACGTTTGTTTGTCTGTTTGTGTGTTTGCGATAAACTGAGAAACTACTGAACGAGTTTTCATTCCGCTTTTACTAGTAGATACAGTGATTCATGAGGAATGATTAGATATATAGTTTCTTAATAACAGGGCGGTACAACATCCGCCGGACCCACTAGCTTGTATGAAAAGAAGATTACTCAATATGCACATATATAATAATTAATTTTACCTTCACTTGGTAAGCATATCGGCCGAACTATATCAGAGAATTTCAATTTATTGTCCAGCGTTAAAACTGCTATATCATTGATGTCTCTCACGGCGTTCGACGTAAAGCTCGGATGCTTCACTCCATTAGACACGTGTCGTACCAAATAGGAGTTATCTAGCCGATCATGCATACCCACGTGCACTGATAGATCATTATAATGTACTCTGTAAATCATAAAAATATCAAAACTTCACTAGGCATTGAATGCAAAACTCTTCCCGAAAGAAGGGTAAACCATATGTCACCATATTTTTCTATTTCTGCCCTCAAGGTAGTAATGAGAAAATATTAATGTAAAAATTATTACGGGTGATAGGTTTTTAAGCTTAGTTTACTAAGGTCACTACTAGGGGATTTCTGTCCACTTCGTTGGACATTGGAAAATAACAGCAAAGAGTCAAAAAATAATTAACCTGGTCCTATGCCGATACGTTCAGTAATTTAAACGTAATAGAACTTAAAAAGAACTGTGTCTATCTAATATATATGTAATATTAAAAATCTTCTATCACTATTCAAAGACTTATGAACTTTCCAACTGATTATATTATTGAACAAAAATTAGTTAGTAACCGTAATTTTTAATAGCGAACTAAATATAGTACAGCTCTATTCATAATCACGCTAATCTTTCCATTGCTATATTCCTATATTCGTTTATTTATTTGTAACACTTTAAGAGATTTAGGGTCATTTGCACCAACATTTAAGTGTATGTTTACCCTTAAGTTTATTGTAATCGAATCAAAATGTATAGAATTGTCGGCCATAACTCTTGATTTTGGTATGAGACGTCTAAAGAGTTTATAAATGAATTAGCATCTGCCCGCGAACACAACCTCGTTTTAAGCATAATTATTTTTAACATGTTATTTCACTTTATATTATTAAAACACTTAGTGATTTTTAAAACTATTAATTATCATTTACATACGCTATCAATCTTGTAATGAAATACTTCTAGTGAACAATTAATTATGAAAATCAATTGAGATTATATATTTTTTTTACGAAATGTAATAAAAAATTTCGTAACTTTTTACTGTCTACAAATATCTTAATTATTAATAATTCTTATATACAATATTTCATCAAAATCGGTTAAACCATTTTCGAGGAAATACCAGACATACAAACAGCCACACACTCCGACAACATTTTTTGGTAGGTCGCGTTTGTAATAGATATCCATATCAAAATTTTCCAAAAAATTTAACTTAACAAACAGGACTTAAGATTTATGAATATAGATATTTATGATGACGCCACTCAAACTTTTTGAAATGCATATAAAAAAAATAATCCGCAATTCAGTGTCAACGTGAATTCGTTACCAATATATCTATACTAATATTATAAAGAGGTAAAGTTTATGAGCTTGTGACGTTGTGATGTTGTGACGTTTTAGGGGGTAATCTCAGGAACTACTGGTCCGATTTGAATAATTCTTTCAGTGTTATATAGATCATTCATCGAGAATGGTTATAGGATATATATCATTATGCTAAGACCAATAGAAGCGGAGCACCGATGAAAAATGTTTCAAAATCGGGATGTTTTTTTCCTTTTGAAAACTGCTGCGTGTTAGTGTTAGTGTATTTATTCCACGCGAACAAAGTCGCGGGCAGAGGCTAGTCCAATATAAAGAAAAAGGTTAATGATTCAACTATTTCTAACAAGTGAATATATCATTGTTTCAATTACACTCATTGAACTTTTTAATTACGTAACCTATTCACCTACTTCTAAAGCAATCAAATTTTATTACAATACCTGACCTTTAGTGTGCAATATATGTAAATATTTTTAGTTAACATCCGTTTTACTAAACTGTGACTTCCATTGAAGACTTTAGATGTTATTTTAATTTTATTTATAACATCACTGAATTCTTTGTATATTGTATACTAGCTTCTGCCCGCGACTTCGTTCGCGTGGAATAGTTACTTTAGGCTAACGTTAGCACGCAACGGACACTCTCAGAAGAAAGAAAAAAGAATTTTCAAGCATTTTTCATTGGTTCTCCGCGCCTATTGGTCCTAGCGTGATAATACTAATAAGTATAATATAATAATAATAATAAGTAATAATAATTACTTATATATCCTCCTTCGATATATGAGCTATGTAACACTGTTAGAATTTTTAAAATCAAACCAATAGTTCCTGAGATCAGCGCGTTCAACCTAATAAACAAACAAACCCTCCAGCTTTAGAATGTTAGTTTTTTTTTTTATCGAACTGACTATGCTATTGACATAGCAATGCCTTAACAGCTTCACCGGACTACGAATATTAGTATAGATAACTCTTGTCTCGTACTTAACTCCAGTCGTTATTCAAATTACAAAAATTTTTGATAGCGAGTACCGATTTTAATGAAACAAAAAATTAGTTACTCCTGAGGATATTCTTTATGAGATTTTATTAGAAACTCAGTACTTTAGCAGTGATGCGTGGTTATACAAACAGACAGACAGATAGACATTTCTAAAATTATTGATATGTATTCTATTACTTATTTCGAGACAGCTGTAACAATTTTTTTCATGAAAATCGAAAAGTACATACACTTTAGATTTACATTATTGTTATATGCATAAATGTATGTTACTATTAATTATTAGAAACCTATCGGCAATATATGGAAAAGAGTAAATGTAGGGGCCCACCCAAAAGTAATGCAATGTCCAGCGGTAAGAATATGAAGATCGGTTATAATAGCACCGCCGCAATGCAGTTTTGGTCCCAGCATCAGCGACACCAGCCATGGATACTGATGTGGCTGAACTGTCGTACCGCCAACGATACGCCGATTTTTTCCAGCAATACCGCATTCTGAAACAATAAGCGTTTAAATTTAGTTAACCTTACTAATATTAAAGAAACAATTTTGGCATTTGGATTGTTTATTGAAGCAGAACCTTTTTGGACAGTTCTGTGAGTATAACTTCAAGGTCTCTTGATATGCAACGTTTTAGACGGAAAATAGGTATAATCGTGCCTTTTTTGTGGAGGCACACTGGAGCACGCAGTGTTCTTAAAGGGAATTAAAAATACCATAAAAACTGAAAAAATTAAGGAATTTGAAAATTTGGTAACCTTTACAAAAATTTTTGGATTTTTTTTAATAGGTTATATTTATCCAAATACAAAATGTAGTCTATGTTTCTGAACAGTTACCGCGTTATTTCTATAGTAGATAGAGATCGGTCGTAGAGCACGAAAAATATTAAAGTCTTAATTTTAAAAATTAAACGCTATTCTATTTCTCTAATGAAAAGTAATTGAATATAATAACAGCACTTTTAGATTGGGCTTATAGTTTAGGAGTAAATAGAATAAAACTGTTTTCAATGTACGAGAAACAACTTAAAACTATGAATATCTCGTAATTTGCATTGGTCTTTGTTAGATGCAATATCGTATTTTTTTAACTATTTAAAATCGATATCTTGATTATAAAAATTATTAAGGCTCATTCGACAATACTGCCGCCGTGAGGAAAAAAGGTGCACATAATTAAAACACAAATAAAATCAAACAAGAGTAAGACTTACTCGTTTTAGTAGATATATATATATACGTATACGGTAATCGTATATATATAATCAATACATTTATTCATATTATATATAACTCATACAATGCGGCAAATATTTTCGCCTCCAACTACCAAGGTAGGGAGTCGGCAAGCACACAAGCCGCCGCTGAGGCCCTGACCGCCCTGTGCGCTACCATGCGCTGCTCGCTGCACAACACCCGCACGTTGCTGGCACGGAGTGGCTCTACCGCCTACATTACTTTATTCTTCGTTCTAAATATATTCAAAACTTAATATTGAAAAAAAAAATGGTAGTTGTGCCGCTTTTCCTTTTGGATAACAGAATATAATTCTACAATATATTTCAGAAATACGCTTACCGCATGATATATTAACTCTTTGTCCTTCTACCTGTAAAGTTATGATCACAAGAATGAAAGAGAAATTTAGTAATCTGTTATGAAGTAATATCTTAAAAACTCTACTAACAAATCTGTTTACCAAATGTAATAAGAACCATATCTGCATTATTTTATGGCAGTACATAATGTATCGTAAGCAGTTGAGAGTAAGGACATCGTAAAGAACATGATTACAATGATTTATTCACGCAATAAAACATGCATAGTGGTATGGTTTTAATTAATTTTTTTTTGCATTAACGTAGAGTTACATATTGTTAGAATTTTTAATTAAAATTATCGTCTATCGAATTCTGCGGTTATTTTAGATCCAAACGTAAATATAAGAACTAAAATTTTATAAAATGCTTTATTATTACGAGAATATTTGTATATAAATCTCAAGAATACTTTCTATTATTATACAGTTTGTGTAAAACTGGAAAACACCAAAACTATTGGTTCAATTAAAAAATACATTAGATTAGTGGGAACTGTTAGTAAATCAAGAAGGTCCAAATACTACCAGATGGGGTAGCACTTGTACTTGCGTTCCATGGACAAGAATTAAGTAAAAAAAAAAGTTTGTGTGTATATTTAATACAAAGAAATACAAACAACAAATACAAAGAAACAAAATGTTGACTATAGCTAACTTTACGGTTGTAGGTTTTTCGTGACGGCGTGCGCGCGCATCGTAATAACTTCAGGGTGTCAGTTTCTCGTGACGGTGTGCACGCGCATCGTAATAATTTACTCTCATCATTTTTCCCTAACGCGTCAAAAGAAGTATAACTTCAAAATTGATTTGTATTCTGTCATTTCTTCATTATTATGTCTCTAATTTGAGACGATCTTGCATAACGACCCAACCCAGCGCCGGACATCGGAGGTCAGATATATCAGACTTCTCACGCTGCCTAATTTCATGGTGTTCTTCTCAATTCTTTTGAAGTTTTTACCTGAGCATTAGGAACAGCCTTCAGATTACTTTTGTTCGAACACTAATCTAAAACATTAGAGTTAAGGTGTTCAAATATGATAAATTAATTCGGACTTACAATTGTACTTCAAGTAAGAATCACGATAATTGAAGCTACCTCACATGAAACCTTGTTTACAAAATTAAACGTGACATTCCACGTAATTATTTATATATAAAGATAATCGTGAGAATTATAATTACAAAAACGTGGAGTAATTAATTGCAATACAATGAATCACTAAGTAAACTGCAAAATTTGAAAATTAAATTACTAGTAAATATACAGAAATAGTGAAAAATATATAAGCATAAAATTAATTATACCTAGAATTGATTCATTATTTTCTGAAGTATTAAAAAAAATTAGAATTACTAGAGATGATAACATTGTTTTATTATTTGATATGCTGTCTTGTTGTAATGGACACCACAAAAAAAAAAAAAAAAAAAACATCGCAATCTTTCGCATTTCATTGGAATTCTATTCTAAAACAATCTGCTATTTCATGTGTGGTTGCAAATCTCAGATAACAAATTAGTCAACTTGGTCGTCATTAAATTTTATATAGACTTTGTCAGGTGTACAAAAAAGGATATTGAGTACTTCTAACCAGAAAAAATGCTGTTTACGTGGAATATGTTAGATCTAAATTAATGCGAGTGAAACCGCGGGCAAAACCATGTGTTATAATAATGGATTATTTTACAAGTGAAAAACATTTCAATGTAGTTCATTCTCGTTTACGGAATTGGCAGACTCGACATTCGACCAACTATATAGTACTTCATTTGTTTCCATTCTTATCCAAATTCGATTTTTTTTTTCTCGATCTGACTACACTATTGACCTAGCAAGGTCTTAACAGCTTCACCGGACTACATCTAGAAATCCTATTTCATTAGTACCTTATATATTAATTCGTAAAGCAAAAACGTTGGACCCAATTTTAAACAATTTGCGCGAACAGATGAAATTTCGCATACCTAGTTAAAGTTAATATGGAGGAGAAGTGCACAAAGCTATTTTTTCTATATAAAATGCATTAAAAGCCTATTAAATTAATTAAAATATACATTATTCACAATACTACTTGAATTTCACACAACATGTGCACATGTAAATGAAAAAGACGTTTTGAAATCTCTCATTTTACTCTTACGTTCGAATTGACAATTAAATATCCTACATTCAATATTTTTAACATGGCTTACGTTTGACGAAAACAAAACGTCACGTACATATAATATGTAAAATAATAATATACTTTAATAAAAACTAAAATATTTAATTAACCAATAATAGTGACACATCTTTAATAATTTTATGAAACCCCTGAATTAATAATTATTCTCTTTAGTCTTATAGCTGTAGTGTCAAAATTTTTAGGTTATAGTTCATGTTGTCATAAGAGTACATGCATGTACTCTACGTACAAATACCATATTGATATTCGGTAAATAATACCCGTTATACGACACATATCTCCGGTAAAATTAATCAAAAATTGTGTCATTAGTTGGGATAACTTCTCTCATTTTCGTAAAGTTAGAATTTGAAATCTTTACCAGCTTTTTAATCGCCTGTTTTTGTTTCAAATTTATAATTAATTTCTGTTTTTATCCAAAGTTGGATTTATTTTATGTTTATATAATTTAATAAAAATGTGGCAAATTAACTGAGTAGCCATGATGAAAGCTTTTGATTATAGAGGTGTATAACCTTTGACAAAAGAACCCTAATAAAGTTCAAACTACAAACAAACAAAATCAATGAATTATGGTCGATATTCGACCACTGCGTGGCCACTAGTATAGTTTTAATATGTTAACAGATTTATCTATACATGTAATAATAATGTCTGTACTTAATCGATTTTCGTGAAAAAAAATGTAGCAGGTTTCTAGAAATAAGTAATATTGTAGGATACATTTCAATCATTTTTAGAAACGTTTATCTGTCTGTCTGTTTGTATGACCACGCATCACGGCTAAAGTACTGAGTCCACAATAAAACCTCAGTAAGAAAACCATAAAGCATATCCTCAGGAGTAACTAATTTTTTGTTTTGTTAAAATAGGTCCACTGCATCAAAAGTTATTGTAATTTTAACGACGACTGGAGTTATGTATGAGAGACGAGTAGTAATCTATACTAATACCGATTATTACTGCCATTGTCACGTAGTTAATAATATCACAAGCGTTGTCCGATCATTTCAATATTAAGCATCGTGTAAATCAATATTCTAACAAGATGGTGGATCCCTTGCTAGAACCTTCTTGGGAGTTTTTGTGGCATCTCAGAATTTCATACTTCGTGGTGTTATTTTCTATTCACTTCACTTATGCACAATAAACTAACTATATTACGTAAAACACCACCAAACTTACACAATATAGAGTCAAATAACACAAGATTATGAATAAAATATACAATCCACTACACGACAAACTGAAATCCCGCCAAAAACTCCCCTTTCAGTATCAGATAGCTAATTTATCGAAGAAGGCTAATTTATCGAAGAAGGTTATATATCCACGCTATGACCAACAGGAGCAGTGCACCAATGAAGAATGTTTCAAAATAGGTTCTTTTTGTTCTTAGAGCGAACGAAGTCGCAGACAATAGCTAGTCTAATCTAGTCTAATCTAAAATTATTTCTGAAATTTATGTTGTAATAATTCATCATCATCACATCAGTCTCTAATAGGCACACTACGAGGCCATAAGCCTCTAATTGAACAAAGGTAAGGGTATTTATTCACCACACCAGCCGATAACATATTGTCATATTAAAATTCTTAGAAATTCCTAGTTCTAAGTTTTTCCTAGATACTATGGTACTACTACAACATTTTTCAGGTTTAGGTTTGATTTATCAAGTTTATATTCTCTTTTACCGTCAATCGATACTGCTACAAATTTATATTAGTAAAGTAAATTCCGTGAAATTCTTTGAACACACTTGTGGACAATGAAAATTCCACCGATAAATTCAGTCAACCAGAACCACTTTTTGAATGGAATAATTACAATGTAATTAGTATATTCACCACCACTAGTCGTCGTGACTCTATTTCGTGATTCACGTTACGGGATCAGCTAGCGTATATGCCGACAAAAGACTTGCTGGTTGGCATGACGGCGGCGAATGCCAAGAAACTATTTATCTAACGATGGCCACCGTTTCTTTTAGTTTTTTGATATACATAAGAAGTCATGAACATTATTGTAATTTTTTACACATTTATACTCAGCTGGTTAGGTACTATTGCAAACTTGAAGTTACAATTGACTTATCAACACACAAAACAAATTATTCCAATTCATTTGGTTACATTAACCATGGCCTAAAATAGTGTAATACAAAAACAATGCAATTATTTAGAAATAACAATACCTCTGTCAAATACGATAGTCCTCGTCATAGTTTTTGGCCGCTCTGAATATATGTTCGGTCTTGCGCATAGTACAGTCAAGAGGTTAATATAAAACAAATTAAAAATATTATTATAGGAATTTAATATTGTAGTGTATCGATACAAAAAGTATATAATTATTTTATTACTTTTATATATTAGTGTATACTTGGAGACATTCGAAAACTGTTATACTTATAGACACATAGGAGATATACAAGTATATAGAATATTTACAAAGAATTAGAGATAAAAATGGACAGACAATAAAATTAAATCATAATGAAATAACAGTAAAGACTATAAAGGGAATAGAAGAGTAATAAACTAACAGACAAACTAGCATATGCCACATCAGTCCGCCACTTTGTGTATTTGTCAGTTATAATGAAATCCAGATAACATTTTATCACCTGGTTGATGAATTTTGGGTGAACGCGTACATTAATTAAATGATCCCCCTTATGCAGTATTTGTTTCTATCTGTAGGATATATATTGAAGCATATGTGCGTGTTACAATACCGTTTTTGTAAATGAAATACTTTCATAATAAATACATATTTTTTACAAACTACGCCTTCCAAAGAGAATTTTTCGAAGTAGATGGGTCTTCTAATGTAATACCTTTAACGAGCAATTCTTGTATATTTCTATATATTCAGGATCTCGGAAACGGCGTCATTTATTTTCGTGAAACTTAGTATGTACTTAGTTTCAGGGACGATAAATCGATCTAGTGGGATTTTATTCATAGAAAACATTTTTAGCGGAGATTTCAGGCAATGAATAAAAATATAATTACAATATGAAGGTAAATTTCGCCACCACTGTGAAAACAAAAGTAGCTCAGATGGGAATCGGTTGCTTCGAAAATCCGTGTAACCCCAGTTCAAATCCGAGTGTCAGCAGAAGAGATATATTTTTTTTTATATTATTTTTTGTATTTTTTTTATATTTTTATGAGGCAAACCTAACAGTTTATCTTAATCTATAAATGCTTTTTAAAGAAGCGAGCTAGGTTTGGTCGCCTATTTACTGATATAAATAAGAAAAAGGAAACAATAACAAAAGCAATATCATGTAATTAACAACAACAAAACTATTCTGAATGCGACTGTACTACAACTAGTAATGACAGGACTCATTGTCAACGTGGGTGCAAAAGGGGGGAGGAACGTACGCGGGCGAGCCTGGTTCCCTTTTACCTGTGTCCCTAAATTTGTGTTCTGTGCATCATTCACATGCGCAATTCAGAGCGGTTAAAAACTTTGACGTGGACTATATAAAGATGAATTATTACTGTCAGATATCAGTATCAGCTACGACAGCATAGACTCTACATGAATACTCGTGTTCAAAAAGCTTGGCGATAAAAGTTTAAAATGTTTTTTTCTAATATTTGTAACTTTGAATCGGAAATAATTAGCGACGAGGCACACCATCAAGAAGCATCAAACAAAATAACTCAACTGTCGACAAAATACATCGGTACCGATTATTCATTTAAGCATGAAATAGTATGGAAAAATGCGATCGGATTTTTAATACTACACATTTTCGGATTATGGGGATTCGTTTTGTTACTAACAGGTCAAGTTAAACTCATAACTTTTATATGGGGTAAGTAAAATTAATATATTTATAGGATACAGTCAGATAAGCATAGAATATCTGTCACTGACGATTTTTTTAAATCTATATAGCCGATATATTTGAACCCAAAATATAACGACATAATTGAAAATAGAGTATTTTTCACTACATATTTTAAAATTTTTTTGTAAAGTTTTTAACGATTTTCTCATAATATTTATAGATAAAAGAGGTAAAGAAATAGTTTTGTATGTTTAAAACAATAAAAACATTTTTTACCATGTAACTTTTATAAAACATCTATATATTAATACGTGAAGCAAAAAAATGATACCCCTTTTTAACCTATTTCCCGTCAACGGGTGAACTTGAAATTAGGCATAGTTAAAGTTTATATGGCGGAGAAGTGCAGAAAGCTGTTTATTTTATATAAAATGCATTAGAAGTACGTTAAATTAATTAAAACTTGCACAACTGACACTACTACTCGAATTTTACACAACATATATACACATGTAAATAAAAAAGACATTTTGACAGCCGTCAATAATTACGAACTTCAAAAAAAGTTGTGAACGAGGTTGCTTGCTCGACTATATGTATTTTCATCCTACATTCAACAATGATATTATAAAATATAACAATTATTGTAATGTTTATTATTTTTATGGTGGACTCACTTCAAATGATGAATTAATAAAAAAAATGAGCCAAATAATACTTTGTATAATCAAAATAAGAATTTGTTCATAAAAGTAATCTATCACTTAGACCTCCGCGGTTACAATGTTGCAATTCAACCTCATGTATCAACAAAAACTAATTTATTTTCAAAAGCTAATGGTAGTATTAAATACGTCTTTGTCTTGGATTTACCATTTGAGTGTATTGTGCATCCAATACTTTTTCAAACGATGACACTGGGCATATTACTATTTCTCATAATGAACAGACTACATTTAATTCAATATCACCCAGAAATACCACCCACCCATGTTGTCGTGTAAAATTAATTGAAAATTGAGTCATGGGTTGCGATAAATTTCTTTATTTTCGTAAAGTTATGTTTGCTTAAAATTTGAGAGCTTTACCACGTGATCTTTGTTTCAAATTTATAATTAATTTCAATTTTCATTTACACATAGATTTTTTTAAATGTTGATATAATTAAAGATCATGGCAAATAACTGAGTAGCCATGATGAAAACCTTTGATTATAGAAATATACCCTTTGACAAAATAACCCCAATAAAGTTCAAACTTAAAAAAATCAAATAACTATGGTCAAATGTCGACCACTGGGCGCCCACTAGTTTAAATAAAACTACACGATAGTAAAGTATAATTCCTCTAGCTATCAAGCCGTCTTAACTTGACTGATTTCATGAAAAACATCAAACAGAAAATAATTTCCAATATGAAACATCTATAGGTGCGATAAAATTTTGAAGTGTATATTTAGTTCGACACTTTCAATGTAAAATAGGTACACGGGAAAAAAGAAATAACTATGTTATAGGCCAAGAGAAATAGAAGAGAACGTTAGAATAAGTGGTGTAAACACACGCGAATTTAAATACGATAATTAAATAAGTATTTGAATCATCTTAGTTGGGAAATGAGACGTGAACAAAGATATCTCTGTCATTTACTTTGTATTTACTAAGAACAACTAAATTTTCGAATGTTATATATTATTTTCTATTTTCAGCTGTCGCTCTTACATATTTGGCATCTGAAGGCATCACAATTGGAGCACATAGATATTACACACACAAGTCATTTAAAGCGACATCTTTCCTAAAAGTTATACTTTTGATTTTTCAAACCATGGCTGGTCAGGTAATTATTATTTTTATTTATTAAGTTATCTACCTATATTAATGGACTTGTTTTTACAAATTTATCACAGTGATAACTATTATAAAAACCACTTTTTTATTAAGAAATTTTATTCAGAAGAAGCTATTTAAAATTTTATGCGGTATAAAATATATCAATATCATTATATTTTTAAATAAAAAAAAATCAAATAGTATCTAATGATTATTTTATTTCTTAAACGATCTTAATGGATTCTGAAAAATTACCGGTATTTAAATTAAAAATTATTTTTAGTCAAATATATTAAATAAGTTACTAACAATCGGGAAAGACCTTAACACTCAAACTAATTAACTGTTCTGCTCTCTGATAATGATTTTTACGTTTATTTTTAGATAGAGGCTTGAAAAATCAATAATAAGAATGTATAATTTAATATAGCTTAGTCTGTTTTTCTACATAAATTATGTTAATCTAGAACTCAACGTTTATTTGGGTTCGGGACCATCGCCTGCATCACCGATACTCCGATACTGATGCAGATCCACATAACTCTAAGAGAGGTTTCTTCTTTTGTCATATGGGCTGGTTGATGTCTAAGAAGCATCCTTATGTCATCGAACTTGGAAGAAAGATAGACATGAGTGACTTACAAAACGATTGGATGGTTATGTTCCAGAAGAAGTAAGAATAAGAATAGTCTATATTCTCACCTTCATTTAAGTTCTATTCTATGGAATTAACTGAATTGAAACGATAAATGTTTACGGGTTAGCGTGTTAGGACACCGTGTCGATCGACGTAGGTTCATGCGAATATTCCGAATCTTTCGACAAAGGAAACCAAAACATACTGGTAGGGCTTTTTCTAAGCCCGCCTCTACCAGCTTCAAGCTTAGATATGCCCCGACTGCTGCATTTAAGAGACAGTCTTACTGTAGAATTACCGTGTTAACAATCTTAGACAACATCACCATTTTACATGGCGTCAGATTTTGGTCCAGTGCTAAATAGCTGCAAATTATAAAAAAGGTTTAAGCTATTAGTATAACCTATATACATATAGGTAATATACTTTATCAAATAGGACCACCATCCTAACTG